>CM070874.1:219177655-219778012 GCA_036365515.1 Torymus aiolomorphi
GTACAGTTTGATACTAACGCGTGCACCTTTTCGCTTGTGTATCGAACAGTATCTTTTGACACGATGTATACAAAGCTTGATTTAGCGTATGCTTTTTCATTCAAAAAACAAGCGTGCGCGAAATCGCGCTTTGCGCACGGAGAGTCAAAATAATACAGATAAATTTCGATGCTAGTGCGTCAAAGTGATTTTATCCTAGTGTGGACGTTTGCACCTGAGCGAAGCTACGGTGAAAAGGTCACACAAGGTTAAAATCACCTTCTCGCTCGCGTATCGAACCGTATTTTTGTATACGACGTGTACAAAGCTTGATTTAGCATATGCTTTTTTATTTGAGCGTGTGCGAAGTCGAGCTTTGCGCACGGAGTGTTAAAATATATTCAGTATACGAATTTTATTTCTCCCTATTGACACTATATTTATTTCTCAAAGAGAAAGCGTTGTAATAGTGAAAATGTTCAAAACAGAGATTTTGATGAATTTCGATGTTTTTGAGGTTTCTGAGTCAGAATAATAGGTTTAAAAAAAATTTATGTATGTATGAATTTATGAAACGAAATTTTGTCCCCGGCATAACTCTTGAACGGATAGACGTAATGAGCTGAACTTTTGCATGCATCTTACGTATGTCTTAACTCAGAACTGATTAAATTTTGGAGTCAAATGAATGACAATAAGGTCTTATTTTGACAAACGTAGATCCCTAGCTTATCGGCACCAAAATTTTATTTTTTTTTATTACATCTAAACACAAACTTTAGGAAAAAGCGTTGGATTTCCGTAAAAGAGCGCTTTTCTCTGAAATTTTTGTTTAAATACGATAAAAAAAATAAAACTTAGGTGCCGGTAAGGTAGGTATTGTTTCGGTATTTTACATGGCCATTTTAAAGCCATTAATATTTTAGATGAATAATCGAAATAATAACATGTATATTAGGTATGTATGTATGATATTATTTAATAACAATTGAATAATCTTAGATAGTGAAAATGTTATTTGGATGAAAATGTTCCAACTCCTTCAAGCGAGCGATAGCGTAACGGATAGCATGCGTGCGTAGTAACCCAAGGGTTGTAGGTTCGATTCCCGGTTAGGTAAAAAAATTTTATGTAAAATTTTTTCTGCGATGAAAAAATTGCGATTAATATAGTAATAAATTCTAAATAATATGCGAGAATTGTAATAGTTATACTTTAGAGTATTGTATGTAATATGTATATGGCTTTAAGTTCCAAAGTAATCTTTGAAGAACTTGAAAAAAGGTTCGTGAAAGGTTTCTTGAAAGATTACTAGAATGTTTCGTAGAATCTTTCTGAAAGATTGACAAATCTTTCACAAAGCTTCCAGTTACTCTTTTAAAAACTTGATGAAAGATCCTGGAAAGTTTTCCGGAAATATTAATAGATTTTTTTTTAAAGCTTTTGCCAGTAAATTGGGCAGAATTTTAAGCTTACAGGAATCTTCTATGTAAGCTTTCTGAAAGATTTCAATAAATCTATCAAAAACCTTACAAGGATCTTTACAACTACCTTACTAAAGTCTTATTGGAAGATTTCCTGTAAACTTACCGTATCCTTTCGAGAAAGAATTGGGCGGAATTTTAAGCTTTCAGGAATCTTCCATGTAAGCTTTCTGAAAGATTTAAATAAAACTATCAAAAACCTTACAAAGATATTTACAGCTATCTTACTAAAGTCTTCCTGAAAGATTCTCTGTAAACTTACCGTATTCTTTCAAGAAAGCTTCCAGAAAGATTGACAAATCTTTCACAAAGCTTCCAGTTACTCTTTTAAAAGTTTGATGAAAGATCCCGGAAAGCTTTCTGGGAAGATTAATAGAATCTTTCCTGAAAGCTTTTTGTGAGAAAAAAGGGCGGACATTTTGAGCTTTCAGGAATCTTCCATGTAAGCTTCCTGTAAGATTCCGAATCTTTCTTAGAAGCTTTCATAAAACTTCCAGGAAGCTTTCATGCTATGTGGGTTATATGGCAATAAATTACTACGAAAACGACGATTATCAGGTGACAATTATCTTGTCGTAAGTCAAGTAATAAATAGAAGTGTGCATGTTTAGTTGCATCAAGATAAGTCTCTTGTAGAAATTGTGGATTTTCAGGACACACTTGGCGAGCTAGATACTGTATCTGAGATTTATATCTAGAGTTTTTGAAAATAACTATATAATTAGATTTTCACGAGATTTCACGTTGGCCCTTGTGGAAAAGATTTTGCGTGATGAATATTACGCTTAAATTATTATAATGACTACCCTTACTAAAAAAATTGGCAATAACACCACTACCACCTGAAGACTCCAGCATCAAGTCGTCTGTAATTATCAATTTTGGCCTGTGGTCGTCGACAAAGTATAAATTTTTGGACAAACCCTCGTAAAATTCGATATTATCAGCAAGTTCTTTATACGTTGATTGTCATTCGGAATAGTAAACTATTATTCGATGAAAGTGTACGTTACTCATACTATCTATATGTTTCAAAAAATTTTTAACAAACACGGTTGTCTCACATGACGTGGGACCGCAAACCATAGATATCGAAGGATGTTTCCATCGTGGATCCATGACAATAACTGTTTCACAAAAGCAGATAATATTTTTTTGTAAGTCTTGAGGTTTGCGGCGGGGGCGCACAGTGTACGAAAGTATAGAAATTCGTCCGGAAATCAAATAACTTCTAAATGGAGAAGCATAAAAAAATTATTCGGATGGTTTTGAAAGATGAATACGTATAGTATAAAGGAAAATTATTAGCAAGACTGCATCTTGATTTTGTAACCTTGAAAAAATGACTGAAAGTGGAGCAATTTGGAAAAACAGCCTTTTTGCGGTTTCGATCGCAAGATTCTACTGTTAGTCCTGTTTTTGGGGTTTTATAATACCAATAATATATGTCTTATAACGAAAAGTTATTGATAAGACTTCAATATCACCTTTTTTCCCTGAAAAGAACCACAGCAGAATGTACGAAAACAATTTTTCAAAAATTAAGTAATTTAAACATTTTTTAAAATATATTCTCAAAACTTACAAGTTCTCTTCAATCATCATAAAAATCGGTGTACATCTACATTAATAATGACTGGACATAGCCCAATTCCACATAACCCAATACCACAGAATTTAGAATTTCATGATTATAATACTCACCAACCTTATTTCCCACAATCCTATATGCCCAAAACCCTGTAAAGTCAAAACCCGTAACCAAGTATGTCATAAATCACATAACCCTTTAAGGACATAACCTCTAATTCCAAATCACATAACCTGAAACTCCATAACCTTAAACACATAAATTTAAACTTTATAATCTCAGAAGCCATAACTCAATAAAACCCCAAGAGCCTTAAATCCCAAATTACATAAAGCGAGACTCCATAACCTTAAACCATATAACTTAAAACCTTATAATGTCAAACTCCGTAATCTCATAACCCCAAGTTCCAAAACCCCCCGAAAACCCCAAAGCACATAACCTTAAACCATATAATTTGAAACCCTTTAACGTCAAACTCCACAAACTCATAACCCCAAACTCTTAAACATCATAACCTTTAACCCTGAGCCATATAAACTTTAGCCCACATAAACCTAAATCACATAACCCGAATTTCCATAATCGTAAACTGTATAACTTCAAACACCGTACTGAATAACCCCTCAACCGCATACCCTAACCTCATAACCTTTAACAAAAAACTATATAACCTTCTACCCGAAAGCTCTATAACCTCAAAACCCATGACAACGTATCTCCCAAATCCCATAAATACATAAACTCAAATCACATAACTCCAAACTCCATAACCTTAAACCACCTAACATTAAAACCGTATAAACTCAAACTCAATAACTCAATAACCCCATAACCCATAACCGCAAATCACATAACCCGAAACTCCCTAACCTTTAACCACATAATTTTAAACCCTAAAAACTCAAACTCCATCACCGCAAAACCCTATAACATTTAACTCAAAACTATAGAACGTTCAACCCTCAAATCATATAATTCGAAATCCCATAACCTTTAATAATCACTTATCTATAAACCTTGTGATATCAAACGCCCTAATCTCAAAACCCTCTACCCAAAACTTCAAATCCTTAGAGAGCTTAAACTCAATAACTTTAAACCTTACAATCCTATAAAACCGTGTGTCCTAAACCCAATATCCATATAACCATAAACCACATCCCCATGAATCCAATAACCCCACAATACCGTAATTTCCAAACTCCAAAACCCCAAATCTTGTAACCTTTAACCTTCCAAAACCAAACTTTATAAACTCGACACTATAACTTCATAACCCCAATTCACATAACACGAAATTCCATAATCTGAAACCCATCCCGGTCAAAAATATCCAGTTGGGAAATCCAACTGGATTTTCCAAGAGGGAAATCCAGCTGGGGAAGAGTGGATTCCAGCTGGATTTTGGTGGATTTCCCGTCGGATTCCCAGTTGATGATACCAAATATTCCCACACGTTTTTAACTGGATATTTAAGTGGATTCCCACCTAGATATAACAGGATTCCTATGCATTATTAACTGGATTTCCATTGAATAGAAAAGCGAAAGTTAGATGGATTCCCATCTATATTAAACTGGATTTTTACATGGATTTCCGCCGTCACGCTGGGATTCCCATTTATTATTAAGTAGAATTTTGAGTGGATTCCCATTTAATAGAAATGCGAAAGTTAGGTGGATTCCCACCAACATTTAACTGGATTTTTACATGGATTTCCGCCTTCGCCCAGGAATTCCCATTTATTATAAGTGGATTTCCATTTAATCCAGTTAAAAATGGGTGGGAATATTTGATATCATCAACTGGGAATCCGACTGGAAATCCACCAAAATCCAGCTGGAATCCACTCTTCCCCAGCTGGATTTCCCTCTTGGAAAATCCAGTTGGATTTCCCAACTGGATATTTTTGACCGGGATAACTCCAAATCACATGCAACATTCACATTTATTTTGATTTCTCACATTTATTTTGATTTGAATTATTTATTTATCCAAGGATAAATAAATAATAAGTAATTATCAATAACAGTTAAGAATACGTCGACTTTCAAATAAATTGACATTGATAAACAATTACCATAATTAGTTACACAATTAATTATACTCCCCAATAATTAACCAAATTTAAGAAGAAACTCATTTTCAATTCACACATTTGTAATGATCACTTAAATATAGATAAATTCACGATTATTTATTAATCAAAGATAAATAAATGATAAAAATTGGTTTGGTCAATTCTGACCAGATCCGTTGGGAGCAGGAAAGGAAATAGACTACGATGTTAAGTAGTTGCAACGTTTCATCGACGGGTTTGTCGACCTCTTCAGGCTTTATTAAAAAATAATAATATAATTAACAGAACGAGCTCACACTAGTTTTAACTTACAATGGTTGAAAAAATTTTTTTATAAAAATGCGAAACGAATTACCTAAGTTATTGCACAGCGATTCGTCGAGTAATGTGAAAGTACATAGCAACATGACTTATATATATATATATATACACATTTGTTTTAACAGATTTATGGAGCCCTTTTATACACATGAGCATATTTATGGAGCCCGTTTTCTTTTATGGAGCCCGGGTCCCATAAAATATTTTTCTCGGGCGTTTATGGAGCCCGATCTAGAGTCTATAACCCCATAACCCCAGGGTCCATTATTTCTTTAGTCACTTGCCATAGGGATCTCTGGGCTGTAGGTACTAATATACAGGGATGGGCTCCATAAACGGATGTGGGATAAATATATATATATATATATATATATTAGCTTCCTACCAAAACGTAAACAATAACAAATTTTGAATTAGATCGAGAATATACTTTACTTTTTGTGTAACAGATTAAAGATAGATTTGTATTCTCTACTGAGATTCTGTGTATCTTCTTTTTTGTTTATCGTATTTGGTGTACTGTTAGTAAATAACATTTCAGCAATAAGTCTTTTATTATAGTTATTTTCAATATCTCTAATTGTTACTGCTTCAAAATCAAATTCATGATTATATTCATTTTTATGTATATTGACAACCTAATCATAATTATTATTCTTGCGAATTCGTTTATTTAGGGCACGTTTTGTCTCGCCTATGTACCGTGCATTGCAATCTTTACAAGGGACCTCATAAACCACATTCGTTTCCTCGAGTTTGTTGGTTTTATCTTTACCAAGAACAACTAGTTTTGAGAGTTTATTAACTATATTTGGGATCATTACAATATTGTGTTTCCGTAGAAATTTTGAACAATTGTTGTAAAATTTTGAATAAAATGGAAGTGATGCTTTAATGTTGTAGCGGTTGTATTTACAGGACTGTTTGTTTTATTTTGAAAATGAATTTTAAATAGTCTAGATCTTATATGTTTGTCAATAAATTCTGGTGGATATGAGTTCTCTTTAAGTATATCTTTAACCCGCAATATATTTCTATTATGAAAAAGTTTATCTGATAAAAGGATAGCTCTATCAATCAAGTTAAAAACTATATTCTTTTTTAATGATATCGGGTGGTTGCTGTAGTAGTTTAAAGTTCTATTACATGACATCGATTTCGAATACCAGTCAGTGATAATATTACCATCCTGTTTAATGAGATAAACTATAATAAAAGACTTATTTCTGAAATGTTATTTATTAACAGTACACCAAATATGATAAACAATAAAAAAGATACACAGAATCTCAGTAGAGAATACAAATCTATATTTAATCTGTTACACAAAAAGTAAAGTATATTCTCGATCTAATTCAAAATTTGTTATTGTTTACGTTTTGGTAGAATGCCAATATATATATATATATATATATATATATATATATATATATATATATATATATATATATATATATATATTTGTTTTAACAGATTTATGGAGCCCTTTTATAGACATGAGCATATTTATGGAGCCCGTTTTCTTTTATGGAGCCCGGGACCCATAAAATATTTTTCTCGGGCGTTTATGGAGCCCGATCTAGAGTCTATAACCCCAGGGTCCATTATTTCTTTACCCTGTTGAAAATAGCCATGTGGATTTTACATTGATTTCCACATGGAATCCATATGGAATCCATATGGAATCTATATGGATTCCATATGGATTCCACGTCGATTCCATGTGGAAATCAGTCCCAAATCGTCCTGTGGATTTCCACATGGAATTCCATATAGATTTCTATATGAATTTTTCTACAAACATTTGTAAAACAAAATCCGTATGGATTTCCATGTAGATTTCCATGGAGAAATCCAGATAAAAACGATATGATCCATATAGATTTCCATATGGATTTCCATGTGGTAATTTAAATGTTTATAAAAATGTTTATTTATAAAATTTTTAAATTTTTTTACTAGGGATTCTACAGTACTTGTTGTCAAAAACATGTGTCCTAGTAAAAAAAAATATAACAATTTTATAAATAAACATTTTTATAAACATTAAAATTATCATATGGAAATCCATGTGGAAATCTATATGGATCATGTCGTTTTTACCTGGATTTCCCCATGGAAATCTACATGGAAATCCATACGGATTTGGTTTTACAAATGTTTGTAGAAAAATTCATATAGAAATCTATATGGAATTCCATGTGGAAGTCCACAGGACGATTTGGGACTGATTTCCACATGGATATTTTCAACAGGGTAGTCACTTGCCATAGGGGTCTCTGGGCTGTAGGTACTAATATACAGGGATGGGCTCCATAAACGGATGGGGGATAATTTTATATATATATATATATATATATATATATATATATATATATATATATATATATATATATATGTATGTATATATATACACGGTGTCTCATTTTAATCTATGCAGCCAAATATCTCCGAATGCAGGCCAGATACAGAAAAATGGTTCAGATGAAAATTGTTCGTGACGATGGGGGTCAACTTTTAGTCAGCTTCAATTTGACCTTGAGATCATTTTTCAAGGTCATTTCAAGGTTAAGATCATTTTTTCAAATTAGAACCTCTATTTCTGACGTCGGAATCGGATAGAGCGGGAAATTTTACGTCCAAAACCGTTCTTTAAACATTTTTTTGTGACCTCCACAAGGTTATATCAAGGTCAAATGCTTAAATATTGGTCAGAACGCGAAATTTCATAGTTGTCTCAAGCAGAACAAGCCTTGATAAACCCAACCAATTATGAAATTTTTGTGGTCGCCAATTGTGAATATGATGTTAGGTTTCTGTGGGGTGCGATGCGATGGTACCGCATGGAGGCAGAAATATCCCAAATGAGGTAATTTTGAATCACTATGAAAATCACTAGAAACACATTCTGAGAGCTTCAGGGGTCGCTGATTACAAATTCGAAGTCAGACACGACGCCGGAGTATCACATGGAGAGTGAATCGCTTTAAGTGGGGTCAATTTTTCAATTTCCATGAAAATCGCTAAAAATACTATACTGGGAGTTTTCGCGGTCACTTATCTACAGAAGTTCCAGCAACATTGCTCTATTGGCTTTAAGCTCTTGTTGATAATACTGGGTCCTTTCTTTTAGCGTTACTCAGAAACAACGACGCGGACGTAGTAAGGCCTGTTTCCTTTGGGGTGCTTGTTTACGTGAGTCCCCTTGCCTCTCACTGGGGTGCTTGTTTAATGTGAGTCCCCTTGCTTCTCACTGGGGTGCTTGTTTAACGTGAGTCCCCTTCCCTCTCACCATTATTACTGCAGTTGACAGTATCTATCCACGGAGTACATGTTCAAAGATACCTCCGTTGGCTTCCAGGCACAGGCGTAATCGCCGTTGGAAATGATCCACAGTCCTGAGCAACGTTGCTCTAGAAATGGGTTCGCAAGCTCTACGAATTCTATCCATAAAATCTTCCCTTGTTGTAGGCCGTTGAGCAAAAACTACATTTTTTACGTACCGCGACAAGAAAAAATCTGGTGACGTCACATCTGGTGAATTAGCAGACCACTTAACTGGACCTCCTCATCCAATCCACCTGTCATTGTAGTTGTTATTTAAAATTCTCGAACGATTCGTGCAAAATGTGGTGCTGCACCATCTTGCTGAAGCCACATTCTTTGTCTTGTAGCTAGGTCGACGTTTTCCAAAAGTACTGGCAAATTATCTCTTATTAGCTCTAAATAGCTGTTTATATCGACATTTCGCTCAAAGAAATACGAACCTATCAAGTCACCATTGACTATTCCATACCACACCATTATGCTCCACCAATTTTGATGATCCATCGCTCTGGGCCAGTGAGGGTTCACATCTGACCAATAATAGCAATTGTGCCTGTTCAGTCGCCCATCGCTACAAAATTTTGCCTCATCCGAAAAAAGGACGTATTTGAAAAAGTCTGGATCATTTTCTATCATTCTTAAAGCCCAGTGACAAAATTCAATGCGCAATTGAATATGATTCTGCCTTAGTTCCTGAACTAAATTTATATGGTAGGCATGATAGTCAATAATTCTCAGAATCCTTGAAACCGTCGGACGGGAAATACCAATTTTTCTTTCAATTTGGCGGGTGCTAATATGCAGGTCGAGATGAACAATTGCTAAAATAGTCACGACACGAGCATCGTTTTCATCGTATTCGTGGTGCCTGCGCTGACGAATAAGGTGGCCACCGCGAGCTCTTTGAGTTAAAGTTCTGATTGTCAAATCAGTAGGATGTCTCCTTTGTGGATACAACTCAGCATACCGCCTAGCTGCTGCGCGATAATTACCATTACATTACCCTAAAACCATTATCATTTCAACTAGTTGATCAGCTGGATAACCAGCCATGATGTAACTTTACTTATAGACGAGACAATTGAAAAAGATTTAATTTTTAAAATATTGAGAACAAATTAACCTTCGTGTCTTGGAAATTTAACTTAAGTTACAAATTCAATACAAATTGTTGAAAATTCAATTCTTGCTTATTTTCAACAATGTAATAGTTAACACTTGTATTTTAACATCTTACTTAGTTAATCTTATTATCAATTATTAGATATTAAACTTTTGACATCGTTATTCTGTGATAAAGATAAAAATTTCTTTTACTTTATATTTTTTTACGTAACACTTAATTCGTTTCGCATTTTCTTCAAAAATTTTTTCAACCATTGTAAGTTAAGACTAGTGTGAGCTCGTTCTGTTAATTATATTATTATTTTTTAATAAAACCTGAAGAGGTCGACAAACCCGTCGACGAAACGTTGCAACTACTTAACATCGTAGTCTATTTTCTTTCCTGCTCCCAACGGATCTGGTCAGAATTGACCAAAACAATTTTTTCATTCGACAATGGGGAGTAAAATTGTGAATACGATTACAAACTCATAAATAAATGATCATTAAATAAACTAAATCAGAGAGCAAGAACGAGAGTGAAAGTATATCAATTCGAAAAGCGCGCGCTAGCCGAGCACTCATACTATCTTGAAGGTATGTGTAGCCGATGCGCACGAACCAAAATGAATAAGAACTAGGTAAAATCCAGAGCATACACACACACTTTCAAGGATTATGTCCTCGAACAATGAGCGGTGGGGAGATTAAAAGTCGAGCGATAGCTCGTCAGTCTGCGCCTAGCAGAGCAGGGAGAAGGACTCATCTCCACCCTTCTGAGTCACATCGCAAGGAGACAAGCAGTCAATTTTAACGTAAAGGTAGCTTCTCAGAGAGCAGCCTAGAATTATCCTCAGGGAGAAACTAGTGCGAGTTGGGTTGATTCAGTTCAACCCGGCGACTCTCCCCTTACCATCGGCACTTCTACACTTTGGCGAAAAATAGGGGACCTTTGTCCTTCCCCGCACTTCCTCACGGAGGAGCGGATTGTCGGGGTGTAGAAGTATTGAAGGTTACAGGCATCCGCGTCGCGTTCGCGTTCGTCCATTATAATTACCACCGCGACCGGCACTTCCTTGTATGATTTAATAATTAAGTAAATTCATTCTTACTCTATCTCCATCTCGACGTACGCTTCGACGAATCAGATAAATGAAGTAATTCGAGTCTTTAGTGAATATGTATGTTAGGGATTGCTTAATAAAGATATACGTCTATTTTACCATATATATTATACTTATTATTGACTTTACCCGTGCCTTTCCTAATACCTGGAGTCCTTAAGGGGGCTAGACACCTTTCTTCTCTGAAATAAGAAGTCACATTTTAATACATAAATGTAAACTATTTATTTCATACTTTTTACATATAAAAGTGGGTATATTTACCTTACCTTAAAACTTTCTCCGATGGGCCTTTTATATGGTCCAGAACCATAGTCATCGATGAAACAAGTTTTTTCACTAACCGTAAGCTTTGAAATTTTCCTGTGGATGGATTGACTCCAGATTTGAACTAAATTACTCCTGAATAGTATAATTCTCATATGAGTGTAGGGATTTTGATCTAATGAGAAAAAAAAAATTGTGCTGTTTTTCAAGAGTTTTTTTTTAATTTTTTAAAATTTTTTATATTTTTACATAATTTTTCTGATTTAAAATTTTTTCCGACATTTAATCCTAAATCCCTACACTCATATGAGAATTATACTATTCAGGAGTAATTTAGTTCAAATCTGGAGTCAATCCATCCACAGGAAAATTTCAAAGCTTACGGTTAATGAAAAAACTTGTTTCATCGATGACTATGGTTCTGGACCATATAAAAGGCCCATCGGAGAAAGTTTTAAGGTAAGGTAAATATACCCACTTTTATATGTAAAAAGTATGAAATAATTAGTTTACATTTATGTATTAAAATGTGACTTCTTATTTCAGAGAAAAAAGGTGTCTAGCCCCCTTAATTATTAAATATATTATTAAATAATAAAGCAGTGAACGTTACACACATAACCCCATAACCATAAACCATAACCTTAAACCGCATAACTTCAACCTCATTAGATTCAACACAAATCTATATAACCTTTGACCCGAAATCACATAACCCGAAATGTAGTTAAATTAACTCAAAAAAACTAAGCTAAGAATATCATGATATTTACTGAAAACCAGTAGACGAGCTAACAAAATTCATTAGTTCAACTAGTAACATCATAGCAGAATTCGATTATCATAAACTCTTTAATCTCATAACCTCTGTAAGTTATTATCACAAATATCATTAAACCAATCCATAATTCAATACCTTCAAGTTTTGTAACTTACAAACAGCAAAATCGTAACTGTTTGAGAATGCCATAATTTATAATGAGGACATGCTGTGGGTGTTTACAAAATAAATTGAGCCAAAACAATTTAGTAAATTAAAACTATAATATATTCACAATAACTATGAAATATAAATTACTATTACAAATTTCGATAAAAGGTATTATAAAAATTGAACAAAATGTGTGTGTAACTGTTACAATAAATTGGTGTAGTGTATGCCTGTTACATAATTCTGAGTGTATGAGTGTTACAAAATTCTGTGAGTATTGGTGAGTTTGCTGTTTGAGTGTATGAGTTTTCTGTGTGACGTTGCGAATCACTGATGAGTGTACTAACCATACAATAAGCAACACAATCAATTATTATTGAATTAATTGTGGTT
Organism: Torymus aiolomorphi; assembly: GCA_036365515.1. NCBI lineage: Eukaryota > Metazoa > Arthropoda > Insecta > Hymenoptera > Torymidae > Torymus > Torymus aiolomorphi. The sequence goes on from CM070874.1 coordinate 219,190,260, forward strand.
GAGTTTCAATGAGATGACACGATTAGGTATTACTGACCTAATCGTGCCTGAGTATTTCCCGCTGTACAGCTTGGTTATGCTTTCCGTGTAGCAGCGCACCTTCGTATAAAATGGCCGCATGTATTTGAGTTGTTACAGAGAAAGTTAAGTTATGCTGAGAAATCCCCGTCCAGTGAAGGCACTGCTTGCAAAAATGATCACAGTTAATATTATTGATTAACTTGATCTGAGAGTTACCGAATATCGCATGTGCAGAGTACATTCATTACATTGTATCGCTGCTTACGTGTATCAAAATGGCTGTGCGTGTGTGAGAGGTTACCTGGCTTCGCAGTGATTATATTAATCCGGAAGGTGTGAGAAAAGCCGATTGTGATGCACAGAAGCAGGTGAGTTGCGCCAGATGAGAAAGGCCAGTAAGCAGATCCATTAGAGGAGAGCCAGTGTAGTTTCCTTGCTGAGAACCGCCGCCAAAATGCAGCAGAAGCCGCGTGAGATGTTGCCTCGTGGTGCGCTCGAGGCATCGAGCGCCAGTGAGAAGATGCCGTTTGAGTAGCTCTAAATTACTGAGAGTATACCTGTTGAGAGTCACTTCTCACACGTAGCGATTATATTAATCGCCTACGCATATGAGTTGGTCCTATGATGGTGACTCCGCAACTATCATGTACAGGTGAGTAAAGCCGTAAGTTGAGATGATCACGTGAGGAAGCCGTTGAGATGAGTGCGAGGATACGAGCAGTCGTGGAGGGCAGTCAGATGAAAACATAGTTGAGAAAGCAGCAGTTGAGTGTTGCGTAGTGGTTGTTGAAAGGTGCCGCGGCCGCCTCATGGCCAACTAGATGCAGCGAGCCGGTGAGAAATGCCATGTGATGAGACGCCGGGCGCGCAGCACTACTACACGAGGAGTTACCGCATGGGCGTCACCGCCGTGTGATAAGTTCCGTGTGAGAGACACTGCTGCCTGGGAGATTCCATGTGAGAGTTTCCGAACGTGCACACTGATGTTCTCCACGAGGTCGACCGTTTCAGAGAGAGAGAGAGAGAGAGTTTGACCAGAGTGAAGTGAGAATGCCGTGTGAGTCGCCCATGCGGCCTCGTGGCGTGCACGCCGTCCTGACTAAGACAGACTGAATGAGCACTTCCGTCTTCTTCCTCGCCTCGTGCCGATCCTAAGCAGAGAGAGAGAGAGAGAGAGAGAGTGTCCATGAACGACTTCCTTCTTCTCGGTCTTGAGTTTGTCACTTCGCGACTCAAATTAACACCTATCTCACATTTGCATGTGAGAGAGTGAGAAAGACCGAGATATCGCGCATATACCTCATTAGTCAGTGTAGCGTCTTATTAACGGTTATCGGGGTTCGGATTATATGATTTAAGATTACGTGGGTTGAAGGTTCTATAGTTTTGTGTTAAAGGTTTTGGGGTTTTGTGGTGATGGAGTTTGTGGTTCTAGCGTTTCAAATTATGTGGTTTAAGATTATGGAGTTTCTGGTTATGAGATTTGCTGTTAAGGGTTATGAGATTATTGAGTTATTTAGTTTGAGTTTGTACGATTTAAAGTAATTTGGTTAAAGGTTATGAAGTATAAGGTTATGTGATTTGGGGTCATGTATTTATGGATTTAAGACATACGTTGTCATCGTTTTTGAGATTATAGAGCTTTGTGGCCAAATGTTATATATTGTTTTGCTTTAAAGGTTATGAACTTAGGGTTATGCAGTTACGGGGTTATTCAATTCGGTGTTCGAAGTTATACGGTTTAGGGTTATAAAAATTCGGCTTATGTGATTTATTATTAAGGGTTATGTGGGTTAAAGTTTATATGGCTTAGGGTTAAAGGTTATGCGGTTTTAGAGTTTCTGGTTATGAGTTTATGGAGTTTGACGTTAAAAGGTTTTAAGTTTTATGGTTTAAGGTGATAGGGTTATATGATTTGGGGATATGAGGGGTTATAGATGTTAGTGTCATGAGATTGTGGAGTTTGAGTTTATAAGGTTTTAAGTTATATGTTTTAACACTATGGAGCCTCAGGTTATGTAATTTTGGGGATATTGAGTTATGGATTCTGAGATTATAAAGTTTAAAGTTATGTGTCTAAGATTATAGCGTTTGTGATTATGTGGTTTGCGATTAATGGTTATGTGCTTATAGTGCTATGGGGTTACGTGGTTTCTGATATACTTTGTTATGAGTTTTGACTTCATTGGGTTTTGGGCACATAGGATTGTGGGAAGTAAAGTTGGTGAGTATTATTATCATGAAATTCTAAATTCTGGGGAATCAACACCACAATAGAGTGAGTTATGTTTAGTCATTATTAATGTATATGTACACCGATTCTTATGATGATCACAGAGTTTTTCGGGGAAAAAAGTGATATTTGAGTCTTATCAATAGTATTTTGTTGGAAGAAATATAATATTGGTATTATAGAAGTCCAAAAACAAGAGTAACGGTAGAATCTTGCGATTGAAACCGCAAAAAGGCTGTTTTTTCAAATTGTCCAATTTCCAGAAAATTTTTCAAGGTTATAAAATCAAGATATAGTCTTGCGAATAATTTTTCGATATTCTATAAGTTTTCACCTTTCAAATGCCACTCGAATGGTTTTTTTAGGCCTTTTCGATCAGAAGCTATTTGATTTAAAACGAATTTCTTTACTTTAGCACATTGTGCACCGCGTCTCTCTCTCCCGTTCCGAACGCCGAAGAATACGGATGCTTCAATCTTTGTGCCACGTTATTTTATTTCAGAGCCTCTAATAAAGAATTCTTGTTTTTATATAAAAATTGACGAGGTTTTTTGGCCTCCTCATTTATAGCCCATCCAACATTTTTTAAAAAGCTGTACCAAAGCATTAATCTTGGCAATGCAGTATCTCTGATAAGGAGAGTGCACACCCTACGGGAAACGGATTTTAGTGGGCATTTGAGAGTCAATTTCTGGTATCTATAAATGAATCTCAGTGTTCCTAATTCTATCTCATAGGCTCTATTGCTTCAGATATGGGCAATCTAATATCAAATATACTCTATGTCGTTAAAAAATAATGTCTCTCCCATTGTCTGTTATATTGCAAGTATTTATGATACGAAAAAGAGCAAACAAGATTATAAAAATAGAAAGCAAAAGCTAAAATTTAAGTTCTGATTTTTTTTTAAATATTGATTTTTCAGGAAATTATAAGCTATCAAATATAGCGTAAAATATGGTTCAAAATACTATCCATTGAATTGCTTAAAATGACGACAAATTTTTAAACGTTTTCTTACACTATATTTAATTGCTTATAATTTCCTGAAAAATCAATATTTTACAAACAAATCACAGCTCAAATTTTAGCTTTTGTTATCTATTTTTATAATCTTTTTTGCTCGTTTTCCTACCATAAATACTTGCAATGTAACAGTCAATAAAAGAGACCTCATTTTTTAACGAAATAAAAGATATTTGAGATTAGATTGTCCATACCTTAAAAAGAAGGGACTATGAGATGGAATTAGAAATACTGAGCTTTATTTCTAAATACGCAAAATCGACTCTCGATGCTCGCTGAAATCCATTTCCCGGAGAGTGTGCACTCTCCTTATGACTAAAATTGTTTTACAGATGACAGCTTGGATCATCTTATCAGAAATTGTGCCTACTTATAATATATTATTAGTATGCATAACTAATTATATTTTATTATATTTTTTCATGTGATTTCGGCTTCAAAGGCCTATAGGTATATGCCCCCCTTAAGGGGGGCATATACCAATATAACAATAGTACTTTTCGGTATTAGGCCGTAAAGTAACATTTTACGGCCGAGTAACGACTGTTATTTTTTGTTATACGTGTCCGTAAAGTACGATTTTACTAATGCAAAACAGGCCGTAAAGTACATACTTTAGGGACACGTATGACAAAAAAACTTTTTATAGGTTATGCATTTATAATTGTTTACTAAACCTTTCCTTTGACCGGTCCATGCTTAGCACTTATGTAGCTGTTTTTAGTATTTTTAACTAATTAAATCATACACAGCTTCTCTTCAAGAATTATTATCCCAGTTTCATCAAACCCTTTTTTGAAAGGTTATAGTCCAAATAAGTTTTCATCAGTTATGACAAAAATCATTATTGCCGAAGCTACTAATGCCAAATGTGTGAGGTACGCTATCAACTGTCAAATTTAAATATTAAAAGCATCAATCTGGAAAAATTTCACGCAATTCTATATATAATTTCTCATCATTGTCCCATACAATATGCTATACAAAAAATTTCAAGTACTTGAGTGAAAAAAAACATGAAGTTAGCAACATTACCAAAAAATTCAAAATGTTTCATTTTTCAAATAGCTCTAACTTTGGAACGCTCATCCATTTTATGTTCAAAATTTTTTTTTGTGTTTTTGACACAATTTTCAACAAATCTGTTAGGGTCTAAGGAATTTCAAAATTTTGGCTTGCACGCTTGACATGAAATAGCCCATATATATCGGCCGTGTATTCATTGTTTAAAGAATATATTTTTATAAAAATTTACCTTCGGAAATCCCTGCTCCAGCAAGCATAAATAACTGGGTTCATACCGCTATTAATCCATCCTAGCCAAGATACAGTTGCTGATATAATTTCCTCCCTCCAAATACATCTTGCACAGAATCCAGACCAAAGATTAACAACAAAAAATGGAAGCCAACAAATAATGAATACTCCCATAACTATACCAAGTGTTTTGGCAGCTTTCTTTTCTTTTGAAAATTTAGCGAATTTTCTCGATAGTGAGAAATTTTTTGTAGTTGAAACTAAGTGCTGTTTATTATTTGTTCTAGTTGATATAGTTTTCGAAGAGTCATTACTCTGCATTGAAATAGAATCTTCAAGTTTTCTCGAAACTTTGGATTTATTGGAAATTCTATAAAACAGGTGACCTTTTCCTGTCTTTTTATCGTCTGAAAAGCCGCCGCCACGATGCATTCGAAGTGTTAGTTCCAGCTCTCCGGATGCAATTATGACTTGTTTAGCTCCAATACGCAAACTTTGAGTCTGCTTAATAGCTTCACGATATATTTTGTAATACGTGAAAACCATTACAAACAATGGTAGATAAAAACTTATAGTCGAAGAAAAAATTATATACTCTAGATTTACAGTAAAAGGGCATTTATCTTGAGGTATTGCATCGACACGGACAGCTTGCCACCATATAATAGCAGGAAATGAAATTAGACTTGAGGCTAGCCATACTAAAGCAATTAGAGTTACAGCTAATTTGGATGTCATACGTGATGGATAACTGAAAGGATCTTTTATAGCCCAATAACGATCTACACTAATAACACACAAGTTTAAAATAGATGCAGTTGAAAAAAGAACATCTAGAGAACGCCAAGTATCACACCACTCCATCGTAAATAGCCAGCGTTTCTCAAATATCTCGTAAATAGCACTAAATGGCATTACAATAAAACCAACAAGACAGTCAGCAAATGCTAATGACGTTATAAAATAATTTGTTGCTGTATGAAGATAATGTTCTTTTACAACAGCAATAATTACTAGAGCATTACCAAAAACAGTAGTAACCGAAAAAAAACAAAGTAGGAGTCCTAAAGTTGTTCTTCCTGTTAATAAACTCCAAGTATCGATGTGTGTATAATTTTCCCCAAAATGAATATCTTGTTCATAAACTGTTGTTTCTTCTATAGTAAATAAAATATGACTAACGTTTTTGTTCATTATATGTTATTTTTATTATTATGTCTAATAGAATTATCAGCAACAATATAATTTTCCTGCCAGTCTATTAGTTTTTTTTTTTTATTGAATTACTTCAGTAATTGTCGTAACCACTTATTTATATAAGTAAAGCTGGCCTTTTTGAAGTACCTGTAAAAATTAAATTTTGTTAGAAATAAAGTTACTTAATATAAATAATAAATGATAAATAAAAGTAATGATTTATGTTAAATTATATTATTTATTTTATGCAAATAATTATTATTAATAACTAACATCTCCCGTAGCAGCTTCGCTTGTAATATGTTGTAACCGAATTATGACAACTAAAACTGTTTGATTATCAAAAATTAACCTCCCAAAGAGCATACATTATTTCTTTATTAAGACATAATAAAACCAAACATAGAACTACAAAATCCAATTTTACAAAACTTTTCAATGAACAATCTCTTTAGATGTTTCTTCAGCGACGTTGTACTTTGATATCCCAGCACAGCTGTCACATCTAATTTATAATTACGAGCCTAGGCCGATGAGAAAAATCGGCCGTTGAGCAGAATAGCTCGCCTTTTGGGAGCGTCAATCAGCGCATGGCAGGGAGTAGCTGTAGCGTTGGCGTAGCGCCGAAAAGATAGGTTCGTTCACTTGATGTGATGTGTCGAACATTACAGAGATAGCGTTACCACTATTAAACAATTCTTTTTATTTCATACTTGAAAAAAGAAATACTTGAGTAATAACATTTTTTCTATATTAATAAATATAATGATTTGAGATATTTAATTAAATGAATTTAAAAAATACGTCGATAGGAATTTGATTCATTTTTAGATCATTTTTGACCTTATAAGAATGATCCCACGCTAAATACTAAAATACCAGGATGACCTTAAATTTTTCATGGTACCTCGTAGTTTTCGTGTTATTATGTAGGCCCTGTGCAAGGTACGGTCAGGATGGCCGTAGCCAGGCGCGTGTGACAAGGTGCGAGACAGGCACTGATCAGATTGCCTTAAAATTAATGTTTGATGCTCGTTAAATACTTATCTAAAGCTAGACATGTGACCTATTTTTCTAAAATTATAAAAAAAAGTATGTCAGACTATCTATTACATATACAGCCAAATAACGCCGCCTGAGCAGGTCCTGCCTTTCGCCTTAGATTAATTCCTACTCGGGATAGCAAATAAAAAAAGGCTTTCTCTATAAATTCAAATAAGTGAAAATTTTACTTATTTTACGAGTGAAATTCTATTTTATCACTTATTAATAAGTTAAATTTACACTTGTTCTACAAGTACATAATTTTTACTTCCAAAATATAGTGAAATTTTTACTTTTTCCATAATTTAACAAGATTCTCACTTATGTATAAGACAAGTTGCTGGTATACATACATAATATTCTTGCTTGTATAGATACATAAGATAACACGTAATTATGTGAAAATGCTCCATGAGGTATGCACTGATGTAGTGATGCATTTAAAAATAAAAAGCGTTGTTTTAAAAAATGTACAACTGTTGCTTCCTAAGCATGGAAGAGGGGCTCTATATTATTAATCAACTTTATCATATTTTAAAAATATATCTACTCTCTAAATTTTAATCAGTGAACTTATTCGACAATTAAAAACTATATCACTTACTCTCTAAGTACAGAATTCCACTTATTACATAACTAATAATTTCTCTCTTATTCGATGAGTAAAAACTAGGTATTTACTTATTATATAAGTCAAAGTTATTTCACCGACTTGTCGCCTCATCATTTATTTAATAAGTTAACAATATTTTAAATCCAAAGTAAAACTCTATTTACTCTCTAATTTAAGTAGAATTTTAATGTACTACAAGTAAATATCATTATTGCGTAAACTGTAATACGTAAGAATAAGGCGTCCAACCCGCGGGACGGGGAATGTGGGCCTCGGGAGAGCTTATGGGAAATAAATGACCGATTTTTTTTTTTTTTTTTTTTAGAAACACTTTGTACATGCAAACAAATTCTATACTCAAACACTTCTAATAACACGGGAGAGAATGAGTAGTAAACTATATTCACGCATATAAGAGAGCCATGTAGACATGAAAAAATAAGCAAAACGATTATTTAAATAATTTTTAAACCCAAGTAGGCAGGGGTTTGAGGTCCACGCATATAAGGGAGTCATGTAGACATGAAAAAATAAGCAAAAAGATTATTTAAATAATTTTTAAACCCAAGTAGGCGGGGGATATGAGGTCCACGCATATAAGGGATTTATGTAGATATGAAAAAATAAGCCGAACGATAATTAAAATAATTTTTAAACCCAAGTAGCCGGGGATATGAGGTCCACGCACATAAGGGACTCAGCCAGACATGAAAAAATAAGCAAAAAGATTATTGAAATAATTTTTAAACCCACGCGGAAAAAAATTTCCTGGTGTTACCACTCCATAGCTACTACAACAGCGCCCTCACAACTCTCCAGCAGCATGTCTGCTAATTTGTAGCACTCAGTGTACCAATCTCAGCGAGAGCGGTTACATGCAAGGAAAGAAGACTAAGTATACTCCATATTTCCAGAGCAATTCGTTTCGTTTATTACACTTTTCTATTGATATGTTTATGGTATTTTTGCCATAGAGATATAAATATAAAATAACTTAATAATTAAATATTGCTATAGTTAATAAGGTTAAGCAGAAAATATTGAAAATGAATGTGAAAAAATTTGTTAGTCAAGTGAATCAAGGAGCGCGGGAGCACTCCGAAGGCAAGTGTATAGAAGAAGCCTGAAGGAGCGACCCGTGCTACTTATACATTGAAATGGGTTTGCGAGAAATTCAATGCATATAATTATCTTTATTTTTTAATAATATATGAATATAAACATATTGATTTTTATTTAAAAAAACGGTTCAGTAATGACCGTTGTAACAATACAGTATTGAACTTTATTTAAATTTTACACTATTTATTAATTTATATAAAAAAGATATGCAACTTTAAAAATTGTTATTTTTTGCAATTTTTGGCTAAAATACAACTTTTATCATGTTTTTACTCAAAATTTTAAAACATTTTGTATAGAACATTGATTGGAAAAAAGTTTGCATTTTATTTGTAGAATGTGCCAGTATTTTTTTGAAGACCTATATTAGAAGTTTCTGATTGGTTGGTTTTTTATATACCTTGATCGACCAAAAGCAAGGACTACGCCATAATTAAATTTCTCCAGCAAATTTTTTTTTTCAATTCTTTGCATCAAGTACTTTAATTTAAAAAAAAAAAAAAAGATTATTGGCCGAGCTAAGGAAAAAATTTTACAGTACTTTGAATATTGATAAAAGCCATAAAATTATTAAATCATACAATCATGCATTATGTGATTGAGTATCATTTGAAGACTTCATGTCACTTATCTTGCTACAAAATTTTGTATTGGTAGTAAATGTACATTAAAAAACTAATTTCATTTGTCGAATACTTTATACAAAATATTTAGTAATGTGTTCAAACCCTATTTACTTTGAATTTTCTGAATAAATATTATAACTGACTGACATCCAAGTCGAAGAGTTCCAAACACCCGGAACAAGAATTTATTCTAAACTTGAATCAATACTTTCTTAATTATATACAAGTATATTTCTGTAATAATATATAAGTATTTCTATAATATTATACTACATTAATACTGTATAAGTACTTTTTATAATAATTCAAATTATTTAATACAGTAAATCAGACATGTAGTGTATAAAACTTATTTACTGTTTTAAAATACATTGAAAACATTATCTCTTAGTTAAATAGTTACAGATGTACTGAAATACATTAAAATAGCTGTGTAATTTATGTAATTGATATGAACTTTTGAAAGTAAAAAAAAATATAATTGGACAAAAATACTTCAAATATTTCATACAATAGAACCAAATAAAAAATTATAGATTTTCATATCATATAACTGAATTAAATGATTACATGATTTTTAGTAAACATACGATAGATGTTTTCCTGAATATAAATAGCTGTAATATTGCATTATCAATAACACTACATAACATTTACATTATTATCGTGATTTTAAAATATCCAGCACCGTACAATCAGGATCTTATATTTTCATATAGCATACGTATTAATATCTTCATTATCAGTTCACAACAGGTATTTCCAAGTTGAGAATTGGATCCAATTGTTAATGGCATTTAGCGGATAAGACTTAGAATAAGTTAACCTCTATCGAATGTTCACTAAAAATCATGTAATCATTTAATTCAGTTATAAGATATGAAAATCTATAATTTTTTATTTGGTTCTATTGTATGAAATATTTGAAGTATTTTTGTCCAATTATATTTTTTTTTACTTTCAAAAGTTCATATCAATTACATAAATTACACAGCTATTTTAATGTATTTCAGTACATCTGTAACTATTTAACTAAGAGATAATGTTTTCAAAGTATTTAAAAACAGTAAATAAGTTTTATCCACTACATGTCTGATTTACTGTATTAAATAATTTGAATTATTATAAAAAGTACTTATACAGTATTAATGTAGTATAATATTATAGAAATACTTATATAATATTATAGAAATATACTTGTATATTATTAAGAAAGTATTGATTCAAGTTTAGAATAAATTCTTGTTCCGGGTGTTTGGAACTCTTCGACTTCGATGTCAGTCAGGTATAATATTTATTCAGAAAATTCAAAGTAAGTAGGGTTTGAACACATTGCTAAATATATTGTATAAAGTATTCGACAAATGAAATTAGTTTTTTAATCTGGTGGAAATCCAAAACATTTTCTAACTATTAACTGGCCATTTATATTAGAAACTTGCTATAAAATGGGAATTTCCCTTTTCCAGTTTCTAGCTCCCGGTGAAACGCTTTTTTCTCTATTATTCGAACATTTAATAGATTGAAAAATAGAATGAGTTTTGCGAAGACAAACATAAGTTTGTTCTTGAGTATTTTAAAGGTATTAAAACTGATCAGTTTTTTTAGTCTGGAAATGGCTAGTAGAAGGCCTGTTGTTATGACAAGGAGTGAGAGAGACAGAATCTAATGGCAACCCGAATGGAAATAAAAATCGTACGATCCTGTTACATTTACGTAGGTATGCATACGTTCGAGTACGTTCGCGTACGTTTCCGTACGTTTGCGTACGTTTCGGTTACGATTCGGACATTTTGTATGCAAACGTACGTGAATGTACGCGAACGTACACGAATATACGAAAATCTGCAGTAACGTGTAAAAAACTACAAAAACGTACATTTACTAAAAAAATTATTTTTATTATGAAAAAATTTCATACTTTAACGTACGGAAACGTACGCCATCGTACGGATACGTACGGAAACGTACGCGAACGTACGCGAACACATGTATATCTACAGTATCAAGTACAAAACTGCAAAAACGTACATTTGCTAAAAAAAATTTTTTTTATTATTAAGCAACGTACGGAAAACGTACGCGAACGTACAGAAATCTAGAGTATCGAGTAAAAAAGTACAAAAACATACTCTAGACGCAAAATAGTACATTGTGTAACAAGGGGCGAAAGTAGCAGATTTTTCCCACAGGTGAGTTTACTGCCCGAGCGACAAGATAGTTCACAAGCGTGCGTTTACTGCCCGAGCGAAGCGAGTAACCACCAAAGAGAAAAATCTACTTTCGTCTCGTGTTACATATAGTATTTTTCATCATTTATGGTATGGTATGGTGAAAATCGTATACGCAACACGGGGATAAAGAGGGCCACCACAGAGGACATGTTTCCACGAGCTCTGGACTGGCCAACTCTTTACCTCCCTAGTTGCGTAATATACTATTATTCCACACTCAACCGTGGCCACCGTCTGCCTCTGAAATGTGGGGCTGACACGTTTTTTTTTGTTTTACACTAGATTTTCATGGATTTATTACAAAATAAATATTATTATTGTAAAAATTGTAAAAAAAATATCTATTTTTACTTTCGCCCCGCAAATGAGATTTGCGGGAAATATATGCGACTTTTGCCCCGATTTTCGGAGATGAAAGGTGGCCATTTTGGTCGAGTGTGGAATAAAATTATTTTTATAGCTGCAAAATTTCATACTTCAACGTACAGCAAAGTACGTTCACGTCCGTTGGCGTACAGAACTATTTTTTATCAACATTTATTTCATGTTTAAAATATACAAAGCCGTACATATGCGTATATATAAGTATATATTTTCGTTCGTTCGCGTACGTTCGCGTACGTTCGCGTACGTTGGCATACGTTCGCGTACGTTGGCGTACGTTGGCGTACGTTTCCGTATAATACTGTGTTAAGTCCGGAATTAAGTGGAAATGAGTAGTAATTGGTTTTTTGTAGGTTTATTATATAAAATACAATAATTTATTACCAATACAATCTGCTGGCTTCTGGTAGATCGATGCGTTGTAATTTCAATTATAATTCTTTTCTATAACACTTGCTTTTATAAATTTACTATAAATAACTTATACGATCTGCTTACTAGAGGAGTAAGGCTTACGATTACAATTTCAATAACTTATAAAATCTACTTACTAGATGGTAAGGCTTACGGTTTCAACTTCTCGATGTCGTAGAGGTACACGGAGTTCGCCAGGTTTCTTGTACGCTGTGACTAACTCGAGCGTGATGCATTTCGCAGGTTTTATTATGCGGTTTAATTGGGTTATAGATGATAAATTGAGATCATCTTTATTAAAAAATTTTCGGTTGCGGCTTATACGCGTAGCATTTAAGGGGATGTGAAGCTGAACAAAAACAGTATTGGCACTCAGATGGTAAAACAGATCTAGCCGACTTATACTTAATTTCCGATAGATGGCGATAGCGTTGTATAGAGAAGTCTTTCTTTAATAGAAAAAATGCGCAAACATCTACATAGATGACGCGTACAGATTATTTATTTAATTTATGTATTCTTAAATTTGTTTAAACATTGCTGAAATGGAGCTCCATTTAAATATTATCACTAAATTAAATAGGCTATTGGGATCTGACATGGGAGCGTGGCCTATATATATAGCTATATCTTAGCCATAGCCAAAATGGCGTAGAAGAGCCCGTTCTGTACAGCGTTAAAGCTGGGCTAGCTCTAACTAGATTCACCGCGCCACCACGAGGGTCGCATTACCGACGTCAGATCCCATATATAACTATATAATCATATTTTATTGTTGTTATTATTATCACCCATTATAAAAATAGAGCATGCAAATTTGTTAAGCGACGCTCTCGTTGCTAATACTCATCGAGTATTATACTTGTTAATCATATATAATAATGAATTTATCTGAATATTTATATGCATTTAAAAGATTATTCTCTATTTGTCATATTTGCATATAATCTGTTTTTTTGTTTTAAGAATATAAACAAAACACTAATAAAGCTTGTTATTGGTTTTTTGTTCAAATTACATTTTTCCCCTTGTATATATATTTATACAATCGTATATTAATTTCTACTTCCTTTTTTTCCATTTCTCTGTTATTAATATATGTAAATTGTCACTCTACATATTTATATATACTTTTAATAAATCCAAAAATAATATTTTAAACGGGATTTTTGACAAAAATAAAAATTTGAATTTGGAACTGATAGCAGTTATGTTGGCACTGTAATAACCTGACTTATATTCCTTTATTATAACAAAGATGATTGTAACCTATATAAAAGTCTACAAACATCACTGTAAACATGCACAGCTGTCATTTCGTATAAGACTGTGATATCAGCATCTTCTTTATAAAAGTGTTGATCTTAGTTTTCATTTTTTGCATTAATGAACGGATTCGGGAGTAAACATTTAGTGTATTGTATGTGAAGCTATATTTTGAAAGTGTTTGAATAATACAAGTGAAAGATAAATTACAGTTTTAGAAATAGCTTTTTAGTACTTGAACTTTTATAGGAAACTTTATACTCAAAATAGGAGATATATAAATATATACTAAAGAAGTTATATTTAGATATACTAAATATAACTTCTATAAATTGATACTAAAAAAAAATTAAATCTATACTATTACAAAAAACATTTAGTGTACAAATTTAAATGAACTTTGAAAGGAAGCGAAAGATATGCTATTGTGCAGAAAAATATTATGGAACCTTTGCTTCTGATAGAAAACTACCATTATCAACTATTGCCTGAATCTCACTATGATATAATTAACATTTAATTTTCTGAAGTCAAAACAGTTATGCACTACAATGAACATATATGAGTCTTTTTCTCTTTATTAAGCTATGTTATACGTGAAAATAAATAATGAAGGAGAAGTAAAAAAGTTCACTCCATGAGGCATTAATAGAACATCAATAGGAGTGTTGCTGCTATAAGCCTTTTTAAGCATTGAAGGCTTGATGACATGCATTTAGGATTTTGGATTTTTCCCATTCACCTCAGTATATAATAATCTAATAATATATGTGATAAAGATTACTAAGAACATATGGATTTAAAAGCACCAAAGAATATTTATATTAAACAACTTAACGAACTTGACTGACTGATGTGGATATGGCTGTTACTGCTACGTGTGCTCGTAATTCTGATGGACCGTATAGTGAGGTACCAGAATATTTGTTCAAAATATAAAAGATTTTAAGCCAAAAACAATACTTTTTTATGTATTAGGGCAGAGATGGAGTTAAGAATTAAAGAAGAAATAAAAAAATATTTTAGTAATTTTATCATTAAAGCTGTTTTCTATATAATGTAATATTTTGAGCTCTGCCGTCGACTCAAGATTCAGAAACTGCATATATTTTAATGGACAAGGTCCTAAAATTTCGGTATTTTATGTGACTATGGAGTTGAAGAGTTGTTGTATCCAATTTGTTTTATTAAATAATTTTTTACGGTCAAAAATTGCTAAAAAAATCTGAATTTCACTTAAATTTAATTTTGTATAACATTATTATTATTATATCTGTAATTAATAATGAAGACTGTAAATACTGTTCTGGTTATGGTTAAATTTCTAACCTCCAAATTGTTGTATTTTAGAAATAAACTAAAATAAATACAATCAAGGTTTCAATAAAAATAGTTAAAAAGTAAAATGAATTTTAAATTCATAATATTTCAATGTTAATTGTGTAATTGAAGGTGAAGGAAGAGCGTACGCAGCACGCTTGAATTGGCTAGTTATTACTAAAAAGCACCAAAGTATACGACAGTAATACATGATGCACTAACTACGTAATATCATTTGTTTTTGCATTATCTATTATTTATATTATTCTGCAATAATATCGATATGTTCAATGCATATAATTTTCTTGCAATTTTTTTATAGATATTTTATAAATTATTTATATATATATATATATATATAAATTTATACATGTTATAGATTTGTGTAGATACACATTTTAACATTTTAATATATCACTCATGTACTGGATTGTAAAAGTTCAGCATACTTATGAGGGAATCATCATAATATGCATTTTTCTAATACCAGAGTACTATGAATACGTTATGATATATGATCAATAATTTTTGTAATTGGGTACTCCACAGTAATGTAGTCTAGTCAGACTACATTATTCACATTGTGTTTAACAAAATCGTAAACCTGCTAGTGATAAAATTATTTGAGTTATTAATTTTATTAATACTCAAGAATACATGCACTAGCGAAGTACCACAATGTACCACATATACTAGCAAAATAATACAATCTACATATTATACATGCACTAACAAAGTACCACAATCTACATACTTACATGCACTAACAACGTATCATGAACTACATACGTGCACTAGCAAAGTACCACAATCTACATACATGCACTACAAAAGTATTACAATCTACATATATTCACTATGGGGAGATCGAAGTCATTCGCTGATACTGGCCGGACCGTAGTGTCACGCTCTTAGTACCAGAATATTACGTATTTTTCTTCTAAATAAATTTTATTTTTCTGCTTATTAGTAGTAACTGAACTTTTTAACGCACTACTAACAGTATTGTACTGTTTTTATGTGTACTATGTAACGTATTTATTGACTGTTTGTCTATACGTTTTTATCATTTTCTTATAAGATCTAGCTACACGCTTCTATGCGTTAGTAACACTACTCTACTCTTTTTACGACTAGCACGTATTTATACGTTTTTCCTTCGTAGTAGTAGCGGCACTCTTCAACGTACTATACAACGCTGTTCTTCCCTAGTGGAAATCGTTTTTGTGAATATATGTGAATAACTGTAAATAGCTGTAAATAACTGAAAAATAATTGTTTGGTTTGAGACGTAAATAACAGTTATTTTCAGTTATTTACAGTTATTTAGAGTTATTAACAGTTATTAACAAATATTTATAGTTACTTACAATTATTTACACTTTTGTGAAATAATAATTGTAGAAAAAAGGGACTGATAAATGGTATTAACAATTATTTACAGCTTTTTGCAGTTATTTACAGTTTTACAGAGTTAATTTTTTTCGCTATAATAACATTATTTTTTATCAACAAAACTGAAAATAAGTGAAAATAACTGTAAATAACTGAAAATATCTATAAAAAACTGCAAATAACTGTAAACAATTGCTAATAACTTTTTTCAGTATTTTAATTGTTACAGTTATTTTTTTTTAATCTATCGATAACTGTAAATAACTGTAAATAAATGTTAATAACTGTAGGAAACTGAGAATAACTGTTAATAACTGAAAATAACCGTTATTTACGTCACAAACCAAACAACTATTTTCAGTAATTTTCAGTAATTTTCAGTTGTTTTCAGTTATTTTCAATTACTTACAGTTTCTTACAGTTATTTACAGTTATTTACATTATTTTCCGCTATAGGGTTATTAGCACTTTGCGTGCTTATGCGTACTTATGTTTCACCATCGTTTCAGAAATGCCCTGTACTGTAATATCGTCGGCTGACAGGAACAAGGCACCAACTCGGGCGAGCGCGTAAAAAGGTACCAACTCAGACGAGATCGTAAGAAGGTACCAACTCGCGTGGTCGGCTTTCGAATTTTTTACCAAGCTATTGAAGAGGCCAACAAATGTTCCACAAAAAAGCGATTAAAGTAAAAGAAAAGAGGTTTAATTTGAGATGAGAATCGTTGAAATTCGTCGATTCTTTGCAAAGTTACGTGCATTTGAAAAGTGCGGAAAATGACCAAAAATGAGCGATTTTTTTTCCAAATCCACGTAATTTTTGACATTTTTGTCATTTTTAAAGACTACTTTAATCGCTTTTTGTGGAATATTTGTTGCCCTCTTCAATAGTTTGCTAAAAAATTCAAAATCCGACTGCGCGAGTTGGTACCTTCTTACGATCTCGTCTGAGTTGGTACCTTTTCCCGCTCGCCCGAGTTGGTGCCTTGTTCCTGTCAGCCGACGATGTATCATACTTGTCTCTTCAGTCTTCTCCCAGGTTTATTCTTCCATTTCTCCAATGTTCGAGCTGGCGTTGTCTTGGGGAAGTGGCCTTTGCTGCGGCAACGTCGATGGTAGCAAAATCATATGAATAGTGTGGCAGCCTTCAGGAGCTCTTCGCCCTAGGAAAAACAAAATGTATTAATAATGTGTCCATGATTAGGGACGAGGACAGCAGTATCAATCTGCCAGGAACAAGAAACGAGATTATAGACGGAGATTTTTAGTATACAAAATTTATTCTTCAACAGACTAAAAGAATCTAACTAATTTAAAGAAATTAAATCCAAAAGAATCTTTTCTAAAGACTGTTTTATATCATTTATAGTGAATCCACATTGCATGAATTATGCGTTATGACTATGACCTATGAGCTTAGTACTCGTAGACTTCCGCGCTGATTGGTTAATCTTTACCAATGAACCAATCAGCGAGTGAGTCTACGAGTACTAAGCTCATAGGTCATAGTCATAACGCATAAGTCATGCAATGTGGATTCACTGAGAAAAAAATTGCTCCAGTGAAACACTATATCTATATTCCGTTATTAAACTTTCTCTTTTTTTTTCAGTTAGCAGGTCAGGTTACCCACAACTTACTCAAGTATCACTGTTAAAAGTGTTATTAAACACGAAACTTTTTATAAACATTCTGAATTTATATTTAAGTATTGATCTTTCAAACAGATTGTTAATTTTAAAAGAACTTTTTTTAAAGGTATTTACATTTTTTTTAACAATTTTTTAACTGTGTATCATTACAAGCCATAAAAAACATTCAGGTGCCCTAAGCGATAGCAAAGCTGCAGGATATATCCCACTAGAAGTTAATAGCTCAAGTTGGTCCCACAGAAAACTTATTCTTATAATCTGCTAAGACCCTCCCTCAAAGTTTACCAAAATGTCCTTACACAATGCTGAGGAATTGTACATTTAATTTCAGACTTTTTCTATCCGCCAGTGTTGGGGAAATAACATTTTTCTTGAAAATTTCCTGAAAAACACACAAAAAAGGCAACAACTCCACACTTTGTGATTATTATTATTATTAATATTATTATTAATAATAATAACAATAATATTATTATTGTGATTATTATTATTATTATTATTATTATTATTATTATTATTATTATTATTATTACTTGATAAACAGTCCCTCAGCATGTATTGCATGGTGTGTGTAAAGTTTAAGATATTTTTAGAGAATGGAAACGCCTCTTTTGGACTGATAAGTCGAAAAGACGCATGTCCATTTCCAACTAAGACCTCCTGACCCTTGCTTAGAGTTTACCAGAATGTCCACACACAATGTAATACATGCTGAGGAATTGTACATTTAATTTCAGACTTTTTCTATCAGCCAGTGTTGGAGAAATAACATTTTTCTTGAAAATTTCCTGAAAAACACACAAAAAAGGCAAGAACTGCACACTTGGTGATTATTTAGATCTGAAACTTGATATAGAATCCCTCAACATCTTCACTATAGTGTGTGTAAAGTTTAAAATATTTGTAGAGAATGGAAACGCTTCTTTTGAACTCAAAAGTCAAAAAGATGCATATGCATTCCCAACTAAGATCTCCTGACCCTCGCTTAGAGTTTACCAGAATGTCCCCACACAATGTAATACATGCTGAGGAATTGTACATTTAATTTCAGACTTTTTCTATCAGCCAGTGTTGGGAAAATAATATTTTTCTTGAAAATTTCCTGAAAAACACACAAAAAAGGCAAGAACTCCACACCTTGTGATTAGTTAGATCTGAAACTTGATAAACAGTCCCTCAGCATGTATTGCATGGTGTGTGTAAAGTTTAAGATATTTGTAGAGAATGGTAAACTTTGAGGGAGGGTTAGGTGGTCTCAGTTGGAAATTCATATACGTCTTTTCGACTTTTCAGTTCGAAAGAAGTGTTTCCATTCTCTACAAATATTTTAAACTTTACACACACTATAGTGAAGATTCTGAGGGATTCTATATCAAGTTTCAGATCTAAATAATCACCAACTGTGCAGTTCTTGCCTTTTTTGTGTGTTTTTCAGGAAATTTTCAAGAAAAATGTTATTTCCCCAACACTGGCTGATAGAAAAAGTATGAAATTAAATGTACAATTCCTCAGCATGTATTACATTGTGGAAGGATATTTTGGTAAACTTTGAGGGAGGGTTAGGTGGTCTCGGTTAAAAATTCACATGCGTCTTTTCGACTGTCGAGTCCAAAAGAAGCGTTTCCATTCTCTACAAACATTTTAAACTTTACATACACTATAGTATAGATGCTGAAGGATTCTATATCAAGTTTCAGATCTAAATAATCACAAAGTGTGGAGTTGTTGCCTTTTTTGTGTGTTTTTCAGGAAATTTTCAAGCAAAATGTTATTTCCCCAACACTAGCTGATCGAAAAAGTCAGAAATTAAATAGATAATCCCTCAGCATGTATTAAATTGTGTGAGGAAAGTTTGATAAACCTGTAGGGGGGGTTAGGTGGTCTCAGTTGGAAATTCACATGCGTCTTTTCGACTGTGGAGTCCAAAAGAAGCGTTTCCATCCTCTAAAAACATTTTAAACTTTACATACACTATAGTATAGATGCTGAAGGATTCTCTATCAAGTTTCAGTTATAAATAATCACAAAGTGTGGAGTTGATGCCTTTTCTGTGTGTTTTTCAGGAAATTTTCAAGCCAAATGTTATTTCCCCAACACTAGCTGATCGAAAAAGTCAGAAATTAAATGTACAATCCCTCAGCATGTATTAAATTGTGTTAGGAAAATTTGGTAAACTTTGAGGGAGGGTTAGGTGGTTTCAGTTGGAAATTCACATGCGTCTTTTCGACTTCTCAGTCCAAAAGAGGCGTTTACATTCTCTACAAATATCTTAAACTTTACACACACCATGCAATATATGCTGAGGGACTGTTTATCAAGTTTCAGATCTAACTAATCACCAAGTGTGCAGTTCGTGCCTTTTTTGTGTGTTTTTCAGGAAATTTTCAAGAAAAGTATTATTTTCCCAACACTGGCTGATAGAAAAAGTCTGAAATTAAATATACAATTCCTCAGCATGTATTACATTGTGTGGGGACATTCTGGTAAACTCTAAGCGAGGGTCAGGAGGTCTTAGTTGAAAATGCATATGCGTCTTTTCGACTTTTGAGTTCAAAAGAGGCGTTTCCATTCTCTACAAATATTTTAAACTTTACACACACTATATTGAAGATGCTGAGGGATTCTATATCAAGTTTCAGATCTAAATAATCACCAACTGTGCAGATCTTGCCTTTTTTGTGTGTTTTTCAGGAAATTTTCAAGAAAAATGTTATTTCCCCAACACTGGCAGATAGAAAAAGTCTGAAATTAAATATACAATTCCTCAGCATGTATTACATTGTGGAAGGACATTTTGGTAAACTTTGAGGGAGGGTTAGGTAGTCTCAGTTGGAAATTGACATGCGTCTTTTCGACTGTCGAGTCCAAAAGAAGCATTTCCATTCTCTACAAACATTTTAAACTTTACATACACTATAGTATAGATGCTGAAGGATTCTATATCAAGTTTCAGATCTAAATAATCACAAAGTGTGGAGTTGTTGCCTTTTAAGTGTGTTTTTCAGGAAATTTTCAAGCAAAATGTTATTTCCCCAACACTAGCTGATCGAAAAAGTCAGAAATTAAATAGACAATCCCTCAGCATGTATTAAATTGTGTGAGGAAAGTTTGATAAACCTGTAAGGGGGGGTTAGGTGGTCTCAGTTGGAAATTCACATGCGTCTTTTCGACTGTGGAGTCCAAAAGAAGCGTTTCCATCCTCTACAAATATTTTAAACTTTACATACACTATAGTATAGATGCTGAAGGATTCTATATCAAGTTTCAGATATAAATAATCACAAAGTGTGGAGTTTATGCCTTTTTTGTGTGTTTTTCAGGAAATTTTCAAGCCAAATGTTATTTCCCCAACACTAGCTGATCGAAAAAGTCAGAAATTAAATGTACAATCCCTCAGCATGTATTAAATTGTGTTAGGAAAATTTGGTAAACTTTGAGGGAGGGTTAGGTGGTTTCAGTTGGAAATTCACATGCGTCTTTTCGACTGTCGAGTCCAAAAGAAGCGTTTCCATTCTTTACAAACATTTTAAACTTTACATACACTATAGTATAGATGCTGAGGGACTGTTTGTCAAGTTTCAGATCTAAATAATCACAAAGTGTGGAGTTGTTGCCTTTTTTGTGTATTTTTCAGGAAATTTTCAAGCAAAATGTTATTTCCCCAACACTAGCTGATCGAAAAAGTCAGAAATTAAATAGACAATCCCTCAGCATGTATTAAATTGTGTGACGAAAATTTGATAAACCTGTAGGGGGGGTTAGGCGGTCTCAGTTGGAAATTCACATGCGTGTTTTCGACTTTTCAGTCCAAAAGAGGCGTTTCCATTCTCTACAAATATCTTAAACCTTACACACACCATGCAATACATGCTGAGGGATTGTCTATTTAATTTCTGACTTTTTCGATCAGCTAGTGTTGGGGAAATAACATTTTGCTTGAAAATTTCCTGAAAAACACACAAAAAAGGCAACAACTCCACACTTTGTGATTATTTAGATCTGAAACTTGATGTAGAATCCTTCAGCATCTATACTATAGTGTATGTAAAGTTTAAAATGTTTGTAGAGAATGGAAACGCTTCTTTTGGACTCGACAGTCGAAAAGACGCATGTGAATTTCCAACCGAGACCACCTAACCCTCCCTCAAAGTTTACCAAAATGTTCTTACACAATGTAATACATACTGAGGAATTGTACATTTAATTTCAGACTTTTTCTATCAGCCAGTGTTGGGAAAATAAAATTTTTCTGAAAATTTCCTGAAAAACACACAAAAAAGGCAAGAACCGCACACTTGGTGATTATTTAGATCTGAAACTTGATAAACAGTCCCTCAGCATGTATTGCATGGTGTGTGTAAAGTTTAAGATATTTGTAGAGAATGGAAACGCCTCTTTTGGGCTGAAAAGTCGAAAACACGCATGTGAATTTCCAACTGAGACCACCTAACCCCCTCTACAGGTTTATCAAATTTTCCTCACACAATTTAATGCATGCTGAGGAATTGTACATTTAATTTCAGACTTTTTCTATCAGCCAGAGTTGGGGAAATAACATTTTTCTTGAAAATTTCCTGAAAAACACACAAAAAAGGCAATAACTGCACACTTGGTGATTATTTAGATCTCAAACTTGATATAAAATTCTATATCAAAATTTTATATCAAACTTGATATAAAATAATAAAATAAAAATAAGAGATGCAGGTTAGCCAATTTTTCAAAATTCAGGCATCGCCTGGCATGATTGCAAGGGCAATCCTAAAGATGGTTACCCATATATAAGTGAACGTGTTTCATAGTGCGAAACCACGACAGATTCACTACTTACTCGAATGCGCCTTACTCTTCACATAATCGTAATTCCTTACCATAGAGCAGCAAGTGAACATGGCCGATGATGTAGCAAAACCGCGACAGTAGCAACTCAAGATGTCGCGATGTCGTCTACACGAGCTCTTCGCTCTAGGCAATAAAATATAATTAAAATAGGAACAAGTTGGCATTGGAGGGAGCGCAGAGAAGCCACGCTTCTGTCAAAGGAACGGGAATAGTTGTAGGATAGATGCCACCTATAGCAATGAAGGTTTTCTTATAACAAACTACTCACCACAAAATTTTTCCAAAAAGTTCAGGGGTTGCCGATGTCCACATATAACACTCCATCATTTGGTCGAAATAAAATGAAAACCGGTAACAGCAGCTGCTCAAGATGTTGATGTCATCTACGGCAGCTCTTCACCCTGGGGAATAAAGTAAAATTAAAACATGATTAAATTGGTAGGGGCGGAGCACAGAGAAGCCATGCCTCTGTCAAAGGGAAGGGAAGAGTTGCAGGATAGGTGTTACTTGTATAGTAAAAAAAAGTTAACCTGCTTACAGCAAACTACTTACCACAAAATTTTTCCAAAAAGTTGAAGGGTTGCCTATATCCACATAAAACACTCCATCATCCAAAACCGGTAACAGCAGGAGCTCAAGATGATGATGTCATCTACGGCAGCTCTTCACCCTAGGCAATAAAGTAAAATTAAAACATGATTAAATTGGTAGGGGCGGAGCACAGAGAAGCCATGCCTCTGTCAAAGGGAAGGGAAGAGTTGCAGGATAGGTGTTACTTGTATAGTAAAAAAAAGTTAACCTGCTTACAGCAAACTACTTACCACAAAATTTTTCCAAAAAGTTCAGGGGTTGCCTATGTCCACATAAAACACTCCATCATCCAAAACCGGTAACAGCAGGAGCTCAAGATGATGTCATCTACGGCAGCTCTTCACCCTAGGCAAGAAAGTAAATTTAAAATATGATTAAATTGGTACGGGCGGAGCACAGAGAAGCCACGCTGTAGCTCCTGTAGAAAAACAAAATATAAATAAACAATTTTTTTTTATTCATAACGCAGATGAATGGAGGCTCCGTCGCTGCTGCGGATCGTGCTCATCTGGCCCCTCGCGATCCGGGACTCACGGCCTGGAGGTCACGTAGCCGTCGCCAGCGTCGGCGAGGACGTCCGGCAGGCAGACAATACGGGACGCGCTTGTAGAGACAAAGGGAGGGAGGAGAGAGAAAGAGAGGAGACAACGGAGTCGCAAGGTCCGAACGTGTCCCACGCCTACCTTGTTGATCCGCTTCAAAGCCATTTGACGAGCTGTGTCGTGTGTCGATTATCAGTATCTTGCGGCCCTTGGCGCCCAGGGGGACAGACGGACTGCGACTGTGGGGAGACTGCGGAGTGCGGACAGCAGCAGCGGCGGCGGTGGCGGAGACAGCGGCGGCGGTGGCGGCAGCAGCAGAAGGTGAAAGCGGCACGACGTCGCGGTAGACTCATGCTGGCCAAGATGCGCACGGCCCCGCGGGTTCACACTCGATGCAGCAGCACACGCAGAGCTGGGACACACGGAGAGAGCAGACAGCGCAGCGCAGAGACGAGTCACAGTCCACAGAGAGGAGTGATTCAAGATGTCCTCCGCGCTTTTTCGCTCACACGGGGCGCGCATGCGCTCTCCCCGCTCGACTTGTTTCTCGCTGGCTGCCCGCGAGCGCCTGCCGCCGACGTACCCGCGGGGGGTTTGTTCTACACAAACCCGATAAAACTCCGATATATCCACTGTGTATCTGGACACTTATTACAATTCACAAATCTTTTGAATTGAATTATAAATCCTATAGTGAGTTAGACTTAATTATCTCACTTTCATCTTCCTTAGAAAAAAGATCTATTTATTTTCATCCGCTAAAAATTTTTACTGCCTCTCCTTTAAAATACTTAATTCAATCTTGCCAATGCACATGTTTTTCAGTATTAATTTTCATTGAACTGAAACTGTACGCTAAAACAAACTGTCACTGCACGCTTGTATTATAATTATACTTACACTTTTCAGACATATCTTCACATACACAATACATTAAATTTTAGTCCTAAATTGACTTATGAATTCAAATAATCAATCACTATGAAAAAAATCTTTCTTCATGCTTCTGCAAAATAAACTGTTGAAATCACATGGTTATGTATCTTGGCTTATTTAAGATTTTGAGTGGTCAGCTGTGCAACTCTGTTGATACTATGGTATTATAGAGCCTGTGCAGACGCTCTCTCGCAGTGCCGAGGAGCACTACGGTCAGCCGCGGTCGGACGCGGTAAGGGTAAGTCCAGAATAGGACGCAAACGCTAGCGTAAATGCGCGCGCTTTAGTAATTTCTAGTGGAAATCAAGTTATATCTAGTAATATAGGTACAAAATTACTACTTGATTTCCACTAGAAACTACTAAACCGCGCGCATTTACGCTGGCTTTTGCGTCCTATTCTGGCCTCACCCTTAGAGCGCACGCGCTCGCTTCTCGCATTGGTTGGAAGCGGGCTCAGCGGACGCGCACGCCTACGACGACCAATGAGAGAAGCGAGCACGTGCGCTCTTACCGCGGCTGATCGCGGCTGACCGCGGCCAAACGCGAGCAAACGCGCTTATGTGTCTAGGGCCTAATCAGTTTTAATTGAATATCTTAATCCGGTATTACCGAATTTAAATCAATTCAAACTATTAAGTCCGATTCAGACCGATTATAAATATAAATACGTTTTAATCGGATTTGATCAATCATATTCTTAAACGAAACGAAACAACAAAGGCAAAATGCGATCAGTTAAATCAGATTAGAACCGACTCATTTTTATAATCGCTTTGAATTGGACTTAATCGTTCGAATTGGTTTTAATTCGGTAATTCTGTATTAAAAAATCCAATTAAGGTTTTAATTGGTTATAATAGAATACTTTTAGCAGGGCTGTTAAAAATTACTTAAACCTGTTTCTGTTTTAAACTGTTTATAAATGTTACAAAATGTAGGATTTAAAACACATTTTCAAATAGTTTTTAGGAGTTTTAAATAGTTGAAAACAGTTATAAATAGTTTTTAGGAGTTTTAAATAGTTGGAAACAATTTCAAATAATTTTTAATGATATTTAAAATGAATTAATAATTTGTAATTAATTAAACTAGGATTAACTAATAATAATAACTAATTAATATTTCGTAATTAATTAAACGAATGATATTTGAGAATTATATTTATGATTTTTTGAATGATATTTAAGAATAATTAATAATGTGTAATAAATTAAACTATTATAACTATGAAAAAATGTTAAAAACTGTTACACACTCGCTACGCTCGGGCGCTTATACACGCCGTGCCGTAATGTGCAACTTATGCCACTAGTATCGTAATGCATGTATTATAGTATATTACGCAACTAGCGAGGTAAAGACTCGCCTTCGGCTCGGGTGTCAATTTACACGTGCTCTGGGGTGCCCCTCTTTATCCCCGTGTTGCGTATACGATTTTCCACCATACCCGGGCCGAAAATACCACATTCGCGTTTTTGAGCCGGGAGCGAAAGTGGTACTTTCGACTAGGGTATGCTGAAAAAATATTTATTTTATTTAAATAATTTTTTTTTTTTATTTCAAAAAAGTTCGTTTATTTATTTTAATAAATAAATAGAATTACATAGTCATATAAAATATTATATTTTTATTTAGTCATATAAAATGTCTTAAAGTTCTTCATTGTCTCCCCCCCCCAACCATGAAAAGGGAAAAAGTTGGGGTAACTGGGGAGCCTGCTGCAGTAATCTCAAACTGTCCTCAACAGCTTTACGTATATTATGCCGCGTCTCCTCCTCGCGTTTTGATTTTTTGTAGCTTTCCAATTCCTGTAAAATATTTAAAATATTTTCAATATTAAAATATATAGAATAATTTGCGTATGTATATGTGTGCGTGCGTGCACGCGCACGCACGAGGTAAAACATTCTTTTTATGTATGAGAAATTCCATGGATTGGTATGCTCTAAAATCTTAAGTTATGAATATTTCGAGTTTTATTTTTAAACAAATTTTGAAAAATTGACTTTTCTTCAATCATTAATCAAACAATAAAAAAATCGTATTTACAACTTTAAAAATCGAAAATGAATCTAGAAAGAGAGCTTTTATGTACATTTATCAGAATTAAACAATATTAATTTTAGCGAAAGCTATGATAGTTTGAAGTTGAGCAAAGAAAATGCACTTAAATACGAGCGAAATAAAGAAGCAGATCCTTGTACATTTTTACGCCTACTTTTACGTTGAGACATACTTGAAATATTAAAGCAATCACTATACTTTATAGTAAAAATTGTGATATACATATCAATTTTTACTACGAAATGTAGTAATTCTTTTTATATTGCAAGTTATTTCGACGTTACTATATATTAGTAATTTTGAATAAATCATTGTTCTCAATGTTTCGAAAAAAATAATAGTTTTTGATTCTGAAAAAAGTTGAAAGCTCTCTTTTTCTACTTTCAATTTCTATTTTTAAAGTTATATAATAGTACATTTCGACACTAGTGCGATAATAGTACATTACGATACGGGTCTGGTAGGTAATTATTTACCGCATGAGACGTTTTTCGCACGAGCCAAGCGAGTGAGAAAAGTGGCGAAGAAATCATCGGATTTAATTCTAAGTGACGATGCTTCGATAAGTTCTTTTTAAAATCGATGTGAGGTCTAAAATTAATCGAAATTCATTATATAATAAATTATTTTTCGAATGTTTATTTGGAAAAACACGTCTGACAAGCTCTCCGTGCATACAAGTAATGTACTCAGAAATTTTATTTTTAAGATATATTCTAAAATTACATAAAATGAGAAACATACAGATTCCTAGTTATCGAAAATACGGGTTTTATGTAATCAAATAGTTATTAAATATTTTTGGATAAAACACAGCTATCGTGTCCCCAGCGCATGTAAATACTGTACTCTGAATGAAATTTTGTAAAAATGCAGAGTGCAATATTAAGAAAATGCAGCAAGAGCAATACAAAATTATAGATAACGTATTGGTTAATAAAACCTTAAAAAGCTGTACGTGAAATTTCAACTTGCGTGACTGCACGAATTTCCGAGTATTTAACGAAAACGTTCACAAAACATATGCTTGATGGCTGCTCGTGGAGGTATACAGCCAAATATCATGTAATCCGATTTTCCGTTGTTTTTGTTCAACAGTTCGGCAGAATTTATTTTCTCAGTGTACGGGTCTCAGAATTGCTAAAAGGGTAAAAAAAAAGCGGCAATAACCCGGTCTTTTGTTAACTAGGTTGCCAGGAATTGAAGAGCTTCAATCCCCTTAGAAAGTGCCTAAAATGTTATACATCTTAGACATAACCTATGTAAAGTTCCGATCACAGGTTGTAATTATATATTTAGTAATTCCGGCAGTCTAAAGGTTAAAAAGACGTTTTGAATGCTTTCTTTTGTCCTCCTTCTCAAGTCAAAGTAAAAAAAAGTGATTAAACACAGTGAAAACCTGCTTGTCCATTTGTATGTATTTGCTGTGTGTAATTACGTTTACTAATTTTCTTTTACTTTGACTTGAGAAGGAAGACAAAACAAAGTCTTCGAAACGTCGTCTTTCTAAGTAAATACCGAGTTTTAATTTTTACACTTAACAGAAGAACCAGTCTCGTTCAACCAGAAACAAACGCGAAATTCAGTTAGCATTGACTACAGTAATACATATAGTATATTACGTTTTTAGGCAGAAAAATCGAAAATCGAAATTGTCACCCGAGCCGAATGCTACAATTTACATGCGATCTGGGACATTCTTTGCTTTCTGCCGTCGTGCGTATTTTATTTTTTGGCCTGGCAAGGCCGAAAAATATGCACTAGAAATAAAAAACGTCAAAAACAATTTTTCCCAGCCGATTAACGAAAATGTTAAATAAATTAAATTAACGGACAATGTTATACTTACGCTAGTCTTACAAGTCTTCTTTTGGACCCTGGCTTCTTCTTTTTAGAAGGCATTGTAAATATTCACTCTAACCGCAATCTATAAAGTTGAAGCTGACGTATGATAACAAAAATGTTGTCATTACTACAGTCCAATTCCACTTGAAATATAATAAAACAATCGATATAAATGAAAAATATCGATTTGATACGACACTTCCTTATCCGTATGAACAATATTTTCTTGAAACAATAAATAGTTGTTCAATCGACTGGACGCAAGTAAATGTCAACAAATTACTGCGCGCCAAATTACGCGAATTGTTGTGAGAACCAAAGCGCCAAAGTCGAACTAAGGACTCGCGTCTGCGCAGTAGCGGTCTGCCTTGATTATTGGTTGCCCGGATTGCGCGCGTGCTTTTGAATAAGGAGCGGTTGAGAAAATGAGAACGCCTTGTGGAAATCATAAACGTTAGGATTTACAGAAAATAAGTAAGACAAAAACTGAAATATAGAGGATCGTCTCTTTATTATAACAATATTATAAAAAGAAATCTTAAACATGTTTATTACTTTTGTACAGTAAAAATATTTTTAGTAGTTCTTATTGACTGTAAATAATGCTGAGTACATAACCAAGTGACAAAAAGTAGCATGAGCAAAACTTATTTGATAGGTATGATAGTATTTTCCAGTATCAGTGGATCTCAACTCAAATAATAGTAATTTAAACTCGGGCCCGAACTGTGCCCTTTTTCAACTAAAATCGACGTGTCCGCTTTTTCAACGAAAAAAAAACCGACGATATACTTCATTTTAATACAATAACAACTTTTTGGGATGGAATTCTGTTGAACAGTAGATATTTTATTGAAAAATTTGTGTACAGTAACATGAACTGTAATCAGAGTGGAATCATGTTATACATCAAAAAATGAAAAAATTCATGTGTTTTACTAATTTAAAAAGCCTGTAGCTTTTTTCAGAGTCCTTCAACCATCAAAATAAAATTTTCTTATAGGCAATAATGTATTAAAAATACTTTTTTAGCTTTTCTGGAAAAAATAGGGGCAGTCAAGTACACCCTTTACATAAAGTGAAGGAATGTTGATCAACAATTAAAGACAAAAATTCGTTTGATCAATTTGGCATAATTATATCTGATTCTACTCATAATTTAGAAACTTGTTCCCATGTAATATGCTATATAAAAAGTTTCATAACTTTTTAGCAGACTAAATAATTAATGTAATAAAAAAATTAAAAAAAAAAATTTTTTTGGGAAAATTTATATTCTTTTGGTAATAAACTCAATTTCTATATATAGAAATTTCTATTCAATTTCAAGTTGTTTTATTAATTACCTTCTAATTAATAACACCGTAGTGGTAGTAAATTTGGCCATTAGCTGCAAGATTTAGGATATTAGACGAAATCTACCATTATAGCTGCATTATACAAAATTCTCTGCAATGAGTTGAAAATATAAAGTAAATTCTTGATCTCAATTTTCGAATGTTTCCTTCGTCTGTGCTATTTATATTCGCTGTTTTATTTTTACACTCATATAATTACTTAAAATATTTTATTATAAAAGTTATTTATCTTACCACTCATTGTCAGTTTGTTTTAATCATTTATTTATGCTTTCTATTTTGAACTACACATTTAACAAAGTATATAAACTATGCACCATATTACACTGACAGAAAATTAAGTCAATAGATATTTTACCCGAGAACATTATGGTTTTACATTACAAAAATAAGTTATTTTATTAATGTACAATGTTTCCTTGATGTATGTTATTTATATTCATTGTTTTCATCACTTAGTTCCTTTTAATATTTTTAATCTTTCTCATAGAAACACGTCAATAAAATGTCAACTGTTGGCTGAAATCTTTGATAACTTCATACCGTGTAAATAAAACAACTGATGATCCACTGACAGAAAAGTGTAGAAATATTTTACTGGAGAGCATAATCATTTTACATTGCAAAAAGTGGTTTCACACGTACCTGAATCCTTCCTTATATAATATATATATATATATAATTTTATGCTATTCTATTCTATTAATATCTGTGTTATTTAATTTTCACTTACATACTATTAATCTGTATTCCGTAATTCGTTTTCATAAAATCAATTTATTGTTACATGTATTTTTTATTTGCATTGCCTAAAATTTCTTTATTTTTCTATAAACTATTCCATAAAGATATTTCATTCTTCACACTTACGCATACTATTTTTTAAATTTCTAAGTATCTTCTATAAAATATTTGTAAAGGCCATCCAAGTATAATCTTCAAAAATCTGGAACAAATGTACACCAACGATCTAGTTCTTTTACAGCTTAATCATTTAAAATTCAAACTATTCCATAAACATTTCTCTCTTCACATTTCCGCAAACTATTTTTAAAGTCTCCAAAAGTCTCTTCCACAAAATATTTCTAATCTTTCTCTTTCTTCTAATATTTCATCATTGAATACTTATCTAATATCTGTCCAATATTACTTCAACCTTTGACACACGTAATAACCAAAAATAATTCACTTATACTATTCATAGTCAGTTGTTTTAATCATTCGTAAGCACAATGAATAAACTGAACTATATTTCACTGACATGGAAGTTGATACATGGTATACATTTCAGTGGATCATGGTTTTATGTTAAAAACATTTATTTTACAAATTACCGTATACATAACCAAGTTATGATTATCACTAGACAGAATTTTGTTTTTATTTCATAAAACAAATTATTATATAAAAAAGATCCAATGTTTCCTTGATATGTGCTATTTATATTCGCTGTTTAATTTCACTATAATAACTTTAAATAATTAATCACTTATCATACACTCATTTTTCTAAATCATTTGTTTATGCTTTATATGAAACAGCACTTTAAGCACAATAAAAATAAACTGAGGTATACTTTACTGACAGAATTCCATACATATATTTCAGTGGATCTTACTTTTACGTTAAAAAAATAAGTTATTTTACAAAATACATATTGCTTCCATCTATGGCATTTATATTTCTCCTATGCTATTTATATTTGCTGTTTGATTTCCAATTCAATCATACATATCATAACCCTTATTTTAGAGTCTGCTTTTATAATATCAACATATATATATATGTGTGTGTGTATTTCTTTTATTCAAATTTTCTGAATTTTCTTTCTTCGTACTTCCATAAACTTCTTTTCCTCTTTTTATAAACTTTGTTTCTTTCGTCATTCTGTCAAAAACTATTTTTAAATTCTTCAAATTTCTTCCAGAAACTATTTCTAAAGTATAGCCAAGTCCAAGTATAAACTTTATCTGGAAAAAAATATACACAAAGTATCTAGTTTTTTACACATACAGTGCTTTATTATATATTAATTTTGACATCTAATACTTATCTAATATGTTTCTTGGTATATTATTTCATAGTTGGCACACGTAGATAAAATATCAGTAATTGGCTAAAATCTTCAATAACCATGCAAACAATAAAATATAAACAAAATAGAAAGAGGTTATACTGCTCAAGCAGCCGCCACCAAATTTTTGCCATGAGTGATGAGATATTCTGTCACATGACGTACTCTGCTAAGCACATGGGCAGTGGTGGGTGCGTAACTGTGTTACGACCCGAGTCGGGTTCGGCGAGTAGAAAGTCGTTTCTACAATGGTCGCCTCGTTGACCAATTAAATTGTGGATTCGTTGTTCGATTAAGCACTGAAGTGCAAGGAGTTGCGGGAACTTTTAAATAAGAACTCGAATAAAATAAACTTTAACCTTGGAGTTTTATTCAATTTAAATGAAATACTTGTATCTTTGACAAATAACTTTGGAACTTTAATAAAATATAAAGTTTTTCAAGCGTGACTCGATGTAATTCAAGAATGACCTTGAATATTATGCTCTGAGGCACTTGCACAGAGACCTCAGAGAGACTGCCTAAGGCCGGCGAGGAGGCCCTATTTATATTCTAGGTTATAGATGGAGCTCCAGGTTGGTGGTGGGAGTGGAGCCAATCAGAGTTGTTCCTCTTCTTCGAGTGGGAGTGGCTTTACTGGAGATTTCTAGTTTAATCCGGTTTGTCCTTGAGAGTGGGAGTGGCCTCGCTGGATAATTCTAGTTTATTCTGGATCGTCCTCGAGAGTGGGAGTGGCTTCGCTGGAGAAATCTAGTTCCTTCGAGAGTGGGGGAGATTTCCGTTAGAATCCGTTGACCTTGGCGCCCCTAAAAATAGAAGGTAAACAGGAAGAAGGAGAGGGAATTTCCGTTGGGATCCTGCCGGTTAGATCAGGTTTCGAGGGCTTCTAAAAATAGGAAGAGGGAGAGGGAATTTCCGTTGGGATCCGGCCGGTTAGATCAGGTTTCGAGGGCTTCTAAAAATAGGAAGAGGGAGAGGGAAAAGAGATAAACAACTCCAGGAATAATATGGAGTAAATAACTCCGGGAATTATACGGAGTAAATAACTCCAGGAATTATACGGAGTAAATAACTCCGGGAATTATACGGAGTAAATAACTCCGGGAATTATACGGAGTAAACAACTCCAGGAATTATACGGAGTAAATAACTCCAAGAATTATAAATTTAGAAAAGGAATGAGCGTTTCCCTGAGCGAGTATTATCCTGTTATAATTTAAATATCATTAATTATTATTAATGCCTAGATCGATTGCTATTAGTTTAATTGAGTTATTATTTATCAAATACGGGATTAATATTTATTGTTAGTCATTTATTTCAATTTGCGTTATCCTAAATTCGTTTATTATTTATTTACTATTTATTTACGGAATAGCTGATATAAGTTATCTGATTAAAATTAATCAAATTAATGATTCTATTGTTAAAATCTTCAACAGGTTTTTATTTTATGGGAATACGTTTCGATACGTTTAATATTTAATTGTTTGATTTATTTAAGATTAATTTTGAAATCAATCTTCTAAATTCGAAATTATTATTGCAGACCGATCCTAAATATTCTGTTACTCGTTCACGCGAACGCAGTTCATAACAGTCCCCCCCGTCTTTTAAAACACGAACCCATGGTTCGGGCTTTTCCGTATTTCGAATTTCAAATGTTCGCGCGCTTAATCGAGTCCTCCTGCGCGAGTCGGGTTTGGCTTGTCTCTGTTAGATGGTGCCACCCGCCGGTGGCGTGGTCTGATTGCTAAATGTTATTGTCGTCTGCTACAGAGCTGTCGGAGCAATGGGCAAGGGGAGTCAAAATTTCCCTCAAAGCAAAGGATTCGCATAAGTAAGGTTTGCATCAAGGGGAATTGAAAAGAAAGTAAGGGAGGAGGCAAAAAAACAAGGCTACCCTCCCATTACTCCATAAGGAAAATAGCAAGAGCACCCTACTGATTGATCAGATAAGTACACAATTTCTCATTGTTGTTTTGAGAAAGAAGGATCAAGCACTCTTTGTGGCAAATTTTATTGTTTCAGGATGAGGGGATATAATCATTAATTCAGAGGAAGGGGAGCCCATTGTTATCCAGCCAACGTGCATCAAACGGATTGGGGATCTATGACGGTGATCTTCATAAACCTTTCCAGACAAGAAGGGCACATAAGTATAGTAGTAAATTGCTTACAAGAATATAAGCTACCCCTCTTTCTCCAAAAAGCAGAAAAAAAAAAGGTTGGATGCCTTCAAGGATTTGTATCGAGGAAGGGACAGGATAATCGCTTTAGGAAAGAGAGATACGCATACGCCCACCTCAACTGTGAAAATCTCATTACTTAAACGAAATATTTTCCCTTTTCTTTTATTAATCTGGACTGACGAGTCCTGTAAAATGGAGGGAAAAATAAATAATAAAAAAAGGAGGAGAGAGAGAGAAATCAAATACGAAGGGTTTTTATTCGAGGGTCAGAAAGGAATTTTCCGATTAATCACTGATACGGAAATGACGAAACAGGAGGATCAAGGCTTCCTTCCATAAAAGGGATTTCAATTTATCAACCATCCCGGATAGCAGCGCGTGCCGGACAGATTCAGCGCACGAATGCTACCACGACGTGCCTTAAGTTTTAAGTGCCTTAGGGAAATGTGAATTTAATTTAAATAATCAGGGTGAAAACGCGGGTCTAATAATATTTTTTTTTTTTTTTTTTTTTTATTTCTAAGGGTGAAGTTACAATGAAACGAGGGTTCTAATCTAAATAATTTTTCTTTTAAGGGTGAAAGTTTTTTTATTAAGTTACGGTTAAAGCTGAACAATTAATAATTTTTATTTTTAAGGGTGAATTTTTTTTAATAATTTACGTTTAAAGGTGAACAATTAATAATTTTTTATTTTTAAGGGTGAAGGGAGCACCTGCCATCGCTCCCTTCTGTGAGATGCTTCCTATGGCTCACCGGAACCCATCCTAATACAATGTATCAAGAGTACTTCCGGTTTCCCATCTCCAGGGCAAAAGGAATGATGCATTTAAAGTGAGCCCTGGCCATCTCTCCTATAACCCTTATTATTTTATTATTTATTAAATTGATTACAAAAAGAGATACATGAATTTATGATTAGGTCGCACGCAATTATAAGAATACAAAATGCCGCATAGAGTAGTATTATAAACATCGCATAAGAAAATGGACAAAATTAGCTGGGTCGCAAACACGCGTGTTTTAATTTGTTCACATGGACTACCTTGGTTTTATTATTCCCTAAGTCTATTCTCGCGTTCCTATCGTCTATTAATTCGATTATTCTATAACGGCCCGCGTATTGTTCATCAAATTTGCCTACTTGAGGTTCTTTTAATAAATATACCTCTTCTCCGACCTTAAAATTTTTTGTATTTAATTTCTGATCGTAATATCGCTTTGACCGTTCCTTAGCCTCTAATAACCGCGCGTTTGCCATTCTTTGAGTGTCATTTAGCTTAAATATCAATTCATCCAGGTACATTTCATATGTCTTTTCTACAGTCCTTGTTTCAAACTCGGAAGGTAATCGCGCCTTTTGCCCAAAAATTAATTCGTGGGGGGTAAAGCCGTGCGCTGAATGAACGGACGTATTATACGAAAACATGGCCATCTTAATCCACATATCCCAATCAGTCTTATCCGTATACATTTTTAAATATTCTACTAGTGAATGGTGACTTCTTTCTAGAGAGCCCATGGTTTGGGGATGAAAAGAGGTGGATCGTAATTGTTTGATTTTAAAAATCTTAGCTACCCTTTGCATTAATTTACTTTGAAAATTGCTACCTTGATCGGTTTTTATAGCTTCGGGGCAACCGAACCGAGTTATGAAATCGTGAACTAACGCGGTGGCGACCATCTCAGCGGTCATGTCAGACATAGGGAGGGCGTCAGAATACTTAGTTAGGTTGCACTGGAGGGTTAATATGTATTTATTACCGGCTACTGTTACAGGTAAGGGCCCCACGATATCCATCTCTAAAATCTCGAACGCTTTACTAGGGGTAGTAGTGATTCTCATAGGCTGTTTTGTTTTTACTCGTACTAATTTTTTCCTTTGACAATTTTCGCAAGTTCGTACGTGTTCGGAAACGTCCTCTTTTATACCTGGCCAGAAGTACCGTTCGCGGACGCGGTGGTAAGTTTTTGCAACACCCTTGTGACCCCCTATCGCTGAGTCATGGGCTTCACTTACAATTCTCAATCTATCGTTGGGAGGAGGGATAATTACTTCGCCCGTACAAATAGTTAATTTAGGTATCGCTGTTTTCCAACGTGCCCGTAGGGTAATTTCGATAGGTAACCAATGGTTCTTTTCCAACCCGTCTCCAAATTTCGAGATGCTAACCGAGTTTATATTTTCCTCAATCATTGCGGTTCGGAGCGACTCTAAGCATTGAACTATTACGCCTGCGGTGGCTATCTCATCTGACCTTTCTTTTATGAATAAGGAATATATACTTTTTCCATTTGATAAATTCGTCTGTACTACCGCGCCTATGCCAATGGGTTCTGTCTTTAATTTCTCTATATCTATCATCTCTAAATCTACTAACTGTTGACAAATAGGGGTACTTATTTCACAGTCTACGGACATAAAATGCGCGATATTATCCTTTCTCATTAGAAGCTGATCTCGGGAGTATTCGACGGAGGTTATCACGAGGACTCTTTCAAGGTGGCTCGCAAGGGACGGGTTTGTTAAAACGGGATCTTTTTCACTCGGGGTTGGTTGGGTCTTGCTCATACAGGATTTCTCAGGATTATCACTTATTATCATTACTTCCTGGGGGAATTCTTTCTCAACTTCTTTGGGACAGGGACTCATGGGGTCTACGCTAAACTCTATCTTGTAAGTTTTAATGTTAACAATTTTAAATTCTACATCAACATCAACGTCAGACACACTCTCATTAGGGGTTTTGTCAATGGTCAATTCGTCATCTGTTGTTGGTTCTCGGAGAGCAATTACCCCTTGAACCTCTGTCTGTATATTGGGAGCCCTACTTTTGCCAGACGGGATTTCTTGATAGGAATTTTCCTGTAGGTCCCCGGCCCTATTTTCCTGACCATGTGCGGAAGTACTACGCTCCAGAGCCGAACACTCCCCGAGCCCCCCGGCACATGCAAGAACTTCGGTCGCCGTGGTCACAGCCGGCTCACAACCGCCCGGCAGGGTTTCTTGATAGGAATTTTCCTGTAGGCCCCCGGCATCCTCCTCGACACATGCCAAGGTACTACGCCCGGCGGGATTTCTTGATAGGAATTTTCCTGTAGGTCCCCGGCCCCCAGCATGCGCGAAGGCTTCGGTCGTGCTCTTGACGACCGGATCTCCTCCTATCTCTACATCCTCTACAGAAGGCAACGGCCACGATATACGTGCAACCGGACCATCACAGGAAGCAACTGCAGCATTGCGAGTAACACCACAATTAGCCCCTGTAAAGGGGGATTCCCTAAAGCTACTCTCCTCACATTTAGAGGGCTTCAGCCGTGACCCCGTGACCGGCTCGTATCTAAAGCTACCTCGGCCACGATATACGTGCAACCGCTGCTCTCTTCCAATGGAAGAGGCAGAGCTAAATCTGTCCATGTCCGTGAGTCCGTTGTCTGTTTCCATTGAATTGCGGGGAATTTCAGGATTCTCGGCACCTTCGGAACCTTGTTTCTCAGGGGTCGACTCTGTTTTATTAATAAGAAAAACATTCTCTATTTCTAATTCGGAAAAAGGTTCTTCCGAGCCGAGAATATCTGGATTTGGAGGTATAGGGAGGGTTATGGGGTTTCTGGAAAGTGCGTCCGCGTTCATGTTGATTTTACCTGGCTTGTGTATTATATCGTAGTCGTATTCCCTTAGTAGTATTTTCCACCTCGCTATTCTCTGGACGGGATCTTTCAGTCTATGGAGCCATAATAAAGGTCGATGGTCGGTTACTAACGTGAATTTTCTGCCGTACAAATAGGGCCTAAATTGTTTTACCGCGTGAATTATTGCTAAAAGCTCTTTTTCGGTGGTTGTGTAATTTAATTCGGCACTAATTAAAGCTCTAGATGTGTATGCAATTGGAAGGTCTTTCCCGATGGGTCCCTGACTTAACACGCCACCTAAAGCGAAATCTGACGCGTCCGTGGTCACCACGAAAGGTAGGTTAAAATCCGGATATTGCAGTAAGGGTTGCGAGCAAAGCTTTTGTTTAAGAGTGATAAATGCGTTCTCCTGTGTCTCCCCCCATGAAAATTTAACTTCTTTTTGCAATAGGTAATGGAGCGGTCTAGCGATCTTAGCAAAGTCGGGGATAAACCGACGATAGTATCCGGCTAACCCTAAAAATTGTTTTATGTTTTTAGCGTTAATGGGGCGCGGGAAATCCGATACGGCTTGAGTTTTCCGAGGGTCGGGTCTTACGCCTTGTTCCGAGATTACATGACCGAGATAAACAACTTCTTTTCTCAAAAAAAGACACTTATCAGGCTGCAAGGTGAGGCCAGCTGTTTTTAATCTTCCAAAAAGCTTCTTCAATTTACGAGTATGATCTTCAAGAGATTCGGCGTATACTACTATATCATCCATATAAACAAATAACTCGATACCTTGCAACCCGGTAAGAACCTTATCCATAAGGGATTGGAAAGTAGAGGGGCGCCCTTCAGTCCCATAGGCATCCTTTTATATTGCAAATGATTGAACGGCGTAGAAAAAGCGGTTTTAGGAGCGTCCGCGGGGTCTATAGGAACTTGGTGAAACCCTGAGGCTAAATCGAGTGTAGAAAAATACTTGCTCCTACCTAATTGGTCAAGAATTTCCGTTATGTTAGGGAGAGGATACGCGGAGGCAACCGTTTTTTCATTTAACGCCCGAAAATCAATTACTAATCGCCATCTCTTATTTCCTTGTGAATCCGGTTTTTTGGAACTATCCATAAGGGAGAGTTATAAGGTGATTCTGATTCTTCTATAATATCATTATTAATTAGTTCTTGAACCTGTTTTTGAACTACATCGCGTAAATGAGGCGGGTGACGATACTGTTTTACGTTAATAGGAACACTATCAGTAGTTGGAATTTTATGTGTAATCATAGAAGTTTTGCTAAGCCTATCATTTGGTAAATGGAATTGACAAGGGAATTCTGTAATTAATTTCTCTATACTATCTTTCTCTAAGGGATCAAGACTTCCTAAATCAAGTAATTCAAGTACCTTCTTTATTCTAGACTGACGATTAGCTTCAGCCTCAAGTCCTTCTGTAGTTTTAATGACGCGTACAGGTCTGATCGTATTGTCATAGCATTCTAACTCAACCGGGGGAAGAATAAGACTTATATCTTCTGATGTGGAATTTATCGCGAATAAAGAGGCTTTAC
The DNA here is from genome assembly GCA_036365515.1 of Torymus aiolomorphi. NCBI lineage: Eukaryota > Metazoa > Arthropoda > Insecta > Hymenoptera > Torymidae > Torymus > Torymus aiolomorphi. The sequence continues at coordinate 219,229,697 of CM070874.1, forward strand.
CACTATCGCTAGCGACTAGGCATTCCCCGATAAAAATTCCTGGACCCGCATTTATCTTGGGTAAGTAACCGGAAAAGTGATTGGATTTATTAATAGTGATTTTAACCAATGTTTTTGTCCTAGCGGGAAGATAAAGAATATCATGGCTAACAAAAGGGACAGTTTCTCTTGGATTTCCCCATAGTAAAGCACCATTCCGGAAGGACAAGGTTGCGTCCTGTTCCTTTAGAAATTCTATGCCCAAAATTCCGTCGGTCTCTATGGGAAAGCTATCGGGTACTACATTCATTCGGCAATAAACCTCATCTAATTTTATTCTTACGCATCCCTGAGTCAAAACCAATCCCTCACTTATCCCAGCCAATCTGTATACGGTATTTTCGTCAATGAATGAATTAGGTTTAATCAGACTTTGTTTAATTATATTAAGTTCGGAACCCGTATCAATAAGGAACCGCGGCATGTTTTTCATTAAATCTTTACTTTTTAGAACAACGATGGGAGATTTTAACCTCTGGGAGGTATCATGGGCAAGGATAACAGCGCGGGTATGGGCGCTTGGTTGTCGCGATGAGGTGGGTTCAACACTGCGCCTGTATGCTGAACCCGATTCGGGTTTAAAGGACGCGTGTTGCTAATTGCGAAGGATCTCGACGGAGGTTCTATCGCGAGAGGCTGGCTACTATTGAAGGAAGTATTTCTAGTTCGTTGCCTACATACTTCGAAGTTATGCCCCCATCTCTTACAGTAACTACAACAAGGACTTATATTCTCCGTCTTACGACAATTCCGCGCAATATGCCCTATTTCCCCGCATCGATAACAGCCACGCCTCTTCCTGTCAGGTTCTTCCTCCCTTTTAGGCTCCGCGATATGACAATATGCCCGCTTCCGATTTTCTTCTGTCTTTTCCCCATGCAATTCCCTTCGCTGTTGTACATATCTTTCGCAAATAATGGCGGTGCTAATCGCTGCTTCAAGGGTAGAGAATTGTTTCCCTATCATTCGCGTTGCTATATCGGCTTCTAGACCTAAGGTAAAACATTCAATGGCCGTGTTCGTTGTTCCCTCAATCATACCACGAGCGACGACAGGATTAAAATTTTCGTCTATCAATTCACGAGCTTTTTGCAGAATCCGAGTGACTCTTAACCCGTATTCAGAAACCTTTTCTTGGGGTTCCTGCCTGACTCGTGCTAAGTCGGTTTGAATCTGAGGCAAATTTTGAGTGGGCGCGAATACCCTTTTCAATTCCGATAGAAGCTGATCTAAATCACTAAAATCTTTAAACTGTAAATAATCGTTAGCGTCGCCGGTGACTCGTGATTTTACCAATTTTAAAAAGAAACTTTGGTCACTCGGATTTACAAAACTCTCGGCTTCCCTACACTCCCTAATGAACCGATTTACAGAGATATTCCTTCCATTAAATTCGGGGAGTATACGCACTATCTCATTGATCTTTTTATAGCTGGATAAGGAATTTGATTTAACGGATCTATTATTTATAGAATTATTATCAGAATCATCACGCGTAACCGAATAATCTCTAATATCCTGCAACCTCGGGGCAGGATTAAGCGGCGGTCTAATTAATGTTATGCTTGGTTTGGCGCGATTATTCAGTGTTAAATCTAGTGCTTCTATAACGTCAGGTAAACTACTATTTCTATCCGTTGGCCTGGAATCTTCCGAGACCGACCACGAACCGGACGCTTGCTCGCTATTAACCGACATTTTCGCTATTCTATATTTACTCGCTCGCTCAGGTACTTAACTTAGGATATTTGGGGGACTCGTAGATGCTCCTGGTGGTGGTCCGGGTAAGGTCTCTCAATCGTGCTATCCTTGGCAATGCTTGCAGTTGGGTGGTGAAGATAGGCAATGACCCGATCGTAGATGGCGTCGGGAACGAAGCTGATAAGGTTGTATCCTGGGGGAGGATCGTCGTCCTTGGTTTGGCCCTGGAGGTGTGTTACCTGCCCCACTCTCGTGTCCTAGGTCCGGGGTATTTTCTCTCGGATTAAGTGGAGTTCTATCGTTGGCATTCATGAAGTCCTTGATCCTTGATTGGTTGGGGCTTTCTCTCTCTTATTGCTGCTGTGGACCCAAATTCTCAATCAAGTGTTCCGGCATTCGCCCGTGTTCCAGGGGAAACCACAGCTCAAAAACCCTGGACGGAACACAATACTGAACTTCTTCCTCTTCTCCTTGGATCCTTTTCCTTGCAATCCTTCGAACAATCCCACCGCTGTCACCAAAATTGTTACGACCCGAGTCGGGTTCGGCGAGTAGAAAGTCGTTTCTACAATGGTCGCCTCGTTGACCAATTAAATTGTGGATTCGTTGTTCGATTAAGCACTGAAGTGCAAGGAGTTGCGGGAACTTTTAAATAAGAACTCGAATAAAATAAACTTTAACCTTGGAGTTTTATTCAATTTAAATGAAATACTTGTATCTTTGACAAATAACTTTGGAACTTTAATAAAATATAAAGTTTTTCAAGCGTGACTCGATGTAATTCAAGAATGACCTTGAATATTATGCTCTGAGGCACTTGCACAGAGACCTCAGAGAGACTGCCTAAGGCCGGCGAGGAGGCCCTATTTATATTCTAGGTTATAGATGGAGCTCCAGGTTGGTGGTGGGAGTGGAGCCAATCAGAGTTGTTCCTCTTCTTCGAGTGGGAGTGGCTTTACTGGAGATTTCTAGTTTAATCCGGTTTGTCCTTGAGAGTGGGAGTGGCCTCGCTGGATAATTCTAGTTTATTCTGGATCGTCCTCGAGAGTGGGAGTGGCTTCGCTGGAGAAATCTAGTTCCTTCGAGAGTGGGGGAGATTTCCGTTAGAATCCGTTGACCTTGGCGCCCCTAAAAATAGAAGGTAAACAGGAAGAAGGAGAGGGAATTTCCGTTGGGATCCTGCCGGTTAGATCAGGGTTCGAGGGCTTCTAAAAATAGGAAGAGGGAGAGGGAATTTCCGTTGGGATCCGGCCGGTTAGATCAGGTTTCGAGGGCTTCTAAAAATAGGAAGAGGGAGAGGGAAAAGAGATAAACAACTCCAGGAATAATATGGAGTAAATAACTCCGGGAATTATACGGAGTAAATAACTCCAGGAATTATACGGAGTAAATAACTCCGGGAATTATACGGAGTAAATAACTCCGGGAATTATACGGAGTAAACAACTCCAGGAATTATACGGAGTAAATAACTCCAAGAATTATAAATTTAGAAAAGGAATGAGCGTTTCCCTGAGCGAGTATTATCCTGTTATAATTTAAATATCATTAATTATTATTAATGCCTAGATCGATTGCTATTAGTTTAATTGAGTTATTATTTATCAAATACGGGATTAATATTTATTGTTAGTCATTTATTTCAATTTGCGTTATCCTAAATTCGTTTATTATTTATTTACTATTTATTTACGGAATAGCTGATATAAGTTATCTGATTAAAATTAATCAAATTAATGATTCTATTGTTAAAATCTTCAACAGGTTTTTATTTTATGGGAATACGTTTCGATACGTTTAATATTTAATTGTTTGATTTATTTAAGATTAATTTTGAAATCAATCTTCTAAATTCGAAATTATTATTGCAGACCGATCCTAAATATTCTGTTACTCGTTCACGCGAACGCAGTTCATAACAACTGCGTATGATACGCGGTGTCGTAAATTGTATTTACGACACGTCGCAAATCAGTGTCGCAAACGTCGCAAACGCAGTCGAGTTTGATACGCGCGTATAATACGCGTTTGAATGAAAAATTCGAAATATCCTATTAAAATTACTTTTATTAAGTAATTCATTGTACAAAATTACACATTGTTATTTAATAATAAATAATAAAATTAAAATGTTAAACTTATTCATTAATTTTTAATAAATAAAAAAGTTACAAATTTTTTGTATTTTCTAAACTATTCTCAATATTAACTTTTTTATCTACAGAAAAAGCTGGAATCCTCAATAATTTTACGGCAAATATAGCTAGTTTTGCGTGCTTCTTTCCAGTTACCTTCCAAAACGTTTGATAAGAAGAATAATTTTTTTTTGATAATATTTCATTCCAACGATGCAAACTTCAGACTCATAGGAAAATGTGCAGCATTAGGAAAAAAAGCAAATTAATTATAGTTGATTTATCTATTTAATTTTTTATATTTATTTTTCATAAAATCTATATCGCAAAGTACTCTATTAAAATATTTACTTATTTAATTTTTAAATTTCGCGCGTTTTTCATTGATTACGACGTCTGCGACACCATTGCGACATATTATACGCGTCGCAATGATTCATACGCGTATGATGTCGCAAATTGTTTGTCGCGTCATTTACCCACCACTGCATGGGGGTAAATGTGACCAGCGCACCATGCGGCGGAATACCGAATAGGCCCCAATGGCCAATGGCTTATGGTTATGTTCTATGTATGTTCCATCATTCTATGATTGTGTTATATTTATATGCTGTATTACCATGATAAAATATAAAATTATACTTTTTGTACATTTTCCAAAAAAGAGCCATGGTACACTCTAAGTTAGCAAAAGACAAACATTCCATTCAATTTTGGTGCAAAACTTTTCATTATCCTCGAACATTTTCAGTTCCCAAATTTAGGGAACTATCAATCTCTGCCAATAATTAACAGATCTACTAAACAATTTAACAGATTATTCCTGATTCGATAACTTACAACGTACCATGGTCCTTTTTCCGAAATATTTAGGTTTTAATGATTAAAAAAATTTAAATTGTGAAAAAATCGTAAGTCGGTAAGGTAGAGTCAATTCTTGAGCTTCACATCGCTTTAAGCGGTAGCATTGTGAAATGCTGATTTGTTAAAAATTGCACGCCACTGTTCTGGAGTACTACTGTACGATGCCTGAGCGAAATGCTGCGCTGCATTCTCGCTTTTATATGTCAGGAAATATCTGATGTGAATAAACTTTCAGAATGAAATTCTAAATGTCTATAATACGTCTCCGGACGTAACACCTCCCCCCTTAGACTGTTGAATGTCATAGAGATTCAACAATGTTATTATGCATCAGAGATTTCCCGTTACAAAAATTTATTGATAAGTCAATGATAAAATATAATAATACGGGTTATGAATGATAATAATTATAGTAAAAATAATTTTTCTTTTTTTTTTTTTTTTTACGAGGGAAACAGTGAAATCTTGCATCAGTCCGGTGGACCAAATGCTCCACCGGACCACCTGGGCCGCATATCCATGCCAGCCCAGGAGACACCGCAAGAGGCTCCGCACTCCCACAGCGTGTGGGATTACTACCCACTAAAAACACTAACCCTTTCTGCTCTGCACTACTGTACAGACCCTCCCCCGGCACCGTTTTACACATTACTTCAGGGGAGGGCTTGCTTCGCCTGAGCGGCACCTTCTCACTTCAGATCGGCCGTTGAGACCCGCAGGGGTCTTTTTTTTCCCGTGAACAGCTACGGCGCCCTGCGGACGGCTGATCTGCTGTTCTCCTCTTCCCTTTTTTGGCGCAAGATCGCCTCCACGTAGGAGGCGACTTCCGCCCATTGTTGAGGACCTTGGTGCATCAGCCTGACTATATTGTCAGGTGATATGCAGCCAAGGTCCCTCTCTAGTGCCCCCCTTTCGACGGTCTACCTTCCGCATACGAAGAAGGTGTGGAACACGTCGTCCGGGAGGCCCTCACAATAGGCGCAGCCTGGCTCCGCGACTTTACCCATCTTATGTAGGTATGCGCGGAACAGGCCGTGCCCCGTCAAGAATTGGGTGAGGTAGTAATTTACCTCACCCTCTTTTCGGAACAGCCAGGTGTCCACTTGTGGGATCAGCCTGGCCGTCCATCTTCCTTTAGTGGAGGATTCCCACCGATGCTGCCAAGCCTGGATGGTATTGGCCCTGGCCGTTCGGTGGGCCTCCACTACCCCAAGAGCAGGCTTCTGCTGATGGACGAAGCGTCTCTCCAGTGCAAGAAGGTCGATGGGTATTACCCCAGCGACCACTAATATCGCGGGCTCGGAGACCGTGCGGTAAGAGCATGCGATCCGGAGTGCTGCTCTCCGTTGCACCGCAGCGAGACGCTTCCTGTGCACGTCTTTCCGTAGCGCATCGGCCCAGACCTCCGCTCCGTACAGCATGACGGCTTCGGCGGCACGCATGAGTAGGCGCCTTTTACAAGGCCGGGGGCCGGCGGTATTTGCCATGAGCCTACTCAGCGAGGCTGTTACTGCTGCCGCCTTCTCCGTCACTATGGTGAGGTGTTCCCTGAAGGTGAGCTTGTTATCAAGCGTCACCCCCAGGTACCTCACTGCACTCTTTGCCTGTACCGTCGCGTCTCCTACTTGAAAGGGGCACATGGTATTGATGTGCCTCTTCGTGAGTAGCACGACCTCCGTCTTCTTTGTGGCTAATTCAAGCCCGTGATCCTCCAGCCAGGAGAAAACGCGACGCATTACCTGGTTGAGTAGCAGGCTAGCGAGGTCAACGTCTCTGGCTACGATGACCACCGCTATGTCGTCAGCGTACCCAACCAGCAAGGTGCCCTCGGGCATTTCCATGCGCAGGATCCCGTCATAGAATACATTCCATATATCGGGACCCAGCATGGAGCCCTGAGCTGCCCCAGATGTTATTTCCCTCTTTATTGGTCCGTCCTCAGTGTCGTAAGTTATCGAGCGGTCCCTCAGATACTCCCCAAGAATGCGTAAAAGATACGCGGGGATACGAAAGTCCCGCTCGAAAGCTTCCAGCGCCTTGTCCCACCTAACTGAGTTAAACGCGTTTTTAACGTCCAAGGTGGCCAGCAGACAAATAGGGCGAGAGAAATGGTTGCCCTGTTCCGTTGACCTGGCGGCATTTACCACCTCCTGGATTGCGTCTACGGTTGACTTATCTCGCCTGAAGCCATACTGCCGCGGAGCCAGATCTCCGAACGCACTTATGGCTGCCTGGAGGCGAGGTTTCAGCAGTTTCTCCAGGAGTTTTCCCGCCGTGTCTAGCATGCACAGCGGGCGGTAGGCCGACGGGCTGTCTGCTGGACCCTTGTCCTTGCTGATGAGGACAAGTCTCGCTGTCTTCCAGCGGGCAGGAAAAATGCCCGCCTTCAGGCAGGAGTTGTACATGTCCAGCAAGAGGCGCGGGTGACTGCCGCCGATGGCTTTCAGCAGCTCTGCTGGTAATCCATCCGGCCCCGGAGCTCTTCTATTACGCAAAGATTTTATTGCGATGGAGAGCTCCATGTTCGTAAACAGAGGAGTTTCGAACGGGCCGGATGTTGCTGGGCCATCCGGTCTCCTTGGGTGTTCGGGGAAAAGGGCACGTACGATGTTCGTGATCGTTTGCGCATCTTTCGGCGCTGACGAACCGAAGGTCGCCAGCTTGCGCATAACGATCTTGTACCCTAATCCCCACGGATCGTGATCCATCTCTTCCCCCAGCTCTTTCCAGCATCGCTGCCGGCTGGACTTGATGGCCTTCTTTAGGGATTTCTTGGCCGCCTTGTACTCTGCGGCCAAGGGGCTGCGTCGAGATCGCGTTTTTGACCCTCTACATTCTGCGTCGCAACTGCAGGCACGTCTTACGAAGGTCCGCGATGTCGTTCGTCCACCAGTAAGCAGGTCGTCTTGACCCACGTGTTGATTTCCTGGGAACCGTCTCCGCGCAGGCCTTTTCGATGACCTTCATGGTGTAGTCGGTCACCATTTTTGCCCGCGCAAATAGCGGCAGCGATTCCGGGATCTCACGCAGTGTTGGCTGTCCGTATTCTATCACCGTGGCAAACCTCTCGTAGTTCATCTTGGCGATGTTCCACCTGGGGGGGCCGCGCTTGTGCGGACACGGAGCCGGTCTGCTATCACGCACACGGAACATGATATACATGTGATCGCTTCCTGTATAGTCCTCGATCACATGCCAGCTCTGGATTCGCCCGGCTAGGCGTTCGCTTGCCAGGGAGACGTTGATAATGGTCTCCCTGTAGCCCGGTCGTCTGAAGGTCGACGTGGTACCTTTATTTAGTACCACGAGGTCTAGCCGACTGGCCATATCCATAACCAGCCGGCCCCTACGATCCGACCCAGCTTCCCCCCACTCCGGGGCTTTAGCATTGAAGTCCCCGGCGATAATCAGCTCACCCTGCATCTCCCGTGTTGCATCCTCCAGGCCCTCCAGCTTGGCCTGGAAGTCGCTGATGGTCTGGTTTGGAGTGAGGTATACGCTTATGTAGTGAGTTTGCTGGTGCCTCACCCAAACAAAACCGCTGCCGCCGCCATGACCCGCAATGTGGATATTCTGCGGGTCACGGTTTCAGATGGCTGCGGTGCCCAGGTCATCGGCAAACCATCCTGGACCATCTTTGTTTCGATACTGTTCGCTGATTAGTACAATATCAGCGTTTTTCTCGAAACAGATCTGTTCCAGGAGGTCGTGAGCTGCCCTGCTCCTGTGCATATTACCCTGCAGAACTACCGCCATTTTTTCTTGGCATTTGCAAGTGCCTCTCAGAAGGCCCTCCAGGCTCCTGATCCCGCCGTATGGTTGCGGGAATCAGGTTTGTCCGCTTGTTCTGGACACAGGAAGCAACGTGGGGTGGCATTACATCCCGCGATCATGTGGCCTTCCGCCCCGCAGCGATAGCATCGCTTGCTGCGGTCGGGCCCTTTGCAGTCCGAGCTAAGATGGCCGAAGCCCAGACATTTATAGCAACGGGTAACCGTAGCTCTCCTGCGGATCCTGCAGTTGACCCAGCCTATCTTTATGCGGGCGGTGGCCATTAGCTTTTCCGCAGCCGGTGTGTCCACCGTCACTATGGCCATCCATTGTGCTCTCGCATTTGGCCTAGTCAAGACAGACTGCAGGAACCCCTTGTAGTCCTGCAGGTCTCTTTTTAAGGCCTCCACTACTTCCTCACTGGACGTGCAACTGTCGAGATCTCTGATCTCCAGGATGACTCTGGGGATCAGTTCCCTAACAACGGTGCAGTCGTTTCCAGTAGCTTCTCTGAGTGCTTCTGAGAAGGCAGTTCTTGTTACTGAATTGCCTTCTTTCAGCTCGAGGAGTACCTGACCTGCTCTTGTTTGCCGGATGGATCGGATCTCTACTCCACTCTCTTCCGGCTTGACAGCCTTACGTATGGTGGACAGAATGTCCGCATACGACTTACCGCCTGCCGGTTTGAGCACGATCGCATCCGGCTTTGTTACCTTTTTTTCTTTCTTCTTTGTCTTCTGCTTCCTCTGCTGTTGTTGCGGCTGCTGTTTCTGTGGCTGCTGCTGCTGTTGTTTCGGCTGCTTCCGCCCTTTTCTACTTTTTACAGCAACCCAATCTTCCTTAGGGATATCCGCCTTTTTCTTCTTCACTTCCTTTTCCCCGTATCCAGGCTAGGTGGGCTAGAGGCGCCTCGCTTCGTGCCGCCAAGTGGCTCGGGGCCAAGTGACCCTGTTGGTGTCCCCATACTTTCTACCAAGGACATCGTCCTTTGCCTCCTGGCTGGTGTGTAAGCCCTGGCTTGCTTAGCAGCACGTAGTTCCGTTTTCACGGCGCTTTCGAGCTGCTCCAGTTGGTCTACCATAACTGGCAACCCCTTTTTAATATCGTTTTTGATATTAGGCTGAGCTTTTAGCGCCTGCACCATAACCTTGAGGAGCGCTCGCATTTCTGCGAGCACCTTCTCCACCGCAGTCTGGCATACACCTTCTTTCTCCTTAGTTTGTTGGTTGTGTTGCGTGTTTGAATTCATCATGCATAGAATATGTTGTTTAAGACGGTTCGCCCACTATGGGAGCCACACCTCGGTGTGGCTACTATCCCCGCCTATAAGGAACCCTAGTTATGGATGCCGAAGCCGAGAGGCGGTTTGTCGGATGGTCACTCCTATCGGCACCTAGTGACTCTACAAAAAGGTTACGGGATAGGCCCGCGCCATAATGAAACAAAGGTTTAACGTCACCCCTACCGAGTGGGCGATGTCGGGTCCGTCCCAACACCTGACCCAAACCTCGGGCTAGACGGTGTGCGATTTGCCCTACGCAACTTCGGGTATAAGGAAATACTGACCAGGTAATCCTTCAGACCTGCGCCCAACAATGATTGCTTCAACCCCACCATTGGCTCCAGTCAGTGAGCACTAGAGCGGTCCTTCCACATTGAACATGCGTTTATCAATAATAATAATAATAAACGCAGAGGTTAGGTACTGACATCTCGTGCCACCCCGGTTAGGGAGTTTACTACTCTCCCTTTGGCTAGTCTAGCAGGAATATCCACAATCCGTCGGCCGCAGCCCATTCGCACAATGCTCATTCATTCTACCATTCTCACGATTTCTTTGTTCGCGACCGCTTATTCATCATATTCACGGCTGACCAGACTATGCTGGCCGTTCCCCGATCCACAACCTGGGGACGCGCCCGGTAGCATAGAAAAATGCTCATCTATCGTTGGATAGAACCCGGGATAGTAAAAATAATAATAATAATAAAAATAATGATAATAATAATAATAATAATAATGATAATAATAATAATAACAATAATAATGATAATAATAATAATAACAATAACAATAATACTCGTCAGTTCTACTTTGATTTAGTGGTTATCAGGTTTAAGTTTCAAATGACCTTTTCAGCATTTTTGAGGTTGTCTGGTCGAACGTTGATTTGACCTATTAATTTTTCTTCCTGATCCTCCTATCTCGGTTCTTATGGGGATTTTGATGCCGGGATGCAAGTTCTCGATTTTAGCCCTTCCCTATCTGCTGGCATTGGTACTAGTGTTTTCGGGCTTAGTCGTCATTTAACTTGATTATACGAGGTCGGTGACTCGATGTCGCACGAACGAAGTGCTGCGTATACATTATTCTGTATCTTGAAAAATTACTCATTTACGTTTTATTTAATGAATGTTTAAATGATACGTCTCCGGACGTAACACCTCCCCCCTTGAATTGTTGGATAAAATTCAAACATTTGGTATCAATGATTTTTCCTTACAAGGGTGTTAACATGGAAATAAGTGAATGTATTAGTACAATATGTGTAAACCGACGGTTCGTTATGAGGAAAGTTTTTCTGATGAGTCGTAATTTTGATGACACAGAGTTCATTAACTGTCGCCTACCGAAATTCCGCAGGACTATGCAGAAATGGGGTATATAAAGCGATATAGTTATGCATTGAATATCGTCAGTTCCAGATTCTTCTTTAACTTGTACACTGGGAGAAAAAAAAATGGCTCCTATCATCAGTGTAAGTATTATTATTATTTTAATTCAAGCTTTTGTAAATTTTATGTTAATAATTTTGTCTATGTGAATTATAGGTTCATCAGCTTGTTCACAAAAGGACCAGGAATATTTATTTTCGTTCCATGAATGACCTGTTTCAGTGGGGCGTAGAGGTCATTGGTACTCTGGAGAGGCCTAATGTGTCTCGATTTTATAGGGTAAGAGTCTATTATTTTATTTATATATACCTGCAACTTTGCTTATCTCATCTATTGAATTTAATGTTATAAAATATACAATTTAGATTTATTTTCCTTCTTTGATTTCAGATAAATCAATGGTTCCGCCTTGACCCTCGAGAAAGAGAAGATCTGGCTCGGCCGGATTTCGAGATTCTAGAGTTGCCCGCTTTACTGGAGTTAGAGGGGTCCGTCTCCTTGATGATGGGACGGGTGCAGTTAGTTCGTGTAAATAGTGATGAGGATGACTTTTTTGGACTACGTAGATTATTTTATTCATTAGATGTGTATGTGCACTGGAGGGTCAGATTACGCTTCGTTCAATGTTTCGGGACTATATTTTACCAACGAATATAGACGCATATAGAAGCGTATGGCTTAAGAAACTTTTGGACGAAGTCACTGGATAACAAGCCGATTAGTTCTGTTATCCATCCGCGAGATGGTGCTGACTGCCGCCCAATATATATAGATATATAAGCCTGTATAAGAAGAGTATATATAGATATACACGTGTATATAAGATATCAGACTAATAAAATAATTGTTAATGAATTAAAATAAAATGTTATTTTACAAATTATTATTGTTTTGATTTATTTAAAAGATTTTATTGCATTTAAAATAATATAAACTATTCTATGAAACTGGGTAATGTAATGTTTTTGTTTCGGCAATCGCGCGGGAAGCGTGTAATAAAGCGGGAGTGTCTTTCTGACAGCGGAGGCAGAAGTGTTGCAGTTCCGACGGCGTCTTTCACTTCAAGGGTCTTGACTTTCTTTTAAAGTATTTTTATATTAGTTTTTTGAGAAATTTGAGTCATGGCATCATCTCGAGCACGTTGTGCGTATGAAGGATGCACAAACACGAAGGCGAAAAACCCTACACTGATTTTTCATCGCTTTGCAAAGGATGAAGAACGGTTAGATTGTTTTGATTAACTTTTTCTTTATAATGAATAGTTTTATATTAAATAAATTGAAATTGTTATTATCAAACATTGATTGATAATCTTTAGAGTTATTTTGGACGAGACCTGGCAAACAATTATTGAAATTATTATTATAGGTTATATTTCTGAGCTAATAATAAATTAATTAAATAATAAATTAACTTTAAAATAATTTTAATTATTTAGCTACTAAATTTATTTTCTTTTTATTTTTTGTAATAATGAAACCATTTAAATTTGACAAATTTTTGTTGTAAGTGTGTGTGTATAGGGTGACTATACTAGTATTGGAACAGTCATCAGTTAACAAACATTTTCTTTTTATATATGAATTGTATATTTAACATGACGATAATTTTCGAATCCTTGAAAATTTTTATTTCATTTTATATATGATGTAATTAATAGATGTGCAAATTTTATCAAGATCGTGTTACTTTTTGACATATTTGATATTTAAAAGTTGTTGTTTTTGTTGTACAGTAACAATGGAGGGAAATTGGTTTAACGTTTTTAAATTTTATGATTTTTGTAATTTTATGAGACAATTGAGATGAAAATTTTAATTTGCAATTTTTCAATAATGTTTTTTACGTATCTACATAACATTCCTTTACATACACGCTCATATAAACGACATATGAAAATAATTTTTTTTTTCTTAACTATTGTCGCTATGACTTCTGGACCATCATATGGCGCGTTTTTTATACGAAACCTGAACGTTGATTTGCTGTTTAATGGATTTATCGTTCGACGTTAAATTGGTGCTATTATTTAAAATATGGGCATTAAAAATTAATAAGAGAGATAAGTAGATTAATTTTGTGGAATCCACGAGTTACTGAATTGTTAGCAGTTTTTTTTCACAAATCTGTAATTTCAATCTGCTTCTTAAGACTTTATTACGCTGAATTAGTGCCAGACATCGTTGTGTATTTTAATTTTTGCTTCCTCTTAGAGGAAGCTTTGTAATACTAAAATTTTAAGTTTCTTTAAATTGCTCTAGAAATATGACTAAAGGTGTTCGTTGTCGAGTTTTTTGGGCAAAATAATTGGTCCATAAATTTCAGAGATATTTGAGGTAAAAATTAAAAAAATTTTTTTTTTAATCGTAATTTTTCGAGAACGGTTCGATGAATCAGCTCCAGATTTCTAGACAATTTTGTATGTGATATAGATATTATGTATGCGAATTTTCATCAAGATCGTACAATTACTTTTTGATATTCAAAATTTTCCTATTTTACAAAGTCATTTTCTTTGTCGCCTGATAACAAGAGAAAACTTGTTTTAATTTCTTTAAAATTTGGCGGAGATGTAGAGTGTATATTATTTATTATATGTGTTTTTAGAGTAAAAGAATTCGTTTATGAATTTCAGAGATATTCGAGGTTAAAACTGATTTAGCCCTCTTTTCAAATCGTAATTTTTCGGGTATATCTATACTAGAAAATGGAAATGACACGTGCCATGCGAGCGCGTTTTTCACTTACTTTTGTTTTTTATTGAGGTTAATTTACAGTGCGCTTCGCCGATACATGAAATTAGCTAAATATGCTGGCGAATTAGAAGCCGAGAAATACGTTTAACAATACTTTTGACTGCACTTCGATATTAATCGCGTTTTCTCTTTTTTTACATTTTATTTGCACGATCAGTTCGTGTTCTATTGGGTTAAATTTTCAAATTTGCCTTTAAAAATTAATTAAATGAATCAATCAATTAATTTTGAGGAAGCCACGTGCCAATGAATTGGCAGCGGTTTTTAATTTATAAAACATCCCCTCGCCTACGCACGAAACTCATGTAGGTGGAAAAAGCGTGCCTGTTTGTTAAGGCCCCCGTTACATAAGCACGTGCACGCGTATGCACGCGTATGCATGCGTAAGATATTTAGTAATTGTCGATGCAGCCAACGTGATAAGGGAGTATCTACACTGCGGGGTGCATCATGGAGCGCATCGTGGTGCGCGTTCAAACTGCGCGTTCCAAGCTGAATTTACTTTTAAAAATATAACTGATTATAAAGATTGAGTACTTACTTATGGTATGAGGGAGTTACGATGACAAAATAACCCAAACGAATATTTAAATTATTTTAGAACCCAAGTAGACGGAGGATATGAGGTCCACGCATATAAGGGAATCATGTAGACATGAAAAATTAAGCCAAACGATTATTTAAATAATTTTTAAACCCAATAGCCGGGGTATGCGAGGTGCACGCATATTAGGGAATAACGTAGACGTGCAACAATAAGCAAGACAATTATTTAAATCATTTTTAAACCTAAGAAGGCGGGGGATATGAGTTCCACGCGTATACGGGAGCGCGTCAGACGTACATATAAGGCAAAATAATTATTTAAATAGTTCTTAACCCCAAGTAGGCGGGGGATGCGAGTTCCATGCGTATACGGGAGCGTGTCAGACGGGCATAGAAGGCAAAATAATTATTTAAATAGTTCTTAACCCCAAGTAGGCGGGAGATGCGAGTTCCACGCGCATACTGGAATAAGATATACATGGCAAAATAATTATTTAAATCATTCTTAACCCCAAGTAGGCGGGGGATGCGAGTTCCACGCGTATACTGGAATAAGGCAAACGTGTATACATGGCAAAATAATTATTTAAATCATTTTTAACCCCAAGTAGGCGAAGAGGCGAGTTTCACGCGTACACAGAGGCACGCCAGGCGTGTATACATGGCAAAATAATTATGTAAACAATTCTTAACCCCAAATAGGAGCGGGATGCGAATTCCACGCATATACGGGAGTGCGTCAGACGTGCATACATGGCAAAGTAATTTTTTAAATAGTTCTTAACCCCAAATAGGCGAGGGATGCGAGTTCCACGCGTATACTGGAATAAGGCAGACATGTATATATGGCAAAATAATTATGTAAACAATTCTTAATCCCAAGTAGGAGCGGGATGCGAATTCCACGCATATACGGGAGCGCGTCAGACGTGCATACATGGCAAAGTAATTTTTTAAATAGTTCTTAACCCCAAATAGGCGAGGGATGCGAGTTCCACGCTTATACTGTAATAACGCAGACGTGTATTATAGCAAAATAATTATTTAAATAATCCTCAAGCCCTAGTAGGTGGGTGATGCTCCCGTATACGCGTGGAACTTGCATCCCCCGCCTACTTGGGGTTAAGAATTATTTAAATAATTGTTTTGCCTCGTATGCACGTCTGACTCGATTCCGTATACGCATTGGAACTTGCATCTTCCACCTACTTGGGGTTAAGAACTATTTAAATAATTATTTTGCCATGCATGCACGTCTGACGCGCTCCCGTACACGCGTTGAACTCGCATCCCCCGCCTACTTGGTGTTAAGAATTATTTAAATAATTTGTTTGCCTTGTATTATTGAAATAATTTTTTTGCCTTGTATTACACGTCTACGTAACACCCGACTCTAGCTTAAATTCACTCGTCATTTGAACGCGCGCGCTACGGTGTGCAGCGCGAGTGCCCAATCCGCGACAGTCTCTACTGCGCAGACTCGAAGCTGCCGTCCGACTTCGACTCTCTGATTTGGTATTGATGAAGCCCTAGAGCAATTGAATTTTTCAAATTCGGATGATAATTTTGATCACTCGAGAACCACTCGTCAATTATCACCCTCGCTAGAAAAAGTCAACTTTCCTCCCTAGTTGCACCATGTACTATTTTTAAATTAATTTTAGCAGATGAATTTGTTGTTTTTGACTGAAAGTTATTTTTTTTAATATTATGTTCAAAATCTATTTTTCAGATTTTTATTTGCTCGGGCATTTTTTTATTTCCCGATGGATTCGGCTCGGTATAGGACTACCCGTTACTTATAATAAAACGAGTATCTGGGCCAAAATTCGTATGATCTATGAAAAATTTTCTGAGAAAATCCATAAACTTGATTACATACGAACGTACATATATACATACATACATGATAGAAAATTCACAAATGAACCAATTCTTGGCGGAAAATAGTTTTTATACAGTAAATTGCTAGTTTTTGGGGGGTTACAATCTTTACGATTCGGTGACAAGAATAATGCCAACGTTGATAAAGGCCGATTAAAAAACGTCGCACAGTACCAACCACCTCCTGTATACCGATGTCGCCCTTCGAACAAGACGGTATGAGAGCCGCATTTGAATATCACTCTGGAGAAAATATAAGGCTCTCTTGAGAAGCGGTCGTGTTTAAAAATTGTTACCTTTTATCTTATCTTCTTCATGTTTTCTTTTTCTTTATAAATGTGAAGATCTCTTTAAAATTATAATAAAAATTGCTTGTTTCATATCGGGAAAATTACAAAAACTGACCGGGAAAAAGAGGGAAAAACACGGGAATTTTTTCTTAAGTCAGGAGTAAATACCCTGAAATTGTATAAAATCGTTGCGAATCATAGAAAACTGTATTAAAATGCTAGAAACTTTATAAAAGTGAGTCACATATCTACAAACAATTGCTTATAACTTTGCAAGTTTTGAAAATTTTCGAATTTTTTATATTGCTACGTCCCCTGAAATTGAACAAAGAATAAAATGAGACCTTGCAAATTAAAATTGGATGAAAAATGAAAAAGAATTATGGGTTTTGTTGATTTCTTTTTCAATTGTCGATATCTTCTTGAATAATATTTAAATTTCTTTGAAAATTTTTTGTTTGTTTCTTCAAGAATTATTGTTTCATTCTATATTGTTTCTCAAATTATAATATGTGAAGTAATCATCGTAAAAATTTTTATATTTATATACATATATATCGCTCCGGAACCACCTTAAGCATTTATGTATTTATTTGTACATATGAATTAACCTATCTTTTCATTTTAGTAAAAGTGGTCTTTTTTATATCTATATTTTTGAGAATTATTAGGCAATTAATTTTATAAGGTGATGGCTTTGATATAGCTCTTTTTAAAGATTATATATTCCGATAGTTTTGTTAGAGGATCCTTTTCCTCTCTTATTAATTCGGAGAGGCTCAGGGTTCCGGCTCGCGGGTTTTGCTGAAACAAAGCAAGCATTTTTTTTTCAGTACTTCCTTAAATGCAGTTAAAAATGTTCATAACTTCAGTTTATCAAAGCGTGAGGGTCTAACTCCGGTTCGTTTCATATTTTAACATCTAAAAACAGATCTCAAAGTTTGAGAAAAATCCATGATCCGGATCTGAGATACACTCCTTGTAAGACTTAAATTTTCCCTCTATCGATCATATATTTCGTTTACATAGACAACTAGACTGGATCATTCACTCAGGCAATGACAATCTTCTTAAATTGGATGACAAACAACTGGAAGCCAAGCGACTTTGCAATGACCATTTTACTGCTGACGATTTTGTGGTCGGTTCTGGTATGACAAAATTGAAAAATATAGCTATACCTATTCAAAAGGCTTCAGATACTGATTCGAATGATTCCGGTGACGTTGAAGAACATGATGGCTCTGGAATTGATCTTCCTCCTACCTCTGAAGACAGATCAGTTATTGATTTAGAAACACCCTTTATAAGAGAAAGAAGTAACAACATGCCACAAAACTTTGTGGGAATTGATTTAGAAACATCTTCTTTAATAGAAACTAGTCATAACATTCCTCAACACTTTGATGCAGCAGAGCCATCTTGTTCAGGAATGCAAAGCAAGTCGAACTTTGATTGTGACTCTACCGGAAAATCATTAAATGCAAATGTTCAAACTAAAAAGTATGAAACTTTAGTTCAAAAATTGCAACATGAAATTGCGAGTTTAAAAGAGCAGTTAAACAAAAAAGATAAACAATGTAAACAAGCACAGTATGTGACTAAAACAATGAGTGTACGAAGAGATGTGTATAAACAAAAGGCTATTAAGCTTTCTAAAGATATTCGTAATAAAGATAAAAAAATTAAAAATCTTGAACGTAAAATTGAAAAATCTAAGGAAGCAGTTTCTTTTTATGACGAGTATTTAAAGCTTAATGCAAATGTATTAAACTTTTTTAAAATGCAAATGAATCATGTCAAACTCAGAAAGTGGTCTAATGATAAAAAAGAATTTGCTGTGATTTTATTTTATAAATCTCCAAAAGCTTATTGTTATTTGCGTGACCAAAAGAAGTTTGCCTTACCATGTATTAGTTTGATAAAACGATGGATCAATGAACTTAATTTGGAGCCTGGAAATAACATTAAGTTATTTGAATTGTTAAAAATAAAATCAAGCACAATGACAGTAAAAGAGCGCGAGTGCGTATTAATGTGGAATGAAATGAGCATAAAAACGTGGTTAGATTACAACCCAAAAAAGGATTTGATTGAATGTTACACTGATATGGGAAAACATGGTCGCAATGCAAATCGTGGTAATCATGTTTTAGTTTTTATGTTACGAGGCAGGCAAAATGATTGGAGACAGCCTATTTGCTACTATGTTCCCCATAACAGTGTAAATGGAAAGTTATTGCACAAAATCATTTTAGATGTAATAGATTACGTTGAAGGTACTGGTTTTCTATTAAAATCAATGGTATGCGATCAAGGATCGCCAAATCAATCGGCTATAAAAGAATTGGGAATAACCAAAAATAAACCATTTCTTGAACGAAACAATCGTAAAATTTTCTTCAATTTTGATGCTCCCCATTTACTTAAATGCCTTCGTAACACTTTTCGCAAACGTCAATTTGAAATTAATGAGAAACCCGTGTCATGGGATGCGATTCGGGAATTAAGAAATCGTGAAAAAGATCTTCCAACTAAATCTGGCCCTAAACTAACAGACAGACATCTAGATCCTAATGCTTTTCAGTTAATGAACGTTAGTCTTGCGGCTCAAATTTTTAGTAACAGTATTTCTTCAGCTTTATTAGCAGGCGCGGTCGCATCAGAAAATTGCATTGCAACAGCAAATTGCAATGCAACAGCAAATTTTATTAAAAAAGTAAACGACCTTTTTGATTGTTTAAATAGAAGAAGTTCTCGAGATGTTAATCCTTTACGTCGTCCTTTGTCAAACTTAAATCCTCAAGTAATACAGTATTTGAAAGATTCTTTGAATTGGATCGAAACCTGGAAATGCGTTGATAAAAACGGTAATCCGCCATGCTTTGACGGTTTTTATTTGATGATTAACAGTATACTTTTGCAATGGGAAGATATGGCATCAAACGAGGGAGTATATTTGTTAACGACGCGTTTAAATCAAGATCCGTTAGAAAATTTATTTTCAGTTTTAAGAAGTCGTTCTGGTCACAATCAAAATCCAACTGCGATGCAAGTGAGGCATAATTTACAGTATAGTATTACTGCAAATTTAACGTCTTCATCGAAATTAACAAACTGCAAACCTGACGAAACAGTAGCGTTACTAGCAATTTGTACGAAAAGTACTAAGCTTGATTTACAAGAATCGTTAGAAAATATGACCAATCCTGTGCCCGCGTTTACTGAAGACATTAACGACAATACCGATCGTATTACTTGTAATTTTCTTGCAAATGACAACAGTATCATCGAAGTAAATGCAAGTAATGAAAATGATGAATTAATTAACGATGATATTGAAGACGTTTGCAGTGAAATTTCATTCGATGGAGTAAATGAATCTGTTCATTTCGATGAAAATGAAGATACTTTTGTTGAAGAGATGTCTGATTCAGACACAGTTGTAGGTGATGTTGATGATAATGAATTTCAAGAAGTATCTAATTCATTAAATGAAGGGAGTGAGAATTTGAATAATATAGATAGGAGCTTGTCATCCGAAACTTATGATAAAATGAATAGTGTTTTGACAAATTCTCACAATCGCCAAGATTCATGTACTCCTTTACGGGGAGCAATAAAGTATGTTGCTGGATATATAGCTATGAAATGTATTTCAAAATTTAATTGTTCTGATTGTAAAGCTTCTTTTACTAGAGTTAATTGTAACATGGAAAGTAACGATGATCTATTACTTTTTTTTAAAGCGTATAAAGTATTTAATGTGACCAATGAACTTAGAAATCTTTGCGTACCTTCTGACGCTTTTTATAGAATCATTATAACAGCTATTGAAACTTTTGATACACTATTTTCTGAAGTAAGTTACAAGACAGAAGTTAGTAAAGTTTTAATTGATAAAATCACAGCTGAAATTCTTAAATATCATGCACAGTTTTGGATTACTGACGAACCTTGTAAATCGCATCGTGAGGCTGTAATTGTGTTTTTTGTTAGAGTTCATATTTTTAATAAGGTGAAATGGATAAATTATGATTTGCGAGATGCTAAAAGTTCAAGAAAAAGACATTTTGCTGGTAACAAGCCTAATGCTAAGTTGCAGAAATTGAGTCATGAGTAAAAAAAGAACATATTAGATTTTATTAACGTCTATATTACTTAATGGGAAACTAAATTAGAATATGTATTTTTTAACACAAAGGAAATAATTTGTTTTTTCATGATGAAATTTCAACAAGTTGTTACGCTTATTGTATTGTCTTAAGCTAATATGAATATATGTTTATTTCCTTACAGACAATTATTTTTGTGATTCAATAAAAGGTGACATTTAATGGCCATTTATTAATATAAAGCATGATTTTTAATTATAATATTTATGATTATCTTCAAATAAGTAAAATACTAGTTATTAATTTTCAATTTCATTTTTCTTCATAGAAATTTTTCACTTTTTTCAATGCTGTGTGATAATTTATTTATAAATCATAGATCTTCATGTAAAAAAAGTTTGTTTAGTTGTATTTAATTGTATAAACATTTTTATTGCTAATTTGATAATAGTAATTTCCATTTCGTAGTTACAATATTAATTCATTTTGTAAAATTATTGAAGTAAAATTATTAAAAATATAATGTCACTTTTTATACACTACGATTTTTTTTTTTATATTGCATGTATATACTATATTAAATTATAAGACAGCATTTATACTAAATTATTCTATAGTTCTTAGGGTATGAGCGCTGTCATGCCATATCAATTATCGTCTTTTTGTTTATAATCCATATTTACGTTCATAAATGATTCAGATTATAATACTTTGTTCGGATAATCAGAAAGTACTTGAATTCAGTATTGATTCACGTAATAGATATAAACTTAAAATTAATAACAATTACTTGTAGTAACGTGCATAAAGCAATATAATTTATAATTTTGTTTTATCTTTTGTAATAAATTGTGGTGAATAGTTTCGCATGGTAACTAATTTGCATTTCTTTTTGTAGATTATTGAAATGAAAAAATATCTGATTACAGGCAAAAGATTTTAATTTTTAGTGCATGTTAGGAATATTTAAAAATATTCATCACCCTTTCTTCCTTAACCTAATAATCCTGTGTTTCCTATCCTATCCTGATGGAAAATATCTGCCACCTTCCCGCTCGGTTTCCATCGAATAATATCGAGTTTGCATATTATTTCTATTGTTTTTAAATAATTAATGAAATTAAATTACTAAAATAATGTGTAAAACACATGTTAAAATTATCTATGCAAACACGTATTAACTGAGAGCAGAACATATTAATGAACATTCCATGAATTTAAGTAGAATTAATAATCATTTTGGTAACGCAGGGTCGATTTTTGTGTTTTTCAATTTTAAAAATCGATACTACCTTTTTTTATGCCTGATCCATTATTTTGAGATTGCTGCAGCATATTTTTATCCACAGGGGAGGTATTTTATCAGAATGGTGAAATGTTATATAGATATTTTATTAAATATAATGTGGCCATTTCCTTCAAGGAATATCTTAAATATAAAGTCGTTTAAAATATTTTCCAAATCTGATACTGTCAATTACAAACGGGAGCTATTCAGAACACGAAAAAAATTCTTTTCAAAAATAAATAATAGAAAAATTCTCGTCTATAAAAATTAAAAACAAATTGCATAAACTTGCAGACTTTCAACTAGAGGAAAAACATTCCGAAAAATGTAAAAGATGTATTCCCATAAAATTTTTAGATCATGTGTCGACGTAGGGCTTAATTCCCTTAATCACCGCATTTTCTATAGTTTAATCGTTAGGTGGAAATGGTATTGCAAATACCGATATCACATATCATATTAAAATAATTTAATGAGAATATTATGGACTTCTTGCCACGTTTTTTTAAATTTTTATATACTAAACTTTAAACATTTTATACCACTGTAACCTCAAAATCATAACTTTAACATAATTATTCGGCTCTCGTGGTATGAAATACGGTTCGAAACTGGTGCGTAATATGATTTTTAGCTCGTGTGACTTTTCTCACTCGCATCGCTCGTGCGAAGAACGTGTTACATCCCCGATGGAAATAGAAAATGTATATAAATGTAAAAAAATGTATACAAACTTATATAATAAGTGTTTATAAAAGTTGTAATTAGAACATTTTTTACGTTTATATACGTTTATATACATTTATATAAGTTTTTTTTTACAAAAATTTTCACTTATTTACATTTATATATTTTTTCTTACATTTTGAATAGTTGTATTGAAAATTTGTATTTTTGTAAATATACATATATTTAGTTTTTTTACAGATATATACATTTATATACATTTATATATTTTTTTAAATTTTCGCTATATAAGACTTTTTTTCTTAATTTTATAGAAGTGTATATAAATGTATATAAATGTAAAACAATATGTATAAATTTCAAAAATTTCTTTAAAATCACCCATCTGACAATTTAGTTGTCTGATATAATACCCCCGCGTCTTTCTTCTTAAACCTTTATTGATACATTGATTATGATGAATAAATTACTCGAAAATTAAAAACTGTCAGAAAACATAATATCATGTGCACCCAAGGGTTGGTTGGCTTTTTTATATCGCGAGTTTGCAGAGACTCGTGCTAACTTGCCTTCGACTTGTATTTATAAATACTCGGTCTGCTAAATCCAACATTGAGTACACCCTTGATACACAATGTATTATTTTACAGTGAATATGAAAATTAATATAATGGTTGCATACAGTCGAAAAGTGATATGTCAAGTGATATATCAAGTTAAATAACTGTACATATATGACGACATAACTAATTATTACTATTTATTTTCTTGTATAACAATTTATATCTTTTTTTATTTCTTTCAATTATTATTTTTTTAATCAAATAATTGTAAGAATTTATTAACTTTTAATAATATTTAATATAATTTATTTTTAAATTAAATTTTATTTAATCATTATTAAATTGTTATTTATAAAAAAATTTTATAACATGTAAAATTGCAAATCATCATGCAGTCATACTTTACGGCGCTTGCGCCCGGATCATCGTGAACGGCGCGGGCCGGCGGGCCGCGGATGGCGCGCGCCCGAGCCGCCGAGCCGCGATTCGCAGAAGTGAGAAGAGAAGCATACAAAGTCAATGCTAGCGCCATCACTCGGTCAAGGCGGAACTAATTTTTTTTCGTCCTCGCCCCCCATCTGACGTACGCTTCTATATGCGTCTATATTCGTTGATTTTACTTAGGGGATGATATTATTTTTAAAGCTTAGTGTATATTTATTTCTACTTATGTATGTATTTTATAATATTTTATATAATTAATATATGAGAAAAAAAAACTTATTTTTGTTTTGAATATATTTTTTTTTCCTTCATTTCTATTCCTATTTTCCCTTCTTATCCCTTGTCTTCTCATTAAAGAAATTAATAATAATAATTAATATGAATAATAGTAGTGATAATAATAATAATAGCAATAGTAAAATTCTGTTCTTACTTTCACAATTCGTAAAACTTTGTTATTGATTATTTTGTATAATGATGCTTGATTTTCTTTTAATTTTATTATTTTACAATTGTAGTAGAATTGTTTGTGGTTTTGTTTAATTTCTTCGCTTGATTTCGTTTATGAAAGTTTTGTAGTATGATTCTATAATTTTCTTTATGTTTTGGTCTGACGGTTACCAATTTTTTTCTTTTTAGAGAATGATTTAATATCATTCACTTCCCTTTCCTGCTTACAATTATTTATTATTTTATTCAATTTTTATTTAATATTTTCGGGCATTTCTTTGACTTCGGGCGTTACTTTTAACTAAAGTAATTTATTGTCAATTAGAATGAAAAGATTTTTACTTCAGTTTTTTGTATGGGTGTTGGTTGGATATCGTTCGTTGAGTTAGGGGGTGATTTAGGAAGGGGTGGTAGGGGTCTCAGATTAAATGGTCTTTGTATTTTTAGTTCTTGTAATTCGAATTCCCCGTGTTTTTTAGTACTGATTTTTCTTTGGATTGGCATAGAGATTGTCGGTTTGCTGACTATTATTTCTTCTAGCTCGCCATTGCTTTTATTTTTTTCTCTTGTCTCATCAAGTTTGTTCAAAACTACTAGTAGATGCGTTATGGAGGTAAACATTACCCCAAAAAGGTGTTTGGAACATCCATATAGTTTTTGTAATGTGTAACCTCGTATTACTGTATCTACTAATATTTTTATTAACTGTAGTAGGATTGGAGTCATTATAATTCCGGAACTATATGTTCCATATTCTTTGTATTTCTCTAGTAGTTTTTTCCAAGTATTTTCAGCAATGTTAGTTAATGTTCTTTCTGTGAGAAGATAACTCATGATATCATCTTTTGCAGAATTTTCGCTTCGTGTAAACTTTGTTATTGTGTTTATTATAGATTTCTTTCCATCGGGAAAAGTAGTCTTTCCTGGAAATGTTCCAAGTCTTGTTGTGTATATATCCCACTAGTTGCTAGTGAGGTTAATTTTTCTGGGGTCCAATTTTTGATTATTTTTGGTTTAAAGGTGGTTATGTTTTTTTCAACCTTTCTAGGTGTGGGTGTTAGACTTATCCAGTTATTATCTATTTTGTAGTAGGGTGGAATTATCGTATCACAGTCGATTTGAGATCCTGTTCTTATTAAAATATGAGTTTTTGGTGTAAGAAACCAAGTAGTATTTCTAGCTGTAACAGGAAGTTCTTCGTAACATTCTTTTGTATGCTTGATTTGTACGTTGATAGGGGTGCATTTTATTACATGTATTGCTTCCCCTGCGAGTCGTGCAAGGTATCCTGGTTTTTGCATTACATTGTATGCAAATTCATCTCGGGAATGGGAGGCTAAGGATAAGGAATTTAGAATATCCTTTCTTTCTAATTCACATATTTTTGTTAAAATGTTTAAATATAAGCTTTCAAATTGCGCCCGAAAATGTTTTTCTATATGAATAAATTTCGCATTTGTAACGCAAAAATATCTATGTTGATTAAATCTCGCTGGTGACTCACATCGTTATCGAATAGTACATTTACGTTGGTTTTTTTGTAAATAAATAATTTAGGGTGTTCCGTTTTTGTTATAATTCTGTCGCAAAACTTAATACTTTCTACAGCATTTAATGAAAAAGATATATCGTAAGTATTTATTGTATACATTATTTCCTAGTTTGGTGATAATGTTTTTGTTACGGTGCCCTTAAATAGAACATCATATTTGTTATCAAAACAGTTTCCGTTTGGAAAATGCGACCAAAATGTGTAACCGGCTTGAACGTCTATGCAATGCTCGTCTGAGAATTTGCATGTCGTTCCTGAATTTAAATGTAATTTATTATTATTTAAATTTACCTTTGCGTATTCTTCCGTAAGTGTAATTTTTATGAGTCCTTGAATAAGAACATTATCCCAACTTCCATAATCATCCGCGTAGGTGCCTCCAGAACAATATTTCCCTTCGATTTTTCCTGCGAGATCTATTCCTACTGTTTTGGTTTCGTTTATTTTAATATTTGCTATTGTGTGAAAGTTGTCATATTTAAATATTCCTGTATTGTATAGAAATTTACATTGTTCAGCACTAATGTCGTATAAATATTCCTGTAGGCCGTTTTCAACTGGACCTAAGAGGCTGAACATTCCGCAGTGATATATTGTTCGTCTTATTTCTATTTTGCATTGCATTACGTGATTTGTTCTGAATTCCGCTAATTGTAGTAATTGTACGGTCGTATTTGTTATTACTAAATCTTCCTCGTGAAAATTACAGTCTCCGTTATCTACGAGAGAGTACGTTGTTACTGTTGGGTCAGTAGAACCGCAATCGAATCCAATTATTGCTTGGTTTGGTTGTAGTAAATTATATATTAAAAAAATTTTTAGTAACTCCATCATGTCCTATAACAGAAAATTATGTTATTATTGTTATTATTTTACAAGACTTAATTTGTTCGAATGAACTGTTTTTGCTTTTCCGTTGTAGTTTATAGTAATATTGTTATTTGCATTTATTCTTATTATGTCAAACGGACCTTGATAATGATTTTGTTCAAGTTTTCCCGGTTTTCTTCTTTTTTAAATTGTATCGGGTTTATAAGTTTGTCATAATGAGTTTTTGATTTTTGTTTTGAAATTATTAAGTTATTTCTAGCTAACTCAGTAGTTGTAGTAATGTTTTTTATTAATTTTTCTAAATACCCGTTATAGGTCGGTAATAATTCCGATCTTTTAATTGGTTCACTAGATGGAACTCTTGCAGGATAAGCAAAAACAAGTTCGTATGGTGTAAACTTATGACTACTATGTACGCTTGTATTATAATGAAGTTGTGCAAATTCTATTAATTCGTCCCATTCGTATTTTTTTGTTGAAAAATTTTTTAGATATTCGCATAGTGGGTGGTGTGCCCTTTCTAAGGATCCATTTGATTGTGGCGAAAATGCTGTTGTTTCAATTTTTTTAAATTTGAATCTTTTAGCTATTTGTTTAATAAGATTACTTGTGAAATTTGCTCCTCTATCGGTTAGTACTATTTTTGGTGAGCCAAATATACATATCAAATTTTTTATAAAAGCGTTTGATACTGATTCCGCCGTTTGATCTTTTAAGCATGATAAAATTACAAATTTAGATAATTGATCTTGTATAGATAAAATATATTTATTACTATTTTTAGTAGTCTTAAATGGACCTACGATATCCATAGCGATTTTATCAAAAGTTTTTGCTGGTGTGTCTGTGATAATTATTGGTTGTTTAGTTCTTTTACGTTTTAGTTTATTTTTTTGGTAAATTTCGCATTTATTTACTCTGTTCTGGATGTCTGATTTCAAATTTTCCCAAAAATATTTCTCTTTTATACGATTGTAAGTTCTGTTTATGCCTGAATGTCCCCCTATTGTAGAGGAGTGATGAGTATCAAAAATTCTATTTCTATCGTTTATATTTACGCAATCTATATTATTCAGACATATTATTACTTTAATTTTTGTGTTTTGAAAATTGTCCTTCAATACTTCTTCTATTTCTTCTCAACTTATGTTTAAAATTTCAATATTCCTTGATATGCTAAAAATGAATATTTTCTGTGTGTTCAAAATTTCTTTTAATTTTTGTATTAATTTTATTAAGTTTTCTTTAACTATATTCGATGTTGCTGATGTATCGAGACGTAAAATAAATATTTTCTTATTTTCAATATTAATTATATCTATTTCGCCCTTTTTTAAGTTTGTATTTATTTTTATGTTTTTATTTTTGATTAATAAGTTAGTATTCTCGTCTAATGTTTGGTGTTCATGTGATATAAGGTGCACAATGTTGTCGTTTCTAAATTGTATTGCGTTTTTTGAATATATTATGTTTTGTTGCGTTTGCGTTGTTGTGTCGTTGTTGTTTTTGCTGTTTTTATCTTTTTTTTCTGTTTTGGTGTACCAGCTGTAGTTTTTCTTGATCTTCTCCCTTTTTGTTGAGTTTTTGACTGAACTTTATTCGTTTCGCTTGTTTTATCAGATTCGCTTGGTGATCCTATGTTAGTATTTAATTCGTTTCTTTTTTGTGCTCTTGTAATTACGATAACTTCTATGGGATTTCGGGACAGTGCGTCTGCGTTAGCATTTTGTTTCCCTGGTTTATACACGATATCAAAATCATAATCAGATAGTTTTAATCTCCATTTTTGTACTCTAGCGTTGTTGTCAGCTGTTTTTAACCACAATAAAGGTTTATGATCTGTGACGATTGTAAATTTGGTTCCGTATATGTAATTTTTAAATGTTTTTACTGCAAACATTATAGCTAATGCTTCTTTTTCGTAAGTATGATATTTAATTTCAGCTTTATGTAAGCTTCTTGATGCATAAGCAATTGCTGGGTCTTTACCTATTATTCCTTGTGATAAAATTGCACCTAAAGCAAAGTTTGAAGCATCTGATGTAATAATAAATGGTTCGTCGAAATGTGGATATGCCAAAACTGGTGCTGTACATAGTAAATATTTAATTTCATCAAAGGCTATTTGTTGATCTTTTTCCCAATGAAATTTTACGTCTTTTTCTAGTAATATATTTAAAGGTTTTGTTATCTTTGCATAGTTTTTTATATGTCTTCTATAGTAATTCGAAAGTCCTAAAAATTCTCTAATATTTCTAATGTTTTTAGGTATTGGAAATTTATTTACTGCTTCTACCTTTTTTGGATCCGGTTTTATGCCATGTTCGCTTATAATATGTCCTAAATAACATACTTCTTTTTTTAAAAATTCGCATTTTTCCGGTTCTAATTTTAAATTAGCTTCCCTTAATTGTTGTGCAACTATACTGAATCTTTCGTTTGTTTCGTCTACAGTCTCTCCAAAAATTATTATATCGTCAATAAAGACAAAGCATATTTTACCTATTAAATCGCCTAAGACTGTATTCAGAACTCTTTGAAATGTACGCGGCGAATTTTTTAATCCGAAAGGCAAAACATGAAATTCAAAGCGTCCTAATGGATGTATACTAAAGGCCGTTTTATGTGTGTCTTTTGGTTTCATGGGAATTTGGTGAAACCCCGATTTTAAATCTATGACATGATCAAATTTTGTTTTTCCCAATTGATCAAAAATTTCTGTAATATTTGGAAGTAAGTAAGGATCCGATATTGTTTTTTTATTTAATTTACGATAATCTATGACTAAACGCCATCATTTTTGTCCGTTTACTAGTTTTTTTTTTCTACAATCCATGCTGGCGCGTTGAAAGCACTTTTTGAATTTCTTACCAGATTATTTTTTATTAATTTTTTTGTTTCTTCTACAGCCACTTCCTTTAGCTTATGTGGTAAAGGAAATTGTTTTACGTATACAGGTTTATCATCTATTCAGTTAATTTCATGTTGTTCTACGTTATATGATCCTAAACTGTCGCCCTCTAACCAGAATATGTCTTTATTTTTCATTACTAAATCTTTAATAATTATTTTATTATTTTCAGGTAAGTTTTCGTAACGGATTTTTTTGAGTAACTCTTCCTCGCTGTCTGATTTTTTATTTGAATCATTTTCTTCTATAAAATTTATTGATCCTAAGTTTAAAATTTCATTTTCATTTATTTGCAAATCATCCGTTATTTGAAAACCGTCAGGCAAATAATCTATTTCGTAAGAGATAAAGTTATATTATTTCTCGTTTCTGCCTTTTGTAATTTCCTACAATTTTCTATAGAATGTCCTGGGATTCTACAAAATTCACAATATAGTTTTTTTCCTTTTTGCATGTTTATTTGTTGATCAAAATTCGTGTTTCTTGAATGAAAATATTGTTGTTGCGTTTTATTTGTGAATCCATGTGAATTGTTATTGGTGTGATAATTGTTTCTG
This sequence comes from Torymus aiolomorphi, assembly GCA_036365515.1. Classification (NCBI taxonomy): domain Eukaryota; kingdom Metazoa; phylum Arthropoda; class Insecta; order Hymenoptera; family Torymidae; genus Torymus; species Torymus aiolomorphi. Next base: position 219,259,756 of record CM070874.1, read on the forward strand.
TTTTCCGGATTATTATAATTTGATTTGTTTATTTTATAATTATTATTTATTGGTGAATTAGTGTTTCTATCTGGGCAATGCATTGCTGTATGTGTTGTGGCTTCACAAATTTGACAATTTATTCTATTTCCCAATGCTTGTTGTCTACTTTGCATAGCCATCATTCCCGCTGTTTGGCAATCCGAGGTTTCGTGACCTTCTATAGCACAGATTGTGCACCATATCATTTTCCTCGTTACCTGACAGTATTTCATTACATGTCTGGGTTTATTGCACCTTTGACATACTGCCGACGGGCAGTTCTTCATTGTGTGGCTCACGTTACCACAGAGCTCGCAACACTCCTCGGCGTTAGCACTTTTTTCGCTTTGGGTCATGGCCTTTTTTCTTGCATTTCCAACATAATTCATATTTTTTTATAATCGGGTATTGTGTTACTGTGTGTTCCATGTTTTGGCAGTATTGACAATGGTTTCCCTGAATCTCGTTTAATCTACATGTATCTATTGAATATCCACTTAAGCTACAATAATTGCAAATTAATTCCATTTTATCTTTTACTGTATTACAGAAGTATGATAAGTGGTCTTTATTTTTACAATATACGCATCCTGCATTTACGCAAAACATTCCTTAATGAAATTTATCGATACAAATTTGACAATGAAATGTTCTAGCTTCCTTTTTTATATTTAATTTCTCAGTATTGAATAGTATATTTGCTTTATCTTCTCTTAGTAATGTAACGTCCGTGTTACAATGTCGCGAAAACGACAAAGTTAACGCGATAAATGTTCCAATTTCGGTTTACGCCTACACGTAATAACCACGGGAGTAGGAACGCGTGAAAATAGTTAATCGGACAGGTAAATTAAACAATGATAATTCGCGATACTAATTAAGCGGCAAGCGACAGCGTCAGCGAACAATTAGAGTGACAGAGAAAGAGAAAGGATAGCGATCTTCAGAGTTACTTACTTTGGGGCGGTTGCGGTTGGCTCGTTCTCTCAGTTAGCCCTCGTCAGTCTCAGGACCCAAACGCAGCGGGCGATTCAAATGGCAGAAGGAGAGGATCGTAGAAATAAAGTAACACTCCAAAAATGCAATTATGTGATGTTTATTAATTGCATAAAGATACGTTATAAACTGTTACAAACTGATTGTAGTCGAGATATAATATCAACAATTATTCGCGAGACTACAATCAGAGAAGCTTGACAAATATTTTAAGTTAATTCCACACGAAAATATTCTAAGTCAATTATACTTGAAATTATTCTAAGTAAATTCTACTCGAAATTATTCTAAGTTAATTCTGCTCGAAAATATTCTAAGTCAGAATACAAAATGTCGAAAATTATTCTAAGTCCAATTGTTACAATTAAATAGTCGTCGGTCAAGGGCTTCGCCCTTCGAAACAAAAAGAACAAAAGCTTCTGCCTCGAGTGGAGGCGCGTCGCGGCTTTTATACCCGCGCATGTATCTAGGGCAGATGCAAAGGTAAGGGAGTGTAGGGTATCTCATCTTTTGCATGGGGTGGCAAGGACGCGGGTGGGGAACTCGGGTTCGAATGTGGCGCTGCCAAGGACAAAGGTTGGATCGATAGGCGGTACGAATACGAGTAAGGTAGGATTCGTTACCATGCGAACTGTGGCTCACGTAGGTAACCCAGTTGCTACCATGTGGTGCCACTGACAGGAAAGAGGACTCATGGTAACATGAAGGAAAAAAAAGGTTGTAGGGTGGTAAGGATAGATGGTAGGACGGATGTCAAAAGTGTGAGTAGCGGTCAGTCATGCTCGACGTGACACGTCCCCCCCCCAAAGACGTGCGCTGCGGGGCGGCGCTTGCTGGTCCCTCCGTCCAAGTGTCTCAGTTTTAACATACGCAGTATGTCTGATTGTCTTCGAAGCCTTCCTTTCCGAACATTAGGTGCAAGATGTAACCTCTTCCTGTTCGCTCTGCCTTAGCCTGCTTAGTAGCGGGCGAGGTAAGTAGTCGTCGTTTCCATTCCACGACTTCCTCGTCCTCGGTAAATTTGAAAGCGTATCCATGATTATTAAGCTCGTTTAGTGAACGCATATTCTCTCTCTTGCCATGCCGATGGACCAGTCGTCAGTATTGTCCAGTAGCTTCCAGGCATCTCCTCCCTTGAACAAATTAATACTTGTCTTATTATGAGCAGATGCAATTGCCTCCTGTTCATCGCCGCGCCCTGATTCTCCTTCACTGTGGCCATACATGAGTCGTACCACAGCGAACCACAGAAAAATAATTCGCAGCAGCTTAAACTGCAGACGGTTGCCTCTGGTTATTCCCTTCAGTTCCAGCTCATCGATTTCAATGTTTGCCTTTGGAGTGCGTCTACCTTGCTCTACTAGATTTGTGTTACTTCCACATACCTCATAACAACGGCAGTTCGTCAGATAAAGTGAATCCGTAAGGCTATGCGTATCCCCTTTGGTCGTTGACGTCCAAGGTCGTTACATTGCTTGAAGTTCACGATGAGACTCCACCATAGCTGAGCGAGGGCATAAAGTCGTACGAGCTGCGCTGTCGGCGATTACTAAGTATTGGCGGGCAAAGTGTAGTGTCGTAAGGTTGCAATGGGGACGCTGTGGCTGGCACAATAGCTGGTGAATGAACACTCCCTCGACCGCTTGGTTTCAATTTGGATGGGATAGGAATATTAGTAAAAGAAAAAGGAAAATTGGAAGGAAAGTATCGTACCCTAATCGACTTTATCTTTACTGACAAATTTCCTCTACCCAAGTTTACAAATTCCCTATTGATAATTTTTATACTAAAATTCATAATTTTTATACCATATAACAATACCATATTTATTTTCTTCCCCCCTATACTGGCGTTGGAGATGTGCTCGCCTCGCTTAATTCTGAGTAATACGATACCCTTACAAAATTGCAACACAAAGTAGAGTAATACAGTACTCCTATACGGAATTGCGATCGAAAACTTAATTTTAATCTTTATTTTCAAGTAAGCGAAAGACTAAAGAGATAAATATTTCTACCAAGCTAACAATAATCAGAATAAGAAATACAGAAAGTACTATGTATAACAAATCTTTTGTTGAAATCTCACTTCGAAAGTTAATCACGTGTATACTATGTTAATTTTCGAAGTTTTATTGAATAGATAATTCTATGAGCAAGTTTCATTTCACAATGTCCCAGTCATTATAGACATCGTTGAATTCCACACATTCGTCAATTCGCATTATACAATTCTTTGGAAATTCAATTATTTGACAGTCCAAAATCGGAATTTTATAAACTTTCCGGAATAAGCAACTTCTAACCTAAATTCGCTTACAGTCGAAATAAGCCATAATATTCTTTTGAAAATAACGCTCTTTTCTTTGTGAAAACTATATGTTACCTAAATGGTAAATTATCATAATTAGTTTTTGATAAGATCATTTTCTCACAAGACATAAGATTTTTAACATAACACTGATTTTCACAAAAAAAGCATTTCTTTCATTACATATTTTTTCATTGATTTAAGCATAAATAACAGTTGCCTATATGAGCCACTATCATAAGTATAGTCCGCTTGCAGTTGTATAATAAACTCGATTAGTGTTTTGTTATCCGGATTTAGTCTGAAAAACTAGAAAAGATTGCATTGCGTACGCAAAAAGAAGGGTCCCTATTTGTAAAAGGTACAACCAGTTCAATACATAATTCACTACTTACACTATAGTGACTTTCACAACGCAATCGAATAAAATAGATCGAACTTTTGATAGAAAAAACTGTAAAGCTAAACTTTTCGTATCTCTTATGCTTAGCAAAGATTTATTTAATTCCGCCGATGTAAACGAACAGCACCTTTTGGCGATCCAGTAAATCGCATAAGTTCGATACGAGCTGTTTAGTTTTGAATACAATATGCATTAACGCGTATAAATTTTTCAAGCTAAAGTCAAGATTGACTTCTGTTTTTGTATTTTCCAATCAGAAATTCTTTTACTTTATTATCCAACCTTTCAAACTATTTTGCCATAGCCGTTCTCTCGCTTGCGTAATCATTCTCTATTATACAAATATAGGTTCTTTTTCACCCGTCATAATTTTGACTGTCGTCTCGCGATGTCCACATTGCCCTATTAATTTCTTTACAATTTTCTAACAAATAGCTAGTAGGTGGTACATTGTACTCCTTCCCCTTGAGACAACGGCAAGGTCATAAAATAACTCACTCTTTTTCAAATTATTAGTTAGTGCGCCTAAACTATGCAAATCTACCTATATCTAAGATTTTTATTACGTATGTTATCGTATTATCGGATTCATTTAATTGCTGATACGCGTCTTGTAAAGTAATTTTTCTTCATCCAATTTCGCTGGTTTAAATTACATACTGGTACAAATTCGCATTTTCAAATGCCAGTCCTGGATTGGTGTCGATTGCATAATAGTAAAGTAGCCTATCCCTTGCGCGGATGCTAGAAAGGACAGCAGAAATCCGGTGACTTCGATTAATAGTTTGACGTTCACTGCTACTCGCTTTAAATTACCATTTGTTTTAAAAAATTTCAAAAGAACTAAGTTAAAACTGCTAAGAATTAAAAACCCATTGTGTGTACAACTTTGAAGAATCTTTATCTGCAAACATGAAAGTAATATGTTATCTTTATTAGTCCGAAAACTGGTTTCAATTTCAAAGTTGTTGCAAGAATGAACAGCAATGTCCTCATCTGTAAACATGAATAAAAATGTTAACTTTCTAACTTACGTTAAGATTAACTTTTCATTCTTACAAGCTTTCAGACTCTGCGTGCGGATTAATATGCGACAAGCGTAAGCGATTACTATGCACGACTTTGGTCTTATTTTCCTTAATTTGAATTTTTACATTGCCATTTTCCCAGATTTCAATTATTAAGTAAGGGCCAGAATATTGATTTTCAAATTTATGCGGCTTTGGCCCGCTCTGCAACCACACAAAATCGCCTATTTTGAAATTCTTATGATTTGAATTTTTATCATAATATTCTTTACTTTTTTGTTTAGCAGATAATAGGTTTTTTTGTGCGGTTCTTTGGAGAAAACTCAATCTTTCGACCAAGGTTGTCATGTACCCCGCGTAAGTAGGCAATAAATCTTCCGGCTCTAAGGGGTCGCTCGAGGGCACTCTCGCCAGGCGTCCGAACACTAACTCGAACGGAGTATGCTGGGTTCCTTCATGTTTGCCCGTGTTTAAATTAAACATTGCTAACTCAACCCACTCGTCCCAATCTAAATGTTTCGTGGCAAACATTTTCAAAAATTCACTAAGTGGCGAGTGCGAGCGCTCTAAAGAGCCGTTAGATTGAGGGTGAAAAGCGGTAGTTTTTACTTGCTTAATTTTAAATCGTTTTGCAACGCGCTTAACTAATTTACTAAGAAAATTGGTGCCTTGATCGTTAAGCATAGCTTGCGGCGCGCCAAAAGTGCAAATAAAGCGTTTGATAAAAGCATCTGCTACAGTAATGGCAGTCTGGTCTTTTAAAGGGACTCCCACCGAGAATTTTGTAAATTGATCCTGCATAGTTAAAATGTACTCGGATTCGTCTTTAGTTCTCGGTAACGGTCCTACGATGTCCAAACTAACCGTGAAAAATGGAATACTAGGGTGGTCTGTTATAATCATTTTCTGTTTTGTTTTGACCCGCACTAATTTTTTAAGCTGGCAAGGAACGCATTTTTGAATGAAGGCTTGTATGTCCTCCTTTAAATGCTCCCACTGATATTTATATTTTATTCTATTCAAAGTTTTAGTTACTCCTTTGTGTCCACCCGCCACCGAACAATGAGCTTCGTGAATTATATCCGCTCTTTTACTCGGCTCCGGGTGCTGTATGAGTCCACGGCAAATAATTATTTTAACACTATTATTACCTAATTCACGTCTTAAAGAGGCCAAAATATCTTTAAACTCAACATTTTCGATATTACTGCTCCTAGCCATACTAAAAGAAGCAATTTGATTAATATCTAAAAATTTTGCTAACTTCCTAAGTAACGGGGCCAAAATTTCTAAGGTATCCCATAAACTATTTTTACCTTTGCCCCTAAGTGGTAATACAAAATGCATTTTTTTATTGGCCTTAATGATTTTAGGCTCTCCCGTTACTAAATTCTCGAAATGCGGAAGCTTCCCTAAATCCTTTAATTGCCTAGACCCCTCATCGAGCGGTTCTCTGTCCGTGCTCACAAAATAAAGGTAACTATCCTTCCTCATAAACAATTTCTCTCTACAATAGATTATATTGTCTTGAGGACCGACCGCTTTCAGCGCGACACTTTTTTCATTGACCGCGTCCTCGTCCCCGAAAGTCATGTCGGAAAGGGGACCTTTAAACACCGAAATGTTGTCGCGCCCGGATGCTTCCCGGCACGCGAGCTCTTCTGACATAACCGTTTGCTCACTTTCCTCGGGCGTGAACGAAGAGACAGATGGCGAGATTGGTCTGTGCAGCGTTTCTTTTTTATTGCTATCCGCAGCTTGCGGTACGAAGGACGCAGACGTCTCCTTATCTTCGACAAAAGACGCGTATTCCTGAACCTCTTCGACCGCGGGGGCTTCCTTTCTTTTACGCGGTGCGAGAGCTTTAATGGCTTGCTTATACTTTTCAGTGGGTTGGCGGCCCGCACGCTTACGCGTGGCCATTGCATGCAAGGTGGGCGCGCCGTCCCCCTGCTGGGTTTGCCGTTCCTGGGGCGGCTCTACTGTCTGTCCGCCAGCGACAGCATGGCGCCCCTCTCCCCCTATGCTGACTTGCGTAGCTACGCATACTTTGTCTATAATGGGATTGCGCGACAGTGCGTCCGCGTTCAGATTTAATTCACCTTTCTTATAGAGTACATCGAATTGATAGTCTAAAAGTTTTAAACGCCAACGCTTGACTCTAGATCCTGGATCATTATGATTGTTCAACCAAACTAGCGGCCTGTGATCAGTAATTAAAGTGAATTTATTCCCGTATAAGTAAGGTCTGAATAGCGTAATAGCGTACACGATTGCTAATGCTTCTTTTGAAAACGTACAATAATTCTTTTCTGCTTGATTCATCGCGCCCGACACAAAGGCTATGGGACGATCTTTTCCAATTTCTCCTTGCGATAAAACTGCTCCGATTGCGTACCCGCTAGCGTCGGTAGTTACTAAAAACTTTTCTTCGAAATGCGGATGCGCTAAAACCGGTGGTTCGCATAATTTATGACGGAGAGTCTCAAATGCCGTTTGCGCGTTCTCATCCCAAACAAAAAGTTGTTCTTTTCTAAGAAGGTCAGTTAAAGGCTTGGCTACTCGTGCAAAGCCATTAATAAATTGCCTATAATAACCAGCTAGTCCTAAAAATTGTTTAATATTTTTCTGATTTCTAGGCACTGGAAATTCTTTAACTGCTTTTAGTTTTTCCGGGTCCGGGCGTAAACCGTCACCGTTAATTATATGTCCCAAATAATTAATTTCCGGTTTAAGAAATTCACATTTTTCCGGTTGCAAAACTAAATTAGCATGGCGCAGTTTTTCAAACAACGTCTCGATTGTTTCTATGTGCTCGTTAAAAGTTTTAGAGTAGACGCAAATGTCATCAAAAAAATGAACCACGTTTTTCATACCAGCAATTACTTTAAGAACGAGTGACAAAAATACCAGAGCGCTTGTCTTTAATCCAAAAGGCGATCTAACAAAATGAAATAAACCGAGCTCACAAGAAAAAGCTGTTTTTTCTCTGTCCTCAGCTTTAATTTTAATTTGATGATAACCCGCGTATAAATCGAAAACTGAGAAAAATTTGGCATCACCAAGCTGATCCAAAATATCCGCTATGTTCGGAACCGGATGATTGTAATCGGGTATAATGGCGTTTAACTTTCTAAAGTCTACTACTACCCGAAATTTTTTCTTGCCGTCGGGTCCCGGTTTTTTGTCAACGCAGAACACGGGCGCCGAGTAGGCACTTGTTGAAGGTTCGACGATGCCTTTCTCTAACATTTCTTTTACCTGCCTATTGATCTCTTCTTTTAGAATAGGTGGGTGTCTAAATTGTTTAATTCTAATTGGAATATTCGTTGTTGTGGGTATTTCGTGTTCACTTACATTTGTCGCGGGCATAATATCGCCCGCTAAATAAAATCGATCCGAAAATTTCACAAGGAGTGACTCAATTTCGGCTAATTGATTAGGTGACAAATGCTTAAAACGTAAAAGCTCTCTTAATTTAGCCACCCTCTCATTTCCTAAAAGGAAAACCGTGTCTGACATACACATAATTTGATGGTCGCGTGGCTCCCCTATTTTATGGCTCCGCCTTTCTACCCTAATTTGGCTACTTAAGTGGGGAGGGTGTGGCCTATGCTTCCATACTGACCAGATTACTCCATTTATATTTCTTTTAATTTGATGTAGCATCTGGCGTAAAGTGGATAACATGTCAGAGGTCACCTCGCCCTCCGACACGCGATACTCTCTCATTTTCTTAAAAATAGGAATGGCGGTGAAACACGTAACATTTAAAGCGCAAGAGTATAAGCGTTATAATGAACTACTTTTCCATGCTTGCAAAAAGGTTAACTTCTCTAGCTTGACACGCAACCCCTCAAAAAGGTGCGCCAGCTGAAAGTCTTCTCGAACTAAAGCATAAGACAATGCGCTGGTTAATTTATTACTTCCGCCCTTCTCAATATTGCCGGACAACGACAACTTTTGCTTCCTCAATAATTTACTAATTTTGCTAAAACTATTCCTTTTAATTTTAGTTTTTTTATGAGTTTCATGCTTGTATTTAATACACGTAAAATTTCTTATTTTATTACAAACAAAATTTACTTTTCTCCTATTATTATTCAATACCGTTTTTGCTCTATAATTTTTTATATTCAATCCAACATTTCCCCCTTGAGTGCTAACACTCATACTATTTTTACAAGCTAAAATTTCCGAATTTTTCTTATTTTTTACCACAATACATTTATTAACTTTACTTTCAAATTTAGCCCAATTTTTTACAAGAAGATCTTCACTAACTCTATTTTTCCAATTTTTATTTAACAAGTCCAAATACTGTTGAGATACGCTATTTTTTAACGTTTGCTCTCTAAATAAACTATTTCCGAATATAATCCTGTTCACTTTTTCTTTCAAACTTTTATTTTTACAAAACTTAGTTCCAAATTTTGCTTTTTAGCTATTTTAACTAACCGGTTTTTAGTTTCACAATGCTTAACTATCAAATCTTTATTTTTATCAATTTTTAAGTTTAAGCTTTTATTTTTACAAATTTCATTTTTCTAGTTTTTTCAAATTTCAAATTCAAATTTTTGTTTTTACAAATTTTATTTTTCAAATGACTAGCTTCTTCAAAGTTCAAATACAAGTTTTTGCTTTTATCAATTTTATTTTCCGAATCGCTAGCTTTTTCGAAGTTCAAATTCAAAATTTTGCTTTTACAATTTTTACTTTCCAAATTACTAATTTTTTCAAATTTCAAATTCAAATTTTTATTTTCATCAATTCCATTTTTAAAATCAATTTTTTCCAAAACATGCATGGTACAAATTTCAAATGGGGCGATACTTTTAAGCGAAGAAAGACAAATATGTGAAATAATTTTCTCATGCGAAGCAGGTAAATCGCTATAAACGTTCTGTGTGCTACACTCGCCTAAAACAACACTGGATTTGTGCGACCGAGCAGTTGCAACGGGATTTTTCGCGTATCCGCGTCCGGACTTGCGCTCATCCCCCCACATCGTACTCTGCGTTACTTCCTTATGTCGTTCGGCTCGTGCCAAACTTACACTCTCTTTGTTTATTGGCCGCGCGATATCTACACTACTCGTGCACCGTAAACTGATTACGTGAGAAGCTACTACCAAAAAATTTTCTTCATAATTAATTTTTGCCCCGTATTTTCTTAACATTTCGCTGCCGATTAACCCGTCCTCTTCAATAGGGAAATCGTCAGGAACCAAATGAAAATACAATGTTAAATCGCGGAAAATCAAGGGTATTTTCCCGCGTGAGTTAATCGATTCCTTAGTAATACCTTTAAGTTCAAGAATTTCGTTTTCAAAAACAATGGCCTTACTAGGTTTTTCACTAATTTTAAGCAACGACGGGCCTGCCCCCGTATCTAACATTAATTTGAGCGATACCTGATAATTTTCAAATGGCAATTCTATTACAGGTGACTTGCTATTAATACTCAACAAAATGGACTTTCGTGCAAATTTTAATTCTGATTTGTGTTTGATTGGTGTGGGCGCGTGCTTTCTGATTGCCCCCAGGTCGCGCCCTGTGCCGTGGGGCTGTTCGCGTTTCCCGCTTCACGTTGCAATTTTTCTCTACTTTTTCTTTCCAATATTTGGTATTCATTCTTCCAGTGTCCCTCTTTTTTACAATAATTGCAAATTTTAACAAAATTATTGATTTGATTCGATTGTGCCACTGCGGGACTGTGCGATCGCGGTCTATATTGATTTTGTGAGACTTGGGGCGTGGCTGGCCGCGCGCTAGCCAATGGGTTCGCGGCTGGTGCCGAGACGCGCGCTTGCGTAGCTACGGGCTGCACCCATGTAATCTGCTGTGTACCCGGGGGTAACAATGATTCTAAAGTCCAACAGTTTTTCGCGATGTGATTTCTTTTGCCACAATATTGACAAATTTCTGTCGGTTTATTTTGAACAATTTTAACTTCAGCTAATTCTGCCTTCAATTTGTTATTTTCTTGATTTAATTTACTTTTACGCGTTGGTTCGGTTTTCTCTAAATTTGTAACCTCACGCTCTATTTCTATTGCTTTTTCTACGGCTTCCTGAAAAGTTGCGGCCACCCCCATGCGCCTCGTAATTTCCCAATCCATACCGCGTACAAAAAATTTTAATTTATCGGCTTCTACATTTTGTATGAACCCCGCATCATCCCTTTTTTCTCTTTTTGCGGCCTCTTTTAATTCTATTGCGATACGCCTAACTCTGTTTGCAAATGTTATAATGTTTTCTTTTTCTCTTTGTCTGGCCGCGGCTAATTCCCCCATCAAGGTGTGATGTGTTTTATACGATCCGAAATTTGCCTCAAAATATTTAACTAGATCCGTCATATTAAAAAAAACTATTTCCTCCATTGACTTTGCTGCTTCACCCGTTAGCCGTCGTCTAATTAATTTTACCAAGTCGGCTTCGTTTGCTGCCGGAATCATGCTAATGGCTTCTCTTAAACCGAATAAAAAGGTACTAAGTGGAATATTGCTACCGTCAAATTTTGTTATGCAGTCTAGTGCATCTTTAATCGACAAATTTTTTAACGGAGTTAAAGTTGCATTTGGACGAAAAGAATTCATTGTTGTTGGCAGTGTTGTTCTAACATTCGTAACTAAAGGCGTACTGTGCCCCCTTCCCCCTGCTACGTGCGGAGTATAATTTGCCGAATTTAATAAGTTTGTATCAAAATTCACTTTATTTTGTGTATTATCCCCGTCTATTGTGTTTATTACCGTTTTATACTGCGTAACTTCACCGTCTTCAGTTAATTCTTGGTCGGATTTGACTAGAGCTGGAAGTTTTTCAGTAATCAAATGTTTATCCACGCTCGAGATTGCTTCCATAATTTCAATAACACTAATATTGTGATGCATAAATTGACGTAAAATGTCTATCATAATTTCGTCTTGACAAATTTTTTTAACTAATGCCCTATCCACGGTTTCTGCGAGAGACAACTGCAACTTCTTAACATCCCGAATTCTTTCCGGCTTTATTTCCGATGCCGATTGATATCTAGCCCTGAGCACTGCTACCAACTCGTTGAGCGTAGCCGTTATTAATGTAGGTTCCTCTACACTAAGGTATTTCCGTAAAATCTCAGTTGCTTCTGAATTCCTAGCGACCGCACCATTTGAAGCTGCCATTTTAATAATTTATTTATATTTTACTTTTGAACGTAAGAAACGAAGAGAAAAAGAAAATTTTTATAACTGTGGTATGTATGTATATATAAAAAAAAAATTTTCACTATTTTCACTTTTATCCCGGAGGTGGGCCCCCAATTGTAACGTCCGTGTTACAATGTCGCGAAAACGACAAAGTTAACGCGATAAATGTTCCAGTTTCGGTTTACGCCTACACGTAATAACCACGGGAGTAGGAACGCGTGAAAATAGTTAATCGGACAGGTAAATTAAACAATGATAATTCGCGATACTAATTAAGCGGCAAGCGACAGCGTCAGCGAACAATTAGAGTGACAGAGAAAGAGAAAGGATAGCGATCTTCAGAGTTACTTACTTTGGGGCGGTTGCGGTTGGCTCGTTCTCTCAGTTAGCCCTCGTCAGTCTCAGGACCCAAACACAGCGGGCGATTCAAATGGCAGAAGGAGAGGATCGTAGAAATAAAGTAACACTCCAAAAATTCAATTATGTGATGTTTATTAATTGCATAAAGTTACGTTATAAACTTGTTGAGGTTTGAATAATTAATAGTGTTGAGGTTTCTGGTAAATTAATAGTCCATTGTTTAATAGAGAGAGATAAATATAGAGACTTTATTTAGGTGGCAAGAAAGCCAGTCGGCACGTCTGACTTACATCGCAGTCGGAATAGCAAGAAGGGTAAGAAACATTCTAATTGCGCTACACTGCTCTCGCGTCTCACGCAACTCTCATACAGACATACTGGAGTGGGGAGACACTCATGTGTGTGTTTCGTCCGCCGTCGCTCGGCAGACGCGCATACCATTGTACCTATCCTCGCGTACAGCGCGCCGCATGTTGAAACATTCACATATTCCAACACGCCTCCTTGAATTTTCAACATTATAATTAAATGTTCATTCTTTCATTCAGTCATACAGTAATTTTAAAGTATCATAGCGTTAATAGATTTCTTTTATTTCAAATCACTCCCAACGCTTTTCTATTTTTCAAAAACTTCGTCTTTTCTAAACTCTTTGTTAATATATCTGCTAGATTAAATTCTGAGTCTATTTTTACAATGTCAATTATTCCATTTTCGTAGTTTTCATTAACGTAGTGATACTGCACTTCAATGGGCTTTGAGTTTTTTGTAAAGTTACCAAATTTTGCGATTGCAATTGCGCCTGAGTTATCTTCATACATTTTAATTGGTTTATCAAATTTTACGTTAAATGATTCTCATAATAAATTTTTAATGAACAAGATTTCTGTCACTGCTTCGGACATAGCAGTATATTCTGCAAAAGTAGAACATTTTGTTACTGTACTTTGTTTATGCGTTTTCCAAAAAATTAAGTTTCCATATAATCTAATTACAAAACCTGTTGTAGATTTTCTATCTACATTATCTCCAGCATAGTCATAATCTACCATACAATCTAATACTTCGCTGTCAACATTATCGTAGTACGTTAGCTTTAGATCTTTAGTCTTAAATAAGTATTTCAAAATTCTCAATGCATATTTAAAGTGTCTTTGGTCATAGCAACTTTGGTAACGACTTAAATAATTAACGCTATATGTTATATCTGGCCTTGTGCCTGTACTGATATACAGGGTGTGTCAAAAGTTCCGGGACGGCCAGTTATCTCAGCGGGAATGCATTTTCGGAAAAAGTGTTTCATACAAAAGATGTAGGATTTTTTCCTGGCTATCTGATGGTGACCTTGAATTTGACCTTGGGCTTGACCTTCAAGGTCATTTGAAGGTCAAGTCGAATTTTTTAAATGGGAAGCCCCCTTTTTTATTGCGGAAACCGAAAGAGGGAAAAATTCTCTTTCCACCGATATAAGATATGTACGGGGTCAAATGTGATCTAGAGGTCGTTTCAAGGTCAAGTCGGTAAAATGAGGTCAAATTGATCTTTGGCAGTCCATAGCATGGAAACTAAGGGCGTTGGGAAAAAACTTTCCATACGAAAGTTTCCGCAAATCGAATGGAGCATCTGATGGTGACCTTGAATTTGACCTTGGGCTTGACCTTCAAGGTCATTTGAATGTCAAGTCGAATTTTTTGAATGGGAACCCTCTTTTTGTTGCAGAAATGCGGGCCACGGGCCCATGGGTTTTCGGGATCGCTGAACCCGTATCTGGGGTCGGTTTGCCCCGCTGGATCGACCCAAGGTCGTTCCAAGGTCGAACCAGAAGGAATTGCAGAAGGTGCTTAAAACCACGGACCCATGGGTTTTCGGGGTCGCTGAACCCGTATCTGAGGTCGATTTGCCCCGTTGGGTCGACCCGAGGTCGTTCCAAGGTCAAACCAGAAGGAATTTCAGAAGGTGCTTGAAACCACGGACCCATGGATTTTCGGGGTCGCTGAACCCGTATCTGGGGTCGGTTTGCCCCGTTGGGTCGACCCAAGGTCGTTCCAAGGTCAGCGGTGATTAGCCAGGTCCCAGGTCTGGGTTTTGATCCAGAAACGTTTGCACAAAAAATGTTTTTTAACGCCCTGATACACGAAATTCGATGGGGTGTCCAGATGATCGGAGTATAAGAACGTTGACCTTCAAATGACCTTCGGCTCACTTTTAACCCCGTATGTATCTTACACCCCTGGAAAGGTAAGTTTTCCCGCATTTCTGCAACAAAAAGAGGGTTTCCATTCAAAAAATTCGACTTGACCTTTAAATGACCTTGAAAGTCAAGCCCAAGGTCAAATTCATGGTCACCATCAGATGATCCATTCGATTTGCGGAAACTTTCGTATGGAAAGTTTTTCCCAACGCCCTTAGTTTCCATGCTTTGGACTGCCCAAGATCAATTTGACCTCATTTTACCGACTTGACCTTGAAACGACCTCTAGATCACATTTGACCGCGTATGTGTCTTATATCGTTGGAAAGAGAATTTTTCCCTCTTTCGGTTTGCGCAATAAAAAAGGAGGATTCCCATTTAAAAAATTCGACTTGACCTTCAAATGACCTTGAAGGTCAAGCCCAAGGTCAAATTCAAGGTCACCATCGGATAGCCAGGGAAAAATCCTACATCTTTTGTATGAAACATTTTTTCCGAAAATGTATTCCCGCTGAGATAACTGGCCGTCCCGGAACTTTTGACACACCCTGTATAATAATTCGCCGATTAAATTTCTGTATTTTATTCTTTCATCTATTTCATTTGCTTGTTCTAATTTTAGATTACTCTCCATTGGAGTATCGTATAATTTTGCATTTTCAAGGTTGTATTTTATAGCCAAAGATTCGATATATTTCGTTTGACTTAAAGTCATTTTACCTCTGTCTTCACTATATTCAATATCGATGCCAATATATTGGTTAATTTTGCCCAAATCTTTCATTATAAATCTTTCCATTAAACTTGCTTTTACTTTGTTTATTTTATTTTTGTCTTTGCAACAAATCAAGAGATCATCTACAAAAACTAGTATATATATTGAATCTTTGCTTGTATTATTTACATATAGACAGCAATCATAGTTACTTCTTACAAAATTTAATTTCTCGACATATTCGCTGAAACAATCATACCATGCTCTAGGACTTTCTCTGAGACCATACAGAGCCTTTTGCAATTTGCAAACTTTATTGTCTCCAATTTCGTAACCTTTTGGTTCATTAATGTATACTTCTGATTTTACATTGCCATTTAAAAATGCCGTTTCAACATCCATTTGTTCTATAAACAAATTATTTTAAAACTGTAAGACAATAAAATTTTCAACGTTTGCATTTTACCTACAGGTGAATAAACATTTTCAACATATTCCTTTTGTTGGAATCCTCTTACAACTAATCTCGCTTTATAAGTATCGTTATTTTTCTTTTTATAAACCCATTTAACGTCAATGACTTTTTTATCTTTTGGCCTTTCAACAATTTGCCATGTGTGATTTTTCTTTAAACTGTTTATTTCGGAATCCATTGCTAGTTGTCACTGTTTATATTCGCTGGAGTTTATCGCCTCCTCGAATGTATTTGGTATATTTGCATCAATATAATTTACATAAATAAAATGAGTAACTGGATTTCCGTATCTATTTACTGGACTTTTCTTTCTTTGAGATTTTCGCGGTATTGTTTTTGTTGTCTTCGTTATCAGATTCGTTATCGTTTACGTTATTCGCATCGATTAATTCAATTTGCTCTCCTCTACTTTCCCCGAAGGTCGTAGTAGAGTGAGAAGGATATTCAGAACCGCTGTTGTTCGTTTCATTTAATTCTACGTTAATTTCAGAATCACTATTTTCGCTTTCTAAACAGATTAACTTTATGCTTTCTTCTATTACATCAATATGCCTTGCAGTAATTACTTTATTATTAACTAAGACTTTATAACCGTTTTCAACGTATCCTACTAATACACCTAGTTGTGCCTTATTATCCCACTTACTTTTCCTTAGAGCTTCCGGAACTCTTACGAAGACTCTACTTGCGTAAATTTTTTAATTTTTAACATTTGGCTTTATCCCAAAAAATATTTCATAAGGAGTTTTATTCTCTGACGTATTTGCAATTGTTCGATTTTTTAAGTAAGCTACCGTTTTCATTATTTCCGGCCAATATCTTCTATGAATTTTTGCTTCCCTCATTAAGCATCTACCTATATCCATTGCTGATCTATTATATTTCTCCGCTACTCCATTTAATTCGTGGACGTAGGGTGGACATGTCAATAATTCTATTCCTTTTGATTTTATAAAATCGAGAATTTCGCGATTTAGATATTCTCTACCGTTATCACATTGCACCCTTTTAATTCTCTTATTAAATTTATTTTCTACTAAATTTACGAATTCAATAAAACAACTTGCAGCTTCTGACTTATTCTTAATGCAAAAGATTCTGGTACATTTGCTATAATCATCAATAAATGTAAGAAAATATTTTTCTCCACCATAGCCAGTAGTACTATGTGGACCATTTAAATCAGTGTGTATTAATTCTAGAATTTCTTTCGTTTTTGTTCGATTATTTTCAAACGGTATATTTGCCATTTTACTTTGTATGCAATTTGCACATTTCATATCTATTTTTTCCAGTTTATCTGGTAAACCTTCAACTAATTTATTATTTACTATTTTATTCAAATAATTAAAATTTACATGGCCAAGTGCTCTATGCCATTTTTCTTTATCTGATAATCTTACTGAATTTACATATTTATCTTTATTTTTATTCGTTAATGCATAACTTTTCAAAGAATACAAATTATCAATTTTATTGGCAATAGCTACTAATTCTCCCGATTTATTGTAAATTTTGGCATTACTGTCTCGTGCAGTTATTGTAGCATTTTTAGTTATTCTGGAAAAGCTTAACAAATTTTGCTCAATTCCTTCTACATAATATACATTACTCAAATCAATTTGTTTTTCATTATAATAATTTCTAACTTTGATTTTTATATTACCGACTTTCGTCGCTTTTAACATTTTACCGTCTGGTAATTTTACATTTACCGGATCTTTTAAAACTATATACTTCTCAAAATATTTATCGCTTTTAATAATATGGTCTGTGGAACCACTGTCCAATAACCAATTTATTTCGTTACCTTCGCATCCTCTATTTACGCTATAACCTGTTATGTCCTTTACTTCTGGGCCGCATACTTGTGTTGACCACGTCTCGGATGATGAACCCTGCTGCTCGTCCGTTGACTTGTTTTGATTTGAACTGCGTCCGTGTCCTCTGCCTCGATTGTAGCTTCGTTGGTTTCCACGTTGTCCTCTCGATGATTGGGCACCTCTGCCTCTGCCGCCTTGTTGGCCTTTCCAACAATCCTTTTGATATGTCCGACTTTGCCGCAAGTAAAGCACTGTCCGTTTGCCTTTGTTGAGAACGTGCTTGCATTACTTTTGTTTTCTGAATTATTTTTAACTAAATTCTTTTCTTTGATTTTTGATTTTACGTAATCTACTGTCCTTTCTCTTTCTGGAATGACGTCGATAAAGTCACCAATATAACTGTAATTTGCTGGTAATGCTTTGATTAAGTATCGCATTTTCTCAGTTTCATCTATCTTTCCTCCGGCTGCTTTAAATTCGTTCACCGCTTTCTCAAATTCTACGAAGAATTCTTCAACATTTTCATAATTCTTTAATTTAATATCTTCAATTTTTCCTCGGCATATTATTTGTAATGACGTGGATTTCGTCACATATAATTTATCCAAATTTGCAATCATTTCATAAGCTGATTTGCACTCACAAACATATTCTAATTGCTTATCTGAAATAGTGCTAATTAGTATATTTCTTGCTTTTAAATCTTTTTTCTTCCATTCATCTGCTTTATCTGTCTCAGCCCGTTCTCTTTCGGCTTGCTCTTTGCACTCTTTATATTCTAATAGAGTCATTAAGCGAAATTTCCAACTTGTATAATTTGCACCATCAAAAATGGGAATTACTATATCTTCAATTTTTGCTTGCTTAGCCATCTCGACCTTTTTAATTTAATATCTTCGTACACTTTTATTACTTTATTTAGCGTAATTACTTTCTGCACTATTTTCACAAAACGTTTTTCAGCATTCTTTTCCTCAATTATTTCTCCGCTTTCATCTTCAACGTCATATAGTATTACTTCTTCTTTGGTTTTTACTTTTCCTTTAGTGTCCATTTACCACATGTATAACCTCAAATTTCCACGTGCTCTATTCTTGCACCGTGCAGCGTGCTTCACACAAGAAATCTAATCTGCTCGCATCGACTTGAATTTTCATAAATTTTTCAAAAATCTTTCTTCTATCACTTATAGACATATTCTATTATTTATTCACACTTGTATTTTACTTACTTTTGCACTTTTCCTTCAATATTTTTCACAGTTAAACTTTTCGCGAGCCACGTGCTTTCCTCTATCTTCGGCAAGGCTGCCCCAATACTGGCCGAGGCTTGTATTGAGTCAGAGGCTTTTTTCTTTTACTTACAACCACTGACCTGCTACCATGTTGAGGTTTGGATAATTAATAGTGTTGAGGTTTGTGGTAAATTAATAGTCCATTGTTTAATAGAGAGAGATAAATATACAGACTTTATTTAGGTGGCAAGAAAGCCAGTCGGCATGTCCGACTTACATCGCAGTCGGAATAGCAAGAAGGGTAAGAAACATTCTAATTGCGCTACACTGCTCTCGCGTCTCACGCAACTCTCATACAGACATACTGGAGTGGGGAGACACTCATGTGTGTGTTTCGTCCGCCGTCGCTCGGCAGACGCGCATACCATTGTACCTATCCTCGCGTACAGCGCGCCGCATGTTGAAACATTCACATATTCCAACAAAACTGTTACAAACTGATTGTAGTCGAGATATAATATCAACAATTATTCGCGAGACTACAAGCAGAGAAGTTTGACAAATATTTTAAGTTAATTCCACACGAAAATATTCTAAGTCAATTATACTCGAAATTATTCTAAGTAAATTCTACTCGAAATTATTCTAAGTAAATTCTGCTCGAAAATATTCTAAGTTAATTCTGCTCGAAAATATTCTAAGTAAATTCTGCTCGAAAATATTCTAAGTTAATTCTGCTCGAAAATATTCTAAGTCAGAATACAAAATGTCGAAAATTATTCTAAGTCCAATTGTTACAATTAAATAGTCGTCGGTCAAGGGCTTCGCCCTTCGAAACAAAAAGAACAAAAGCTTCTGCCTCGAGTGGAGGCGCGTCGCGGCTTTTATACCCGCGCATGTATCTAAGGCAGATGCAAAGGTAAGGGAGTGTAGGGTATCTCATCTTTTGAATGGGGTGGCAAGGACGCGGGTGGGGAACTCGGGTTCGAATGTGGCGCTGCCAAGGACAAGGGTTGGATCGATAGGAGTAGTAGGGGCAGCGCGGCTACCGCGCCAGCGCGGCTACCGCGCCAGAGCGGCTCCCGCGCCACTTACCCACCGAGCACTACTTACCGTCCGTCGGTAAGGTAGGGTGCAAAGTCACCATGCGAGAGGCCCGGTAGAGGGCGCATTGAACATTTACTCCATCGATAAAATGCGTACGTATGTCATGTTGCAGGGGGCATGGGGCCCTCATGTGATGTTATGTTGTAAGTGAATATAGAATATTTTTATAATATTCATATAGTGTTAGCGCGGCTACCGCGCCAGAGCGGCTCCCGCGCCACTTACCCACCGAGCACTACTTACCGTCCGTCGGTAAGGTAGGGTGCAAAGTCACCATGCGAGAGGCCCGGTAGAGGGCGCATTGAACATTTACTCCATCGATAAAATGCGTACGTATGTCTGTTGCAGGGGCATGAGGCCCTCATGTGATGTTATGTTGTAAGTGAATATAGAATATTTTTATAATATTCATATAGTGTTATTTGTTAATTATAAGTAGTCTTATATTTTATAAGTATATTTTATCTTAGTATATTCAATCAGTATATTTTATATTGTATAAGATTCTACAAAGATATTTTATAAGTTCATAGAAATTTTAAAAAGTTAATGATGAGCAATTCAATGAAATTTATATTAACAATATTAAATGACTATTTTTAAATTCAAAAGAAACTTTAAAATATTTAAACAAGTTAGTTTTTAAGGAAAATTTTCTATTATAAGAATAAATATTTCATAGAGGACATTGGGATGTGGAAACTTTAAGGGAAAATAAAAAAGATATGTAAGATTATTTCATATTTATTTAAAAAAGCTTTTTCATATTTATTGAAAAAGCTTAAAAGTAATACATAGTAGAATACATCTTAATCTACGAGTATAAAAAGTTTCAAATTAATCTTTCTACTATAAAAATATATTTAGAAACTAGTGAACATCTTAATTAAAAAGTATTACAATTTAGCAAATAACTTTGAAAATTTAAAATTAAAGTTAAAGAGAAAATTATCTAAAAACTTATAATTATATAAATTCTAGAAGGCATCCACCTAAAGATTTGACGAAGACTTCTCTATTAACTAATTCTGACTCTATGTTGAGAAGCGCCTCTGGCTTCTCCAGTAATAAAGAATTAACTTTACTTGGAAGGAAAATGTCAAAACTACTGTCTAATTCAAGAACAATTTTTAAGCCGTATTTAGTGGATACCTTTTTTAATGAGGTTATCTTATACTGTTTATTTAGCTCCAAGTCCCGTAGTCGTTTTGTGGGCAGGTATGATGGACTTCTCGCTGCTTCATTTATGAGGTCCATGACTGAAAAAAGAAATGATAAATTATTATTTATATTTTTTTTATAGAATTACTTACTTATTTATTCTGACGTATCAGAACTTTCAGGGGTTGAATATTGCTCTCTCAAGTCTTCCACCCAGCGGTATAAAGCGCAAACTATTTCAACTGAACAATTCTGTTTCCACCCGGGACAATGATTAATGCAGGCTAGCGGTCGTATAAATCCAGGAGTTCTTATAGATGGACAACCCAAATCCTCCAAGTTTCTTATATTATCGAAATAGGGTTGCAGCCAGTGTTTTTTGTGTTCACCTTTGACCCAAATTGTTAATAACGACCCCTGCGCTTTTTCTTTCAATTTGTCGAAAGCCGTTGACAGGTATGAATACGGCACCTCTCCGTGTTCCCAATGAATTCCGTGCAGATTGGATTGTAAATATCTATTTAAAATTTTTACATTCTGGTCTAAATCACTCCAATCACAGGGTGGTTGAAATGTCGCAACGTACGGCACCGGATTTAACGCATTAGGATCTATATAAGCAATTTCTTTAAATATAAAATTGCCGTTGTTATCTTTAAAACCTTGTGTATCTACAATTAGTTCCATGATAAGTTATATACTGGAAATGTAGATAACATTATTTGAATATTATTCAAGAAAAAAAGTAGAGTTAATATAATAGTGTTAAAAGTTAGAGTGAAAGATGTGATAATAACTTATTAATTCATAATACATGCAATGTAAAAAATTAAAGTCCCTACGGAGAGATTGAGAAGTTAAAGTACAATAGCTGAGAAAATCTTAGAAAAAAAAATATGAACTCATTATATGTGAAAAAGTTAAAGTAAGAGATGTGAAAATAAATTATAAATTCATGATACGTGCTATGTAAAAAATTAAAGTCCCTAAGAAGAGACTGAAAAGTTAAAGTTCAACAGCTGAGAATATCTTAGAAAAAATATGAATTCATTAAAGTAAGAAATTTTAAAGTAACTTATAAATTCATGATACGTGCTGTGAAAAAATTAAAGTCCCTACAAAGAGACTGAAAAGTTAAAGTTTAATAGCTGAGAATGTCTTAGAAAAAATTAATAATTTATAAATTCACGATACGTGCTATGTAAAAAATTAAAGTTCCTAAGAAGAGACTGAAAAGTTAAAGTTCAACAGCTGAGAATATCTTAGAAAAAAATATGAATTCATTAAAGTAAGAAATTTTAAAGTAACTTATAAATTCATGATACGTGTTATGAAAAAAATTAAAGTCCCTACAGAGAGACTGAAAAGTTAAAGTTCAATAGCTGAGAATGTCTTAGAAAAAAATATGAATTCATTAAAGTAAGAAATTTTAAAGTAACTTATAAATTTATGATACGTGCTGTGAAAAAATTAAAGTCCCTACAAAGAGACTGAAAAGTTAAAGTTTAATAGCTGAGAATGTCTTAGAAAAATTAATAATTTATAAATTCACGATACGTGCTATGTAAAAAATTAAAGTCCCTAAGAAGAGACTGAAAAGTTAAAGTTCAACAGCTGAGAATATCTTAGAAAAAAATATGAATTCATTAAAGTAAGAAATTTTAAAGTAACTTATAAATTCATGATACGTGTTATGAAAAAAATTAAAGTCCCTACAGAGAGACTGAAAAGTTAAAGTTCAATAGCTGAGAATGTCTTAGAAAAAAATATGAATTCATTAAAGTAAGAAATTTTAAAGTAACTTATAAATTTATGATACGTGCTGTGAAAAAATTAAAGTCCCTACAAAGAGACTGAAAAGTTAAAGTTTAATAGCTGAGAATGTCTTAGAAAAATTAATAATTTATAAATTCACGATACGTGCTATGTAAAAAATTAAAGTCCCTAAGAAGAGACTGAAAAGTTAAAGTTCAACAGCTGAGAATATCTTAGAAAAAAATATGAATTCATTAAAGTAAGAAATTTTAAAGTAACTTATAAATTCATGATACGTGTTATGAAAAAAATTAAAGTCCCTACAGAGAGACTGAAAAGTTAAAGTTCAATAGCTGAGAATGTCTTAGAAAAATGAATAACTTATAAATTCGTGATACGTGCTATGTAAAAAATTAAAGTCCCTACGAGGAGACTGAAAAGTTAAAGTACAATAGCTGAGAATATCTCAGAAAAAATATGAATTCATTAAAGAAAGTGATTTGAAAATAACTTATAAATTCATGATACGTGCTGTGAAAAAAATTAAAGTCCCTACAGAGAGACTGAAAAGTTAAAGTTCAATAGCTGAGAATATCTTAGAAAAAGGAATAACTTATAAATTCGTGATACGTGCTATGTAAAAAATTAAAGTCCCTACGAAGAGACTGAAAAGTTAAAGTTCAACAGCTGAGAATATCTTAGAAAAAATATGAATTCATTATACGTAAAAAGTTAAAGTATCTGAAAGTTTAAAATAGTAAGTATAAGATGCCTAAGGGACTTATAATATGAATAGTGTGAAAAAGTTTAAGTATGAGACGTGAAAATAACTTAGAATTAATTCGACAAATGAATTTACCTTTTATAACTGTAAGAAAAGTGTTGTATTAAGATTCAAGACTTTAAAACTTTTAAATTATAAGTCCTGAAAGAAGAAATTATTAAAGACCTGTAAGAATGCTATATTAAAAGTATTAGAGCTGAAATAAGAAAAAGAAACGAGTGGCTAGGACTCAGCTCGCCTAACCTTTATAGTAAGGAAATGTTTGTAAATACTTTTTATCAGCCCAAACTTAAAAGTTTCTCGGTCATGCGCAGTTCGTCACCTACCAATCTTTCCTCACTCATCTATGAATCTTTTACGTTACCACGCATGTGCATACGATCATCTATAGATCTTTCTTCTTTAATCTAAAATGAATAACTATACCGTGCAGGTGCACTGCCATCTATCAATCTTTAAACTGTCGCGCATGCGCACCTATATACCGACAGTGGATAAAAGGCTGCGCGTCAGTCCCATGAGGCTTAGTCTCCTTACCAAACGTAAGTATTTCATATAATTACTTTTGATTTTCAGCTTATTAATATACAATCCTTACAGCTTATTGATCTATAGTTTAACTTATAATGATTCAGTTTTTCTCTTCATTATATTAATGTAACTTAAAGTTTTCGATTATAATAACTTCGTCTTTTCAACGTATTAACATATATAATTTTCAATTCTCTAATACTTTATCATTTATAGTTCTATAAAATTAAATTTTTTTTTTTAATGCTTTGCTATTAGTTTATAATACTTGAACATTTTTTAGATACATCTCATTATTTCAAGTTGACAAGTGCTACTGAGCTTTGAGAGTATTTTTTCGTTACCGTCTGAAAATAGCTTGAAAGATTTTCATCTAATATACCGATAGTTGCTGCAGAAGTCTATCTTTTCACTAGTTAAGTTCAAAACGAATTGGTAAGTTAATATAAATTAATTTAAACTTTTTTTTTTCTCAAGTTCATTATTCTTTTTCCACTTAAATTTTTTCAATATTTCACAAATATTCCTTTTCAATTAAGTGTTTATTTTATTTAAAATTTTTTATTTAAATGTATAATACTAGAACTTAGCAAACTATAATTAACTTTGATTATACAAAATCATTGATTATTTTAATTTCTCTTCACCTTTTCTTTTTTTTATCAATAATTATTTAAAATGATAACATAATTTTTTAATTTTCAGAATACACTTACGAAAAAAAAGTCTTTTTTTAATTTGAAAAAATGGATGAAGTTAAAGTTCATCCATTCACTTCCTGATCTTTGTCAGGAACATGTGAAAATTTTTGAAGAGGTGGAAAATATTTTAATATATAAATCTATGGATTCCGAAGTTATTGAACAATGGGTAGAACAATGTGTTTTATCATTAGATAGTCTTCGGGAATTATTGAGAAAAAGAACGCTGACAACAGCTCAAAAACAATCTATTTTATACGCCATAGCAAGGATTGAGAGTATCAAAGCAAAGCTTGATGCTATAGGAAAAACTGGTTATGGAATAGTACCAGATTTAAAAACGGATGAAATCGAGCATCGAGTTCGTTGGATTGATATTGAAAGTGCTTTTAATAAAAGGGTGAGAACTAGTATAATTGCAAATCTTGTACATATAGATATATCAACCTTTTTAAAGGACGCCTCAGTATTGTTCTGCCAACAAGTGAAGAAAATTTTGAAAGATATTCGATGTGCCATGAAAATTAACACTGTACTATCTTGTTCATTCAAGAAACTTTCTTCTGATGTAAATGAAGATTCACAGGAAAGTATTGAAACGAAACATTTCAATACGCCAAACGCTGAAGTGGTTTTAGGTACATCTTTAAGTGAATGGTTTGATAATCATGTTTTAAATAAACTTTTGGCTGAGGTAGAAGAATTTCAAGAAAAAGATTCTGGATGGACTTTAAATTCTATTATTAATATTCAAATTAATATGAATAAGTTCAATCCATTGCGCAGTGGTAATTCATATTTACCTTTACCACCATTTTTAGATAAAAAAAATGCCTGCATTAATATTCAAAACAAAGATAATCAATGCTTTAAATGGGCAATATTATCTGCTTTGTATCCAGTAAACCGTAAAAATCATCCTAACAGGGTTAGCAATTATCTTCAGTATGAAAATAATTTAAATATGACAGGTATAGAATTCCCTGTTACGATAAAAAAATTTTCAAGTTTGAAAAACAAAACCCTTTAATATCGGTTAATGTCTTCGGATTGCATGAGAAAAATGTGATTCCCTTTTATTTGACACATGAAAAAAAGAAAATCATGTAAATCTTCTTTTATTAGAAAAAACAATTAAGGGACAGCTGAAATCACATTACATATATATAAAAAATTTATCACGTCTAGTAGGAGGAAGTTTATCACATAGAAAAAAGAAGCGATATATATGTGATAGATGTTTAAATTTTTTCTTTAATGAAAATAATTTAAAAGAGCATGAAAGAATATGTAAGAATATTAATGATTGCAAGGTGAAACTTCCTATAAAAGGTAAAGATATCATCTATTTTAAAAATTTTAATTATAAAGAAAGATTACCATTCACAATATATGCAGATTGTGAATGTCTGTTAAAGCCTGTACTAGAAAACCAGGAAGATGAAGGTTTGGCTAATACTTTATCGTTTCAAAAACATGAAATGTTTAGTATAGGATATTATTTGAAGTGCAGTTTTGATGACTCTTTATCTGAATATAGATTTTATCGTGGGGTTAAACCAGCTATGTGGTTTGCTAGTGAATTGAAGGTAATACATGACCGTATTACTAATTTATATACAAACCCACGATCTATGCCAATTTTAACACCGATAGAAATGATTAATTATTTCAATTCAAAAATTTGTCACATTTGTAACAAATTATTAGAAAACAGTGATAAGGTAAGAGATCATTGTCATCTCTCAGGAAAATATCGCGGTCCTGCTCATGCTAACTGTAATTTGAATTATCAAGATTCAAGAACGATTCCTGTGATATTTCATAACTTAAGTGGTTATGATGCTCACTTTATAATTAATGATATATCGAATTATATGAAAGGTGATGTTGATTTACTTCCATTGACTAAGGAGAAGTATATTTCTTTTACAAAACATGTTGAGAAAAGTGATATTAAATTTCGCTTTGTAGATTCATTTAGATTTATGCCATCTTCTTTAGAAAAATTAGCTTCATATTTAAGTGAATATAAAATTGTTTCAAAGGAGTTTTCATCTTTAGAAAAAGAAAAAATCAGTCTTTTAACGAAGAAAGGCGTTCTGCCTTACGAGTACCTGGATTCGTGGGAAAAGTTGGATGAAACTGAGTTACCTGAAAAAACAAAATTTTTCAGTGTGCTAAATGGTTCAACCATATCTGATGAAGATTATGAACATGCACAAAAAGTATGGAATACCTTTAGTATTCATACCCTTGGAGAATATTCAGATCTTTATATGAAGACAGATGTTTTATTATTAGCTGATGTTTTTGAAAATTTTCGTGATCAAAGTATAAACGTATATGGTTTAGATCCAGCTCATTATTATACTACTCCAGGATTTGCATGGGATGCAATGCTAAAGTATACTGGCATACAATTAAAATTATTAACTGATATAGATATGATTTTATTCATAGAAAGAGGTATAAGAGGTGGATTAAGTCAGTGCTCTCATCGCTACGCAGCTGCAAATCATAAATATATGACTGAAAATTATGATAAAAATAAAGAAAATACATATCTAATATATTTAGATGCTAATAATTTATATGGTTGGGCAATGACTCAATGTCTCCCTTATGATTCCTTTGAGTGGATAGACGACTGTGAAAATTTAGATTTTTTCATAGATGATGATGCACCTTACGGGTACATTTTAGAAGTAGATTTAGAATATCCTTCAGAAATACATGACATTCATAACGACTTACCTTTTTGTCCTGAGCAAGCAAAACCACCGGGATCAAAACAGGAAAAACTTTTGGCTACACTTTCGTATAAAAAAAATTATGTTATACACTATCGATCACTTAAACAAGCTGTCAAAAATGGACTTCAGCTTGTTAAAATTCATAAAGTATTGAAATTTAAACAATCTCCATGGCTTAAGTCTTACATCAATTTAAATAGTAATATGAGGGCGTTAGCAAGAACTGATTTTGAAAAAACTTTTTCAAATTGATGAATAATGCTGTATATGGTAAAACTATGGAGAATGTAAGAAAACGTGTTGATGTCAAGCTATCAACTAAATGGGCTGGAAGGTATGGCGTAGAAGCACAAATATCAAGTCCCCTTTTTCATAGTATTAGTATTTTTGATGAAAATTTAGTAGCTATCCAGCTTAAAAAAGTTGAAGTTTTGTTAGATAAACCAATTTACGTTGGACTTTCAGTTTTAGACATTTCTAAAACTCTGATTTATGATTTTCATTATAGTTATATGAAAAAAAATGTATAAAGAAAATTGTAAGCTTCTTTATACAGACACAGACAGCTTGATTTATGCTGTTGAATGTGATGATTTTTATGCTGATATGAAAAAAAATCTCTCAAAGTTTGATACTTCAGACTATCCCAGTGAAAACATCTTTAATATGCCTCATGCAAATAAAAAAATTGTTGGTCTTATGAAAGATGAGTGTAATGGTCAGATTCTTACAGAATTCGTTGGCTTAAGAAGTAAAATGTACAGTACTCGCGTTTATGGTCAAGATCATATGAAAAAAATAAAAGGTATTTAGGTTTCAGTTGTTAAAAAACTATAAAGTTTGATGATTTTGTAGATTGTTTGCAAAATTTATCTATTAAAAAACGACAACAGTATTCCATAAGATCCCGACTCCATAATGTAGAAACTATAAAGCAGTTAAAGATTGCCTTAAGTCCATATGATGATAAAAGATATGTTCAAGACAATAATATAGATACTTTAGCATGGGGTCATTATAAAATAAATAATAAGTGAGTATATTTTTTTGTATAATAGTAATTTATATATTAATTTATAGTAAATATTCTACATATGTAATATAGAAATTTATTATTTTAGGTGTCCAATGCGTGTTAAAAAGAATGTACATTTTGATGAAAAGCTAACTGTTCATGTAATGCATGCGTGGAGGTTTGCATATCATAAGGCTCGGTGTGGAGAATGGGAACAAATTGCTCGTGACAGAGAACGTTTTAGGAGAAGAATTGATAAAGTTAATGAAATTTTGCATCCAATTCTTGTAAAAAAATGTAAGGAAATAGGTATTAAATAAAAACAATTAGTTCATCTTATTTACAATTTTATTTATTCATAAATCACTTTTTTTATCCAACTATTATGAGACTTATCAAAACCTAACCATTTTACATAAATTTTATCGCCATGTTTTTTATAATTTTTTCTACTAAGTAAATATCAGGATATTTAGTCTTCATAAGTTCTTCTTCATAGAATCCGCCAGCGATTGGTTTATCTTGATAATCTTTCAAATGATATGTAAATGGTGATGTAGGTAATACTTTATTTATTGTAAAAATTTCTGTAGACCAGTTTGGTGTATATCCTTTCTCGAAAACAGTTTTATTTTTACTTATTCGAACTTTATCACCAAGTTTAAATTTTGCACGCCTACAAGGACGTTTAGAGGTTTTCTGATGAATGCATAAACGATTATAAACTTTATTAACTGTTGTAGAATTAACATCTGCGGGCTTCATACCAATCGTTCGGTGCTTAGTATTATTATACTGTAAAGTTAGGTCTTGCAAAATATCTATCCATTTATAACTGCCTTGTAAACTAAAGTTTTTCCACATTTTGTTTTTTAATGTACGATTAAAACGTTCACAAATTGAGGCTTTGAGTTTGCTATAGGATGAATATAGATTTATATTATATTTTAGCATTAAACTTTCAAATTCTTTATTATAAAATTCTAATTTTTTACATAGCACGTATCACGAATTTATAAGTTATTCATTTTTCTAAGACATTCTCAGCTATTGAACTTTAACTTTTCAGTCTCTCTGTAGGGACTTTAATTTTTTTCATAACACGTATCATGAATTTATAAGTTACTTTAAAATTTCTTACTTTAATGAATTCATATTTTTTCTAAGATATTCTCAGCTGTTGAACTTTAACTTTTCAGTCTCTTTGTAGGGACTTTAATTTTTTTCATAACACGTATCATGAATTTATAAGTTACTTTAAAATTTCTTACTTTAATGAATTCATATTTTTTCTAAGATATTCTCAGCTGTTGAACTTTAACTTTTCAGTCTCTTTGTAGGGACTTTAATTTTTTCATAACACGTATCATGAATTTATAAGTTACTTTAAAATTTCTTACTTTAATGAATTCATATTTTTTCTAAGATATTCTCAGCTGTTGAACTTTAACTTTTCAGTCTCTTCTTAGGGACTTTAATTTTTTGCATAGCACGTATCGTGAATTTATAAATTATTAATTTTTTCTAAGACATTCTCAGCTATTA
Organism: Torymus aiolomorphi; assembly: GCA_036365515.1. Taxonomy (NCBI): domain Eukaryota; kingdom Metazoa; phylum Arthropoda; class Insecta; order Hymenoptera; family Torymidae; genus Torymus; species Torymus aiolomorphi. The sequence goes on from CM070874.1 coordinate 219,289,855, forward strand.
AACTTTAACTTTTCAGTCTCTTTGTAGGGACTTTAATTTTTTCACAGCACGTATCATGAATTTATAAGTTACTTTAAAATTTCTTACTTTAATGAATTCATATTTTTTTCTAAGATATTCTCAGCTGTTGAACTTTAACTTTTCAGTCTTTTTGTAGGGACTTTAATTTTTTTCATAACACGTATCATGAATTTATAAGTTACTTTAAAATTTCTTACTTTAATGAATTCATATTTTTTTCTAAGATATTCTCAGCTGTTGAACTTTAACTTTTCAGTCTCTTCTTAGGAACTTTAATTTTTTGCATAGCACGTATCGTGAATTTATAAATTATTAATTTTTTCTAAGACATTCTCAGCTATTAAACTTTAACTTTTCAGTCTCTTTGTAGGGACTTTAATTTTTTCACAGCACGTATCATGAATTTATAAGTTACTTTAAAATTTCTTACTTTAATGAATTCATATTTTTTTCTAAGATATTCTCAGCTGTTGAACTTTAACTTTTCAGTCTCTTCTTAGGGACTTTAATTTTTTACATAGCACGTATCATGAATTTATAATTTATTTTCACATCTCTTACTTTAACTTTTTCACATATAATGAGTTCATATTTTTTTTTCTAAGATTTTCTCAGCTATTGTACTTTAACTTCTCAATCTCTCCGTAGGGACTTTAATTTTTTACATTGCATGTATTATGAATTAATAAGTTATTATCACATCTTTCACTCTAACTTTTAACACTATTATATTAACTCTACTTTTTTTCTTGAATAATATTCAAATAATGTTATCTACATTTCCAGTATATAACTTATCATGGAACTAATTGTAGATACACAAGGTTTTAAAGATAACAACGGCAATTTTATATTTAAAGAAATTGCTTATATAGATCCTAATGCGTTAAATCCGGTGCCGTACGTTGCGACATTTCAACCACCCTGTGATTGGAGTGATTTAGACCAGAATGTAAAAATTTTAAATAGATATTTACAATCCAATCTGCACGGAATTCATTGGGAACACGGAGAGGTGCCGTATTCATACCTGTCAACGGCTTTCGACAAATTGAAAGAAAAAGCGCAGGGGTCGTTATTAACAATTTGGGTCAAAGGTGAACACAAAAACACTGGCTGCAACCCTATTTCGATAATATAAGAAACTTGGAGGATTTGGGTTGTCCATCTATAAGAACTCCTGGATTTATACGACCGCTAGCCTGCATTAATCATTGTCCCGGGTGGAAACAGAATTGTTCAGTTGAAATAGTTTGCGCTTTATACCGCTGGGTGGAAGACTTGAGAGAGCAATATTCAACCCCTGAAAGTTCTGATACGTCAGAATAAATAAGTAAGTAATTCTATAAAAAAAATATAAATAATAATTTATCATTTCTTTTTTTCAGTCATGGACCTCATAAATGAAGCAGCGAGAAGTCCATCATACCTGCCCACAAAACGACTACGGGACTTGGAGCTAAATAAACAGTATAAGATAACCTCATTAAAAAAGGTATCCACTAAATACGGCTTAAAAATTGTTCTTGAATTAGACAGTAGTTTTGACATTTTCCTTCCAAGTAAAGTTAATTCTTTATTACTGGAGAAGCCAGAGGCGCTTCTCAACATAGAGTCAGAATTAGTTAATAGAGAAGTCTTCGTCAAATCTTTAGGTGGATGCCTTCTAGAATTTATATAATTATAAGTTTTTAGATAATTTTCTCTTTAACTTTAATTTTAAATTTTCAAAGTTATTTGCTAAATTGTAATACTTTTTAATTAAGATGTTCACTAGTTTCTAAATATATTTTTATAGTAGAAAGATTAATTTGAAACTTTTTATACTCGTAGATTAAGATGTATTCTACTATGTATTACTTTTAAGCTTTTTCAATAAATATGAAAAAGCTTTTTTAAATAAATATGAAATAATCTTACATATCTTTTTTATTTTCCTTAAAGTTTCCACATCCCAATGTCCTCTATGAAATATTTATTCTTATAATAGAAAATTTTCCTTAAAAACTAACTTGTTTAAATATTTTAAAGTTTCTTTTGAATTTAAAAATAGTCATTTAATATTGTTAATATAAATTTCATTGAATTGCTCATCATTAACTTTTTAAAATTTCTATGAACTTATAAAATATCTTTGTAGAATCTTATACAATATAAAATATACTGATTGAATATACTAAGATAAAATATACTTATAAAATATAAGACTACTTATAATTAACAAATAACACTATATGAATATTATAAAAATATTCTATATTCACTTACAACATAACATCACATGAGGGCCCCATGCCCCCTGCAACATGACATACGTACGCATTTTATCGATGGAGTAAATGTTCAATGCGCCCTCTACCGGGCCTCTCGCATGGTGACTTTGCACCCTACCTTACCGACGGACGGTAAGTAGTGCTCGGTGGGTAAGTGGCGCGGGAGCCGCTCTGGCGCGGTAGCCGCGCTAACACTATATGAATATTATAAAAATATTCTATATTCACTTACAACATAACATCACATGAGGGCCTCATGCCCCCTGCAACATGACATACGTACGCATTTTATCGATGGAGTAAATGTTCAATGCGCCCTCTACCGGGCCTCTCGCATGGTGACTTTGCACCCTACCTTACCGACGGACGGTAAGTAGTGCTCGGTGGGTAAGTGGCGCGGGAGCCGCTCTGGCGCGGTAGCCGCGCTGGCGCGGTAGCCGCGCTGCCCCTACTACTGATAGGCGGTACGAATACGAGTAAGGTAGGATTCGTTACCATGCGAACTGTGGCTCACGTAGGTAACCCAGTTGCTACCATGTGGTGCCACTGACAGGAAAGAGGACTCATGGTAACATGAAGGAAAAAAAAGGTTGTAGGGTGGTAAGGGTAGATGGTAGCACGGGTGTCAAAAGTGTGAGTAGCGGTCAGTCATGCTCGACGTGACAGTAATTTTTGTTTTTCGTGTCTTAGTTCTATCTCTATTGCTTTTTTCATAGCGGCATGTGTACTATTCGGTTCGCCTAGTTCTACTCTTACTTCTTGTTTAAACCGTTTTTAAAACTGTATAATACATCATCTTCTAGTTGAGTTTTAAATATTTGTAATTGCTCTGCCGTAACGCCGTCCTCTATTTTTTTTAGTTCTATTATATTTGTGCTTATTATTCGAATTTTATTTCCTTATTCTAATACTGATTCATTGGTTTTTTGAACCATTCTCCGTAATTTACCATATAATGTGTATAAGTCTTCTGTACAAGGGTAAATAGTTCTTATAGCGGTTATTAATTCTTCGATGTTCCCGATTGTTATTGTTCTTATTGCTTTATGTATTTCCCCACGTAACTTCATTTTTAAAATTTGTACTAAATTTCGTTCGTCCGCCGCGTTAACAATGTTTTTTGCTTCTTTGAGTTTGTCGATATATTCTTCTGCTGTTATATTTTTTCCGTCAAATGTCGGTACCAATCCCAATATTTCTTTCAGTGGTAGTTTGAGTTGTTGATTTGCCATATTTATTTCGGGTTCTATTATGGTTCTATTAATTTCCGATTCAACAGTATTATTTGTTTGGTTTAATAATTCTGTTTCAGTTTCTCTTCTTTCCTGTAGATCTGTTTTAGCTAAAATAAGACTTTGTTCGTTTAGTATTCCGTCTATGTCCGTGTAGTCGCCTATTTCATCTACTGATGTATCTACTGTTTTGTCAAAAAATGCAGAATCACGATTTAATAATTTTGGCGTAAAATATTCTGTCGGTGACTCTAAATCCGATTTTGTTTGAGGTAAAAGTAAAGAATTTTTAGAGTGATTTTGTGTTAAATTGTCTTGATTTCCCAATTGTTTGTTGTCTGATTTTTTTTTATTTCCTACTCTTGAGGTTGATTGAATGTCAATACTCGGTATTTCTAGTAATGTTTTATTTTTTTGGTCTTGTGATACATTTGCGTATGTGTGTGGTGTAAAATCAATGAGGTCAATGTTTGAATTTTGCGAATTTGTTGCGATTTCTTTGTCAGATGTTCCTGTTCCTTCGTTTAATGGTTTTATATTTCGTGCGCGTGGAGGCGATCGTAGTATTTTAGAACTTCTTTGGAATATTTTACTTAATTCCCGGTTCCTTTCACTTACTTTATCTTTTAAAATTGGATTTTCTGTAGTTTTACTTCTTGTTATTATTGGATTTTCTATATCCTTCTTATGTGACATTACATATTAATAATTTTTTTTTTTTTTTTTTTTTTTTTAATATTTATTTGTTTGTATTTATTTCAGAATTGTGTTTAATTCTATTGTTTTGTAAATTGATTTTATAATTTATAATTGTTTTATACGTTTTACTAATATGATATGACGTATTACTCTTTTGCTTATGCTATATTTAATATTTCTGTTTAAATATGATTTTATTATTAGTTCAACTATGTATTTTTTTGTGTATTATTTATTTGGCAATTTATTTACTTATTCGCCAATTCTATATCTCTATTCTTAATGTTTTTCGTGTAATTTGATTTCTGATATTCTTATTTCTTGTTTATGTATAATATTTATCCATTCAATTATCATTATTTAGTATTATTATTTCATTTTTCTCCTTCGTGTTGGATTTGTTTTATTTATTACAATTTCTTTTTATTTATTTATTCATTTGTTTATTTTTTTTTTCACTAATATTTTAGTAATTTGTTTTTACTGATATTATTTAATTATTTGTTTCTTAATGTTTCCCTATATGAATTTTTCACTTTAAATTTCTTGTTTGTTAAATGTATTTGCGTGATGCTATTTACTTATGGCCGAATCCATCTCAAATCAGACAGCCCGCGTATGCCTATTTCACCTATCATGTTGAAATAAAAATATTTACGTTCTACTCGAAAAAATATTTTACACGTGTTTTTTTATTTTTTTGTTTCATCAAAATTTCATGCGTTCAGCGATGCCGAAAAATTCCGAGAAAATTCTTTCATTGAGAAAAAAAATTTTCAATGTGATTTTCAGACTGCTATTGTTTCAGCAGTTTTTCGAGCTTTTAAACGTGTAACACACAATTTCACTCAGTTTTGAGCCCTCTTTAACGGCCTTAATGTCATTTCAAAAAAAATAAAAAATCCACGAGCTATGCACTTTTTACTGAAAAATTCATTTTTTAGGGAAGTGCCTTTTTCTCGAAAACCCCATGTTTTTTTTGCACAATTTTTGTTGTCGTGATAGAGGACGGTAATGCCTAGCTAGACGTATTTGTGAGATTCGGTACTTTTTCCCTGGGATAGCGATCACTAATGAGATAACACACAAACAAATTTTTCACGCCTAATGCTTATATATAGTCAATGATATTAGAGTCAATGTAAAGGTATTTGTCTTTGTGTGTATGTAATATACAGGTACACATAACTATGTATTTATTTGTTATTTGCGTCTTTTTGATTTTTTATTTTTATACCTTTTTTCATTTGTATACCTATTTTACTACCTTTGTTTTTCTGCTTCATTGTTCTTAATTCAGTAAGCGGACGATCAGCGGTCTTTGCTGTCAAACAATGTATTTTATCGTCACATGTTTTTTTAACCCATATATGAGTTTTTTGAATTCCAGGATACTTTGGAGTTGTAAGCCAATCAATATTTTTTTTCTTTTCTGAATTGTTCTATTTCAGCATCTTGTAAATGTATTATTTTAATAGCATCAGTATATTTTTGAACATGTATTGCAAAATCATTTGCGTTTTGAATAGCTTCTTCAAGGGGCTCTCGAAGATTATGCGAAGTAGCATAATGCTTTATAAGTCCACCCACACCATCTACAGCTCCTTTGCCGTGCCCAGTAGCAGAGAACAACCATTTTATATCACACGGTGCTCGTTTTAGTTCATCTAATTGAAAGCGATTTTTAAAGTGACTCGCAGCGCCGTCTGATACGATGGTAATTTTTTAAATTGAATCACAACAATTTTCTTTCAAGAATTTTATAATTTTTTGTACTGCTAGCAAAGCATACGCTGAATCATGTTTTCGGTCATCACTTATAACTGCGAAACTTTGTGTCGAATCCCCTTGATAAGAGACTGCTGTGAAAATAGAAATTTGATCATTAACCCGATGATTTCCTTGAACAGCTTTATTATGAATCACAGCCCAGTTTTCAGCGAAGTCTATTTGAAGAACTAAATGATGTGAGTCTTTTTTAGCACTTTCTCTTTCTGTTTTTATAGCTTTGCGTTGTATATTTTTTACATACATGTGAGTACTAACCCTCATGGTCCAAACCGAAAGTTCATCTTTAAAAGCAGAAATTGATAGTGTCTTTTTAATCAGGTTTCCATTATCCCACAAAGCATATGTAATTTCTTCTGTGCCTTCTACATCTTGCAGTTTTAAAACATGAAACGTAATTCCCTTAATCCCTGGACATAGTTTACATTCTTGTAAATAACATAAATCAGATGGCTCAGAACACATTGTTGCATTTATTATTTGTGACCGACTTTCATCCAACTCTGTGACGTTACTCCCTCTAAAATTAATTAAGCTCGTAAGAAATAAATCATAATTTGCGCAATAGATACAGAGACAAACTTCTTTGATGGGGCTAAGTAAGACATACTTTGGTCGCAAACTATAAAATTTCGATTTTCCAATTCTCAATTCTGGATAATCATTTTTAAATACTTTATACGTCTCTTTTAAACTTCGAGTAAGAAAACGCTTAACTTCTTTCTCTTTTTTATTGTTAACTTTAATTGTAACAACGTCACATTTATTAGGACTTTGTCTTGAACAATTAAAATCATCATTTAAATAATATTCCATAACAATTTTTTCCATGTTTTCATCAATCGGATGGCCTGAATATGCATCTGGTTCTGAATAAATTCCTTTTTCTTTAACAAGATTTCTCGATTTGTTGATCATATACATTGTTATTTCTGGAAATAAAGATAAAATTTCATGTTTTGTAAAGGATGAAGGTAGCAAAGTCAGAATTTTTATTTTTTCTGATACCGTAGAACACTTTTGCAAGGCTAGACCAAGATTTTGTATCCATTCTGTACAATGGCATACAGTTGATTCATTTGCTGTTATAGAAACGTCATAAACATTGTTCAACTTCACATCAAGGGTATTAGACAATGTTGAAAGTATTTTTTTTTTCTTCTTTGTTACGTAATTTTCAATTGATTTTTCATGTATAAGATTTTTTCTTTTAAGAGGCGATACAGAACCTAAGAAAGATGTACTTATTTCATTATTAAATTCTTCAATGCGTTCTGGAGTACTTGGTAAAAAATCTTCATCTCTATCAACTACGTTATCGGTAACTTCATTATCCGTTATAAATTCATTGTCAGTACTACTCACCAATTCTAAAGCACGATTGTAACAATGTTGACACAGATATGTAGAAGGTGTCAAAGGTAAATGAGGATAGAGGTGCTTCAATGGATGAGCAAGATTCTCAAGTTGTTTTAAACGTACGGAACTAGATTTGTAAATAATTTGTTTGTGTTTGTCTAAAAAGTCTGCACATTTGATTCTCTCTGTTGAGTAATATTGAGACATCGTAGTTGAGTTGATAAGGTGTAAATATGTAATAATTTTCCAAAAGATGATGGTTTTAAATAAGACGAGATGTGTGATATATAGCAGAAACCGAACTTTTCTTTGTAAATGTTAAGTCAAACCATATCCATCTAGCGGACAAATGTACTAGTACATATACTCCTATAAGTAGGCGCACGTAGATGTATATTACATACGCACAAAGATAAATACCTTTACATTGACTCTAATATCATTGACTATATATAAGCGTTAAGCGTGAAAAATTTGTTTGTGTGTTATCTCATTAGTGATCGCTATCCCAGGGAAAAAGTACCGAATCTCACAAATACGTCTAGCTAGGCATTACCGTCCTCTATCACGACAACAAAAATTGTGCAAAAAAAACATGGGGTTTTCGAGAAAAAGGCACTTCTCTAAAAAATGAATTTTTCAGTAAAAAGTGCATAGCTCGTGGATTTTTTATTTTTTTTTGAAAATGACATTAAGGCCGTTAAAGAGGGCTCAAAACTGAGTGAAATTATGTGTTACACGTTTAAAAGCTTGAAAAACTGCTGAAATAATAGCAGTCTGAAAATCACATTGAAAATTTTTTTTCTCAATGAAAGAATTTTCTCGGAATTATTCGGTATCGCTGAACGCATGAAATTTTGATGAAACAAAAAAATAAAAAAACACGTGTAAAATATTTTTTCGAGTAGAACATAAATATTTTTATTTCAACATGATAGGTGAAATAGGCATACGCGGGCTGTCTGATTTGAGATGGATTCGGCCTTATATATTTTGATTTATTTTGATTTTATCTTTATGTGAAATCTTTTTTTTTATATTCGTTTACGTTATTTGTATTTGGGTTATCCTTTCTTCTTTCCCTATTTCTATAACATCGTCTATGTTCCCCCTTTTTTTTTATTTATCTGTTAATATGTTAGTATTCTCTGGACGAGCCGTACACGTTCATCTTCAGAAGTTTAAACGATCATGCTACAATGATCCTCTCAACTTCTTACTGCAAAACGAGAAGCTCGGAATCAGTTAGTAGTGATATTTTTAGTAATTTTCAAATACTATTCGTTTCCTCTTACTCCGTTCTTATTTTTCGTATAAATCTAGTGAACTTACGTTCGATTCGTACCGGAACCAATGTGACGTTCCGAAAAATAGTTATTTTTATTCTTTTATTTTAAACAGTCTAGTGAACTAATGTTCGATTCGTACCGGAACCACTGTTAAGTCCGGAATTAAGTGGAAATGAGTAGTAATTGGTTTTTTGTAGGTTTATTATTTAAAATACAATAATTTATTACCAATACAATCTGCTGGCTTCTGGTAGATCGATGCGTTGTAATTTCAATTATAATTCTTTTCTATAACACTTGCTTTTATAAATTTACTATAAATAACTTATACGATCTGCTTACTAGACGAGTAAGGCTTACGATTACAATTTCAATGACTTATAAAATCTGCTTACTAGATGTGTAAGGCTTACGGTTTCAACTTCTCGATGTCGTAGAGGTACACGGAGTTCGCCAGGTTTCTTGTACGCTGTGACTAACTCGAGCGTGATGCATTTCGCAGGTTTTATTATGCGGTTTAATTGGGTTATAGATGATAAATTGAGATCATCTTTATTAAGAAATTTTCGGTTGCGGCTTATACGCGTAGCATTTAAGCGGTAGTATTGTGAAATGCTGATTTGTTAAAAATTGCACGCCACTGTTTTCTGGAGGTCGATGGCTCTCTACGTCACACGCTCTATGGTACGATGCCTGAGCGAAATGCTGCGTTGCATTCTCGCGTTTATATGTCAGGAAATATCTGATGTGAATAAACTTTCAGAATGAAATTCTAAATCTCTATAATACGTCTCCGGACGTAACAACTGTACAAAATGTCCGAGTCGTAACCCAAACGTACGCGAACGAACGCGTACATACGCAAACATACGCGAACATATGCGAATATACGCAAGCCTGTTGGAACGTACGATAATTTACGTTACAGTACTGTAAATTTTTTCCATTCGGGAATAAATACATTCTACGTAATATCTTCAAAAGGACTACTGTAAATGGTTTTTCTGTCTGCTCATATTGTTTATATTTTAGTAAACTATCAGTTATAGCTGAATACCGTCCAATTTAACGTCAATTCTTTAAGTAAACTTAAAACGAAAATTTGGAGGTTATGTCCAATCTATTAAATGTGCGAATAATGGGAGAAAAAGCGTTTCACCGGGGCCTATTAACTAGCCATTTTTTCTACCTATTTATTGAGATTGTTGGCCATTCCAGATAGACAAATTTCCACCAGGGATACATTTACTACCAATACAAAATTTTATAGCAAGATATGTGGCATGAATGCTTCAAATGATAATCACATAATGCCATACGATTGCATGATTTACCAATTTTATGGCTTTTATTAATTTTCAAAGTGATGTTTTTTTCATAAAAAAACTAAAAGTAAACAAAATCTGAATCGGAATTGACGGTTACACTTAACGCTCTCGGAAAGTGTGCTGACACTGCTCGAGCAATCGATACACTAATCGACGGCCGTAGCTATCGCCTCAGATTGGTACAGTGAGTATACCAAAGGCTTAGAGTCACTACTCTAAAGTGATGTGCACTACATATACGAGAATTTCTTTAGTTACTCGTGGCGTTGGAGTAGTAACTCCAGGAAATTTTTTTCCGTGCAAGTAGGCGGGGGATATGAGGTCTACACATATAAGGCAGTCTTGTAGACATGATAAAATAAGCAAAATGATTATTTAAATAATAGTCTTGCTTATTGTTACATGTCTACATGACTGCCTTATATGCATGGACCTCATATTGCCCGCCTACTTGGGTTTAAAAGTTATTAAATAATCTTTTTCCTTATTTTTTCATACAAGGTAACGTACAGTACGGAGCGTAAAATAGCTGGTAAGATGTTACATTACTGTCTTTGTCTCTAGCCATTTCGAGTGTGTCCGTGTCACGTCAGTAATGTAAATTATGTGTAATAGGTACAGTCACGAAATCATATTGTAGGCGCCTTGAGTATGCACGCAAAATACGAAAAGTGAGCCAAAAACATTAATTTTAGAACGAAATCTCAATTGTAAATTGCTTTCATTACAAATCCCGGACATGCGAGATATAATCCTCATTTCCGGGACACTTTCCGGGACTAATATCAAGTCGGGACAGAAGCTGCAAATGCGGGACTGTCCCACCTAATCCGTGACGGTTGGCAATTTTACATAAGAAGGCCCTTTTCTTGCATAGAAAAGTGAATGAAAATCAGTATATTATGCAACTGGGGCGGTAAAGATTTGGCTAGTCTAGAGTACGTAGAAATATGTGCTTTGGGCTGTCCCTCTTGGTAGCCGCGTTGCGTATACTATTTTTTATTATACCCGAAACGAAATACCACATTCGCGTTTGTGATCCGGGAGCGAAAATGGCACTCTCGGCCAGGGTATGGTGAAAACTACTTATTCCTCCTTCCATAGCGGGAGACATTAGTGTCCCGCTGTGACTCGATATACTCGATCTTTCATCAACTTTTTATACAAAAAAGACCGATTTTTGCATTTATTAACAAAAATATACTATATGTAAGACGAAATATCAATATATCTTGATTATATGCATATAAGGAAGTGATGGGAAGGGAGGAAGGATATTGTATGGATATACGTACAATAAACAAGATGATTATTTATAAAATTCTTTCACATAAGTAACTGGAGAATGCTACGTCGACGTATATAAGGTACTAACGTAGACGTGCGACACAAAACAAGACGGTTATTTAAATAATTTTGAAACGCATCTATCCGGGGCGACACGAAGCCCGCGCATATAAGAAAGTTACGTAGACATGCAACACTAAGCAAGACAATTTTTTAAATAATTTTTAAACTCAAGAAGCCAGGGAACAACTCAAGGTACACACACATAACGGAGCTACGAAGACGTGCAACACTAAGTACGACGATTAATTAAATAATTTTTAAACCCATCAAGCCGGGCGACACGATGCCCACGCATATGAGGAAGTTACTTAGACGTACGACACTACGCAAGACGATTTTTAAAATTTTTAACCCAAGTAACCGGGGGACGCAAGGTGCGGGCATGTAAGGGCGTTACGTATACGTGCGACACTAAGCAAGTCAATTATTTAAATAATTTTTAACCCATCTAGCTGGGAGCAACGAGGTCCACACATATGAGAGCGTTGCGTAGACGTGCTACACTAAGTGAGACGATTATTTAAATAATTTCTAAACCCAAGCAGCCAGGGAACAGAAGGTACACACATATGAGTCGTTTCACGTCAACTGCCCCAGCGCCGCGCGCGAGCGCCAAATCGTGCTATATCTAAATCATGTTTATGATAATAAACTGTAACTAAAATAATTGTTTTATAAGCGTTTCCGACGTATTTTTTCCTCAGCTTTCCAATGGTGTATGAAGTTTTTCCGAAATTTTCTATTTTCACGTTCAAAAAGTACAAAACTTCTTATATCTCAAAAATTGTATTTTTAATATTTTTTTTGACCACTTAGATCGAAACTTGAGTATTTTTTACATAGAAAATGATATTTTTTATAATGTGCTCAGGATGTTTTCTTCGAGAAATAGAACGTGAAAGAGTAGCGCAACGGCTCTCCTGCGTGTGGGACGTCGCGCGGGACGTCGCGTAAACTAGGCCTGCCTTGCTATCTAATAACCTTTCATAATCTTTACCTGTTCTTTAGAATTCTTTGTAATCTAAGAATAATATTTTATTGGCTTTTTTATATAAAAAAAAAACAGAGTTTCATAGCTAACAGCAATATAGTAACTATGCGAACGCTTTTTTCTCAGTGCCGATAATTTTTCTTTGTTTTTTCTAATAGTTTTTCTCAAGAAGATTTGGTATTCAGAACTTAAAGAGGTTTTTTGAGCTTCAATGTACTTTCATCAATTGGAATAATAGCATGGTATTGTAATGTGCCTGGTATGAATTTAGTCTTATCCAGTCTTGGTTTTAGTTTCAAGACGGTATCTTCATATGATTCTTTACTGCTATAAAAAACTTTGGTTTCCTTGCAATAATCTTTAGCCCAGTTATAACGCTTTTCTGGCGTTAAAATATGATTATTAGAAGAAACTTGTAGACTGGCTCGTTTTATACCTCTTTTTAGGTTGGCGCCTATACCATCGCATGCATCTTTGCCATGCGCCGTGGGATAAAAATGCCACTCAGCTGGAACACCAACATCTTTCTCGTAAAAAAGAAGATTTAGAAAATTAGATTTATTTTTAAAATGCTGACTTGCTCCATCAGTCAAACAATAGACTTTTTTTACTATGAATTTAGTTTTGAGGTAAGATATTATAACTTTTTGATATTCATAAACGGCAACAGTAGAGGTTTAGACTGTCGGAAATCACAGCAATGCTTACATGTTTAAGCTCTTCATTTTCTTTATAATACACAACAACTGTAAAAACAGTTGGTTGGTTGTTGTTCCAGTGGAACGATTGTATAGAATTTTGTATAACAAACGCATAATTGTTGGCAAAATCAGAACACACAAGAAATTCTCCTTGTTGAAGGTTGCTTTTTAAGTCACTTACAAAAAGTGATTGATTCTTAGCAAAAAAATCGCAAGATTTAAATTTTATCAATTTTTCTCCCAGTTTGTCCATAAATTCATGAACATTTACAGTTTTAGAAGCTATTGTACACCGATCTGTTTGAAACCATGATTCATACTCTATTTGAAAAATATCACTTTCATCAAAACATTCAAGCAAATTTTTACGTAATATGGACTTTGAAAGGCCAATCAAGAAATATTTTTGGATCTTTTAAAGTGTAAGGTTTTTCCAATAAGTAATATTTTTCTTTTTCATATAATACATTGAATTTCATGTATTTTTATATAGGTATTCTACAATTCCTCATATTTGATATAATAAAATGAATGAGATATCAAAAAGAGTTATAAAACATACAATGAAACCAGATGGTAACTGTCTTTTCCGAGCATTTGCAGAATTTTTATTTAGTGATCAAGAGCAACATAGAAAAATTCGATTGAAATTAGTGAATAAAATTATAAGTGATTGGATAGTGAATCTTTTATATTAGGAGACAATTCTTACAACACAATAATTACTGATTCAAATTCTTACAAACTACATATGTCTACAAATGGTAGTTTTGGTGGAGAAGTTGAGACTGCTGCTTTCGTCAGTATTTACAATGTAAAAGATATAGTACATCAAGGATATTATAATGCGAGGGAATTCGGTCCATACAATAGCAGAAATAAATTAGTTCTTTTATTATCTGGAAGCTTGGATATTGGACATTATGATATTCTTGATATTGAAAATATTTTTTTGTCTGGAAACGATCGAAATTATTATCAGCTGTTATATTATACCAAACATGAAGATCAAATTAACGCATGTAGAAAAAATCGGTATCTTGATGCTGATAAATTAGAGAAGAAACGCAAATGTTATCGTATTTGTAATATGAATGAAGAAAGAGTAAACAAAAAGCGTCAAAAAGATAGAATCACTACTATGAAGGAAGATAGAATAGAGAGCAAGAGAGCAAAAGATAGAGTAGCTATTATGAAGGAGGATAGAGTACAGATTAAGAGAGAAACGGATCGAGTCATGAATATGAGTGAAGGAAGAATGGGCAATAAAAGAAAAAAGGATAGAGTTGTTAATATGATTGAGGAAAGGCTGCAGAATAAAAGGGAAAAAGATAGAGTTACGAACATGAGTGAAGGAAGGATGGAAAATAAGAAGGAAAAAGATCCCGTCATGAATATGAGTGAAGAAAGAATGGGCAATAAGAGAAAAAAGGATAGTGTTGTTAATATGATTGAGGAAAGGCTGCAGAATAAGAAGGAAAAAGATAGAGTTACGAACATGAGTGAAGGAAGAGTGGAAAACAAGAGAAAAAAGGATAGAGTCATTAATATGAATGAAGGAAGAGTGAAAAATAAAAGACAAGACGATCGGATAGTCAACATAAATGAAGGACGAATGTATAAGAAAAGATGTATAAATTTTGTAAGCAATATGAATAAAAAACGGTTGGCTAAGAAACGTAAGCATGATATTGCAAGTATATGTCTTCAAATCGAATTTATAAGAGAAGAAAGATACAAAAAATTAGAAAAATGTGCCCTCCAAACTTAAATTATGTAGATTCAGGAAATATAGATTATGTATGCTCCAATTGTTCTGCAGTTTTTTGGGAAACAGAATTTTCAAAAAAAAGTTGTTGTCATAACGGAAAAATTATTTTACCTCCTTTATCAGAGTATAACGAAGATTTGAAAGAACTTCTGTATGACAAAAAATTTAAAGAAGTAATCCGTTATTACAATAATAAATACTCATTTGCGAGTTTCAATGCTACAGTAATCAACAATAAGAATAAAGGAGTTTATAATTTGAAAATCCGAGGCCAAGTTTGTCATACATCTCCAAAATCAGTTATGGTTGAACCTAATCAACATCCTCAAAATGGTCAAATTTACATTTATGATGAATATACAGCAAATCAGTTAAGATTGAAAAATAATAAAGCATTATTAGAAGAACATTTCACAATATTAAATAGAATATTAAATGACAACCCATATGAAAAAAATACAAGCATTTATATGAATTATCAATACATACTCAAATTCCTCAATACAAGTTATATTTTGTTCGAAATTTAAAATTGAATCAAAATGTTTATAATGAAACAAAAACTGCGGGATGTGCCGCTTTAATTATTTCACGAGAAGGAGAAATTCGATAATCTTTTCATTTGTGTATTTTTCCAAGAAATCCGGATAACAGTCCATCACAGATTTTTAGGCACGACCGCTACTCGGGAGAGCCTTATAATTTCACAAGAGCGAAAATTGTAAGAATTCAAATACTGAAAAATTAATGTGTAAAAACCATGTTCCACTCAGAGGGAGTGCGTTATAAGCGTTTTCTGAGATGTATGTATGTCTGTACGTCCGTATGTACTCAAGTTTCTCGATTATGTCAATGAATTTTTGACCGATTTCATCGGGATTGCGGGAAAATACTCCTTTAATTATTCTTAACTGCTGGTTCTATATTGAGATAGATCGATGAAAAATTTTTCAAATGCGAGCACAAAGAAATATCTCAAAAAATCGATTTTTAAGCCTAATGTCTAGAAAAATTAATTTTAAGCTAATATGTACAGGTCTATCTGCTAAAACTAATTAAAATACAACTTTTTTATGTTGAACACTTTTTTGTACGAGCAATATTTGCCAAGATAACTGCCAAAAACGGCCAAAAATGGTCAAAAATGAACGATTTTCGGCTATAACTTCTCAGGATTTGATTTTACACAAAAATGTTAAATACAAAAGTTATAGATAATATTAAAGCAAAACTTTTTCCTATTTAACATTTTTTTGTAAAATCAACTCCTGACGAGCTAGACTTATAAAAACGATTTTAAACGCCAAAATACACATAAAATGAACGATTTTCGGCTATAACTTGTCAGGATTTGATTTTTCACAAACATATTTAATACAAAAGTTGTAGATAATATTAAAATAAAACTTTTTCCCATTTAAAATTTTTGTGTAAAACCAATTCCTGACGAATTAGACTTATAAAAACGATTTTAAACACCTAAATATACATAAAATGGAAGATTTTCGGCTACAACTTGTCAAGATTTGATTTTATACAAAAATATTAAATGTAAAAGTTGTAGATAATATTTAAGCAAAACTTTTTTCTATTTAACATTTTCGTGTAAAATCAACTCCTGTCGAGTTAGACTTATAAAAACGATTTTAAACGTCAAAACATACATAAAATGGACGATTTTCGGCTAAAACTTGACAGGATTTGATTTTACACAAACATGTTCAATACAAAAGTTCTACATAATATTTAATCAAAACTTTTTCCCATTTAACATTTTCATATAAAATGGATTCCTGACGGCTTAGACCTATAAAAACGATTTTTAATGCCTAAATACACCTGAAATTGTCGAGTTTCGCTTATCATACAAGAATTTGACTTTCAATAAAACTGTTAAATACAAAGCATGTAGATATAGTTTAAACAAAACTTATTCCCAATTAACATTTTTATGTACAATAATTACTGGATCATCTAAACGTATAAACATGATTTTTTATTCCCCAATACACGTATAGTGAATTTTCGCTTATTATTTCACGGAATTAGATTTACACAGAAGTATTCGATACAATAGCTCTAAATAAGATGGAAAAAATCGACATAACATTCCAAAGATAATATAATTACAAAAACATAATAAGATACAAAATTACATTTGATTACAATATTCAATGGGATAAACACATTGGAAGAATAATTAAAGAAACAAAATATCTATTTCCCTGTTTTCTACAAAAAGATTTTTAATAACAAATTTAAAAAATTTGATATAAGATTACCCAGCTTAACCTACTATGTTCCCAGGACCTAAGAGATTGAACTAAACGAATCAAAATTGTGTAATATTATATAAGTACATGTTGAAGGAATATCATATATACAAAAAAAACTTTTGTGTAATGTATGAGCTATAAATGTTGTAATATGGTAAATTTCAATGCATAAAGAATGCAATGTTCTAGCTGACTCAGTCTTACAGCATGTAGAAAACTATTAAATAGGCAAGTCTCACTGGGCAGAAGTCTGCGAAATACATAATGATGTATTTTAATACAACAGATACCCTGAAGCGAGTTCTTACACCATGACTAAACTTAGAAATTAAATAGACAAGCTAATATTACCAGGGACAACTACCTACCCTTATCGCATTTAACAACACACACAGCACTTATATAATATTTCCCAGTTCCTATTACCTATCCCCTCACACTTTAAAGCACTAACACTCGAAGATCACTTAGAGCTGTAGAAGTTGCAAAATAGGGCTAGACGGTCTAGGCTGGCACTACTCCATGGATGCCAGTCTGCTCAGAATCATCTAACAGCGATCCACTGTGTCAGTAACCACACCACCGAGGAGGAAAGTACTGACAGAGACCGTCAATTGTGTTTCAATGTCAGGGAATGCCTCAGCCTAGGGATCAGCAAAGCGCATGAACAGCAGATTAGTTCCTATTCTGGGGAACAAGCGAGGAGAGTTGAGCACCTAAAAACCACATTGACTAATAAATAGATGACTCAAAAAAACATACCATACTAAAGAAAAGTCTGCAGCAATGGCTGTTGCTCACTCACTGTACCAGCTTCCTGTAACAACTAGAGGGGAAGAACTGGTGGAGACCTTAAACCGTTGTTTCACTGAAGACGCTGAAGACACAAGCAGCAGCTTAACTGTACACATAATAGTCACTAGTGTAAGAGCCAAACAAGGAAAGTTGAGCACCTAAAAACCATATATAATTAATAAATAGATGACTCAGACAACATTTACACACCCAAGAAACAGTCTGCAGCAGTACCCGTCGTTTACACTACTCTCGCTGCCACAGATACCTGCAACAAGCGAAAGTACCATCAGCTCACCTATCAGAGAGGTTAGGAACGAGAAAATGCTTACTAAATCTGCTCTCGCCGCTGACACACTGCCTTCCCATCTCCGACGAATCATCGACAATCGACGAACACGATGAAAGGGCGAACACGATTCACCAGGGCGGCATACTACAGCAGCCACAGTCATCGCTGGGGACGCCGGGAGCCAGACGATTCGATTGTTGACAACACACACCATGGACACATGTGTGCCACGGCTGACGGCACGCCGCACTACTCAGGGTGAGCTTACATGAGACGGAATGATGCCGGCGGAACGCATTTAAGCCCGTGATTGCGAGAGAGAGGTCGGCGGACCGTTCTGCCGCGAATGTCTCTCTCGCACTCACGTGTTTAAATACGTTCCGCCGGAATCACTCCGTCTCATGTGAGCTCACCCTCAGCAGTAGCAGAAAGCACGCGCGATCATATATATAGATATATCTTATACCTCGCGGTCGCACGAGTCGCATGTGTTTTTCCGCTGTTCTTGGTGTGCGAACGCAGCCTAGCCGAAGCACGGTAGTATACATAGGTCCGAGAAGTGTGTACAACCGTGAGCCGAGGTACCTAGCGTAGCCGTTACGACTGCTACAGTATAAGTATTCATGCACGCAGGTCGCAGGGCTAAGCCAGATTGCCGTTGCCGAATGCATCAGTATTGAGCATTCTCCTTCTGTTTTTCTCCTTTTCGCGGTATTAGTGTATATATATGCATATGTGCGCAAGTATTTTTTTGTAATTGAGATTATATAGGTATATGTAGTTAGGTTTTTTATTATTATTATATATTTAATTTTTTTTTTATTATAAATATCGGAAGTGTTGCAATTTTTGCTTTTATATAAATACAAAGTTCTCCTGAGTATTGCGGTCGTGCCTATTATGTAAAAACGAAGTTTTTACATAGGGAGGGGGCGGGCGACGAGCGAAGCGAGGAGCAGATGTGTGTGGGAGCGGGGGGGATGGCACGCTGGGGGGCGTAGCCCCCCTAGTTATACATAAGTTATCTCATTATTTGGATCCGATGGTATTTCCTATTTTATTTCCTTCAGGAGACTTAGGGTGGAATCCCGATTTAACTCAAAATTCAGAGAGTAATAAAAGATTGACTGCTTTGCAATATTATTCAAACCGAATTGCTTATCGGCCAGGACCAATTTTCAATCCAATTTTATATAGTGGACGATTGACTCAACAATACATAATACATGCATATATAGTCATAGAAAGTACAAGACTAGATTATTTTAGAGAAAATCAACGAAAATTAAGAGTTGCATGTTATCAAGGGTTATTAGATCATGTTGGAAAAAATGCTTCAAATAAATCAAAAAATTTCGAGAACAAAAAACGTTTAGGACATCTTTTTATTTTACCATCAACTCATATTGGTAGTCCTAGAGATATGCATCAATTATATCAAGATGCAATGGCTATAAATAGAGCTGTTGGAAGACCTGATTTATTTCTTACTGTAACGTGTAATCCAAATTGGCCGGAACTTAAGAGTACTTTCAAACTTCCCTCACGGAACCACATATAATGATGTTTCTAATATAACAACAAGATTATTTAATACCAAATTGCGAGCAATTTTAGCAGATATTTTAAATGGAAATATTTTTGGCGAAATACTGGCATACATTTACACAATTGAATTTCAAAAAAGGGAATTACCTCATGCCCATTTATTATTTGTCTTAAATTATGAAAACAAATTATAGAATACACAAGACATTGATAAATATGTGAGTGCTGAAATTCTAAATGATGATAAAGAATTACAAGCATTAGTCATCAAACACATGTTGCATGGTCCCCATACTGAAAATTCCCTTTGTTATAACAAGGAGAAAGATGTTTGTTCGAAAAACTATCCAAAAGAATTCAGTGATTTTACACATTTTGACCAAAATGGATTTCCCCAATATAAACGAAGAAATAATTTAAATAGTTATACGTACAATTCAAAAGTAAATGGTGAAATAGTGAAAGTAGATTATTCAATGGTAGTTCCTTACGAATCTATACTTTTGAAAAAATATCAATGTCATATAAATTGCGAAATATCTTATTCGGTCATGTCTATCAAATATCTTTATAAACATATTCATAAAGGTTTTGACGAAGCATATGTAAGTATATCGAAAAAAAATTCTCGTACAGATCAATGTGAAATATATGATGAAATAACTGATTATCTTAATGGGAGATATGTTAGTCCAATAGAAGCAGCATGGAGGATAGAAGAATTACCATTGTCAGGAAGGTCACACACAATTGTTCGTTTAGCTGTTCACACGGAAAATCAACAGTATATATATTTTGAAGAAAATAAAGAAGATGAAGTTTTAAATAAAAATAATAATACAAATCTAACGGCGTGGTTTCAATTAAATTTAGAAGATGAAGAAGCGAGAAAAATTAAATATTCTAATATACCAAAGTATTATTTATTCAATTCATCATAAAAAGTATGGCAAAAAAGAAAAATATTTTCAAAATCTATTGGTAGAATGAATAGTGTCCGTTCTAAGGATATAGAACGATTCCATTTAAAGTTGATATTAAATCGTGTAAAAGGAGCAACATGTTTTGCAGATTTAAAAAATTTCGAAAATGTATCCTACAAATCTTTTAAAGAAACAGCAATTGCAATGGGATTAGTAAAAAATGATAAGGAAATTTTCAATATTTTTGAAGAAGCAAGTTCCATTATGATGCCAAAAGAATTTAGAAAATTTTTTGCTTCATTTCTTATTAATGATAATATTTCTTTTGCTTGTGAACTTTGGGAATCTTTCAAAAAATATTTTTGTGAAGATTTCAAAAATAATCAAGAGCATCAAGCATTAAGAAAAATTGATGAAATTTTAAAAGGTGAAAATTTGTCATGCTCTGAATTCGAATTACCAACTTTTAATGATTTGACTTATGAACTATCGGCTCATGAAAAACAAATAATAACACCGGCACACAAAAAAAAAGTGGTCTGTTCTGGGTACCAGACCTATGTATTCTTATGTATTTTGACGCGCTGAATCCGAATCCGAGGTTGGTTTTGCCCAGACACCCCCAACATTTTTTTAAAATTGCGAAAAACCGTGAAAAATCGCGGAAAATCGTGAAAATTCACACCTAAAAATATAGGTTATGAGCAATAAATTTTTTTATGTATATATGGTTTTTGTGTATTTTGACGCGCTGAAACCGAAGCCGGGGTTTATTTTGCCCGTACACCCGTCTAAGTATGAAAAAGTGGTGAAAAACTGTGAAAACACGAAAAAAATTACGGAAAATCATGGAAATTCGCATTAAAGAACATAGGTTCAAGCAAACTATTTTTTTTATAAGTGTAATTATACATGATTTTTGTGTATTTTGACTCACTAAATCCGAATCCAGGGTTTATTTTACCGCCACGCCCTTTAATCTTTGCAAAAATGGTGGAAAATCGTGAACAATCGAGAAAAACTACGGAAAATCGTGAAAATTTGCATTTAATAGCATAACTTCCTTCCAATACATTTCTTTGTGAGTGTCTCAAGTATGATTTATGTGAATTTTAGGCGTCTAAAATGAGATCTGGTGAGTATTTGACTTTTATATCCTCAGAACTTTGAAAAAATGTCAAAAAATCTTGTAGAATTGCTTAAAAATAACATTATATGGTGAGAAAGGAAAATAAAAATAAATCGTGTCATTGAAGAAGTTCTTTCTCTTTTCTAAATATGATTTTTTTTTTTTCTTTTTCTTTTCTTTTTCTTATACCTACTACGTCAACTCTGTTTGCTCTACTCCTTTTCTCCCTTGTAACGAACTCTTTTTTCTTCAAATGACCTGTGCAAGTGATTCCTTTTTCTCTTTTTGCTCTTACTCACAGTGTCTCTTTTAAGCATCCAACAAAAGTCTGCCATCATGTTAACGTCCCATTTTCCTTGGTATCGATTCTCCATTACACTTATATCTTGATGAAATCGTTCTCCTTGTTCTTCACTGAAGTCTCCAAGATTAGAAGGGAAGTAGTCGAGATGAGAATGTAAGAAATGCATTTTATAGTTCATCAAGCAACCTAAATTTTTGAAATTTTTCAACATTTCTTCGACAAGTTCCACATAGTTCTCACTCTTTTTATTCCCTAAGAAGTTCTCACATACAGATTTGAAACTTTGCCATGCAGCTTTCTCAATGGCAGTCATTTTTGTGTTGAAATTTTTGTCTTCAAATAGAGCACGAATTTGAGGACCATCAAAAATACCTTCTTTCAATTTAGCGTCACTTATTGCGGGAAACTTTTCTCCTAAATACTCGAAACAATCGTCATCTTTATTCAGAGCTTTTAGATACTGTTTCATAAGACAAAGTTCGATATGAAGTGGAGGAAGCAGATACTTTGATGGATCAATCAATGGTGGGCGTATAATGTTCTTCGACCCTGGTTCAAAATCTGCCCTAGTTAACCATATTTTTTTAACACAGTGACTCTGCCTGTCTCTGCTATCCCACAAACATAAGAAGCAGGGATTTTTAGAATTTATTTTTATTTCTCACCAGATCTCATTTTAGACGCCTAAAATTCACATAAATCATACATGAGGCACTCACAAAGAAATGTATTGGAACGAAGTTATGCTATTAAATGCAAATTTTCACGATTTTCCGTAGTTTTTCTCGATTGTTCACGATTTTCCACCATTTTTGCAAAGATTAAAGGGCGTGGGGGTAAAATAAATCCTGGATTCGGATTTAGCGAGTCAAAATACACAAAAGTCATGTATAATTACACTTATAAAAAAAATAGTTTGCTTTAACCTATGCTCTTTAATGCGAATTTTCATGATTTTCCGTAATTTTTTTCGTGTTTTCACAGTTTTTCACCAATTTTTCATACTTAGAAGGGCAAAATAAACCCCGGCTTCGGTTTCAGCGCGTCAAAATACACAAAAACCATATATGGCCGAATCCATCTCAAATCAGACAGCCCGCGTATGCCTATTTCACCTATCATGTTGAAATAAAAATATTTATGTTCTACTCGAAAAAATATTTTACACGTGTTTTTTTATTTTTTTGTTTCATCAAAATTTCATGCGTTCAGCGATGCCGAAAAATTCCGAGAAAATTCTTTCATTGAGAAAAAAAATTTTCAATGTGATTTTCAGACTGCTATTGTTTCAGCAGTTTTTCGAGCTTTTAAACGTGTAACACACAATTTCACTCAGTTTTGAGCCCTCTTTAACGGCCTTAATGTCATTTTCAAAAAAAATAAAAAATCCACGAGCTATGCACTTTTTACTGAAAAATTCATTTTTAGGGAAGTGCCTTTTTCTCGAAAACCCCATGTTTTTTTTGCACAATTTTTGTTGTCGTGATAGAGGACGGTAATGCCTAGCTAGACGTATTTGTGAGATTCGGTACTTTTTCCCTGGGATAGCGATCACTAATGAGATAACACACAAACAAATTTTTCACGCCTAATGCTTATATATAGTCAATGATATTAGAGTCAATGTAAAGGTATTTGTCTTTGTGTGTATGTAATATACAGGTACACATAACTATGTATTTATTTGTTATTTGCGTCTTTTTGATTTTTTATTTTTATACCTTTTTTTCATTTGTATACCTATTTTACTACCTTTGTTTTTCTGCTTCATTGTTCTTAATTTAGTAAGCGGACGATCAGCGGTCTTTGCTGTCAAACAATGTATTTTATCGTCACATGTTTTTTAACCCATATATGAGTTTTTGAATTCCAGGATACTTTGGAGTTGTAAGCCAATCAATATTTTTTCTTTTCTGAATTGTTCTATTTCAGCATCTTGTAAATGTATTATTTTAATAGCATCAGTATATTTTTGAACATGTATTGCAAAATCATTTGCGTTTTGAATAGCTTCTTCAAGGGGCTCTCGAAGATTATGCGAAGTAGCATAATGCTTTATAAGTCCACCCACACCATCTACAGCTCCTTTGCCGTGCCCAGTAGCAGAGAACAACCATTTTATACCACACGGTGCTCGTTTTAGTTCATCTAATTGAAAGCGATTTTTAAAGTGACTCGCAGCGCCGTCTGATACGATGGTAATTTTTTTAATTGAATCACAACAATTTTCTTTCAAGAATTTTATAATTTTTTGTACTGCTAGCAAAGCATACGCTGAATCATGTTTTCGGTCATCACTTATAACTGCGAAACTTTGTGTCGAATCCCCTTGATAAGAGACTGCTGTGAAAATAGAAATTTGATCATTAACCCAATGATTTGCTTGAACAGCTTTATTATGAATCACAGCCCAGTTTTCAGCGAAGTCTATTTGAAGAACTAAATGATGTGAGTCTTTTTTAGCACTTTCTCTTTCTGTTTTTATAGCTTTGCGTTGTATATTTTTTACATACATGTGAGTATTAACCCTCATGGTCCAAACCGAAAGTTCATCTTTAAAAGCAGAAACTGATAGTGTCTTTTTAATCAGGTTTCCATTATCCCACAAAGCATATGTAATTTCTTCTGTGCCTTCTACATCTTGCAGTTTTAAAACATGAAACGTAATTCCCTTAATCCCTGGACATAGTTTACATTCTTGTAAATAACATAAATCAGATGGCTCAGAACACATTGTTGCATTTATTATTTGTGACTTTCATCCAACTCTGTGACGTTACTCCCTCTAAAATTAATTAAGCTCGTAAGAAATAAATCATAATTTGCGCAATAGATACAGAGACAAACTTCTTTGATGGGGCTAAGTAAGACATACTTTGGTCGCAAACTATAAAATTTCGATTTTCCAATTCTCAATTCTGGATAATCATTTTTAAATACTTTATACGTCTCTTTTAAACTTCGAGTAAGAAAACGCTTAACTTTTTTCTCTTTTTTATTGTTAACTTTAATTGTAACAACGTCACATTTATTAGGACTTTGTCTTGAACAATTAAAATCATCATTTAAATAATATTCCATAACAATTTTTTCCATGTTTTCATCAATCGGATGGCCTGAATATGCATCTGGTTCTGAATAAATTCCTTTTTCTTTAACAAGATTTCTCGATTTGTTGATCATATACATTGTTATTTCTGGAAATAAAGATAAAATTTCATGTTTTGTAAAGGATGAAGGTAGCAAAGTCAGAATTTTTATTTTTTCTGATACCGTAGAACACTTTTGCAAGGCTAGACCAAGATTTTGTATCCATTCTGTACAATGGCATACAGTTGATTCATTTGCTGTTATAGAAACGTCATAAACATTGTTCAACTTCACATCAAGGGTATTAGACAATGTTGAAAGTATTTTTTTTCTTCTTTGTTACGTAATTTTCAATTGATTTTTCATGTATAAGATTTTTTTCTTTTAAGAGGCGATACAGAACCTAAGAAAGATGTACTTATTTCATTATTAAATTCTTCAATGCGTTCTGGAGTACTTGGTAAAAAATCTTCATCTCTATCAACTACGTTATCGGTAACTTCATTATCCGTTATAAATTCATTGTCAGTACTACTCACCAATTCTAAAGCACGATTGTAACAATGTTGACACAGATATGTAGAAGGTGTCAAAGGTAAATGAGGATAGAGGTGCTTCAATGGATGAGCAAGATTCTCAAGTTGTTTTAAACGTACGGAACTAGATTTGTAAATAATTTGTTTGTGTTTGTCTAAAAAGTCTGCACATTTGATTCTCTCTGTTGAGTAATATTGAGACATCGTAGTTGAGTTGATAAGGTGTAAATATGTAATAATTTTCCAAAAGATGATGGTTTTAAATAAGACGAGATGTGTGATATATAGCAGAAACCGAACTTTTCTTTGTAAATGTTAAGTCAAACCATATCCATCTAGCGGACAAATGTACTAGTACATATACTCCTATAAGTAGGCGCACGTACATGTATATTACATACGCACAAAGATAAATACCTTTACATTGACTCTAATATTATTGACTATATATAAGCGTTAAGCGTGAAAAATTTGTTTGTGTGTTATCTCATTAGTGATCGCTATCCCAGGAAAAAAGTACCGAATCTCACAAATACGTCTAGCTAGGCATTACCGTCCTCTATCACGACAACAAAAATTGTGCAAAAAAAAACATGGGGTTTTCGAGAAAAAGGCACTTCTCTAAAAAATGAATTTTTCAGTAAAAAGTGCATAGCTCGTGGATTTTTATTTTTTTGAAAATGACATTAAGGCCGTTAAAGAGGGCTCAAAACTGAGTGAAATTATGTGTTACACGTTTAAAAGCTTGAAAAACTGCTGAAACAATAGCAGTCTGAAAATCACATTGAAAATTTTTTTTCTCAATGAAAGAATTTTCTCGGAATTTTTCGGTATCGCTGAACGCATGAAATTTTGATGAAACAAAAAAATAAAAAAACACGTGTAAAATATTTTTTCGAGTAGAACATAAATATTTTTATTTCAACATGATAGGTGAAATAGGCATACGCGGGCTGTCTGATTTGAGATGGATTCGGCCATATAGTACACTCATAAAAAAATTTATTGCTCATAACCTATATTTTTAGGTATGAATTTTCACGATTTTCCGCGATTTTTCACGGTTTTTCGCGATTTAACAAAAATTTTGGGAGTTTCTGGGCAAAACTAACCTCGGATTGGGATTCAGCGCGTCAAAATACATAATACATAGGTCTGGTTCCCAGAACAGACCACTTTTTTTTTTGTGTGCCGGTGTAATCGATAAACACAAACAGTTATTTCAAGAACATAAAAATCAATTAAATAATGAACAAAATGATATTTTCAATTTCATAATACAAACTAATGATCGTATGATTTTTATTGATGGTCCCGGAGGTACTGGGAAAACATTTCTTTACAAAACGTTAATTGATTATTATTTAGGAAAAGGACAAAAAGTTGTTTCCATAGCATGGCCTGGAATTGCTTCTGTACTACTTCCGGAAGGAATGACAAGTCACAGAACTTTTAAACTGCCATTAGATTTATCAAATATTGAAACAACATTTCTAAAATTGGATTCAGATAAAAGAAGGTTACGTGAATGTAATGTACTCATTTGGGATGAAGCATCAATGATTCCTAAAAAAGCACTAGAAGTTGTTGATAAAACTTTAAGAGATTGTTGCCAAGTCGATTCAATACCTTTTGCTGGAAAATTATTAATTTTAGGAGGAGATTTCAGACAAATTTTGCCAGTATTAAAAAATGGATGTAGAATCAGTATAATTAATGAATCTATCAAACGTTCTAATTTGTGGCTAAAATTTAAAATATTAAAGTTGACTAAAAATATGAGATCTAATAAAGTAAAATTTTCAAAATTCTTGTTAAAAATCGGTGACGGACATGTATCGTCTTTATCAATATCTGAAAAATGGAAAGTCGACAATATATGTGAAAAAATTTATGGTTCCACTATAACTGACGAGGAAGATTTATCAGATAGGGCAATTTTATCCGGTCATAATCAAGATATTTATCAATTAAATAATGAAGTACTAAAAAGAATAGATTCAACAGAGAAAATTTATATAGTATTGATTATGCTAAACCAAAAGGCTTTAAAATTTCCAAGGCTACCATTTCATAAATTAGTATTAAAGCCCAATGCCATTGTTATGCTTATAAGGAACATTAGTATTAACGATGGATTGTGTAATGGTACAAGAATAAAAATTTTAGAATTGCACAAGTATAATATAAAAGCCATGATTGTAACTGGTTACAACAAAGGACAAATAGCTTACATACCTAAAATAACTTTAAATTCAGGAGAATCATCGTCTTTACCTTTTATATTATATCGAAAACAATTTCCTATCGTCTTAGCCTTTGCGATAACTATTAACAAGTCACAAGGTCAAAGCTTCAATAAATTTGGAATATATTTTAGACGGCCTTTATTCTCTCATGGCCAATTATATGTTGCTTTGTCAAGATGTGCAAACCCAGAAAATTTATTTATTGAAAATGATTCGAATCATACTGATGAAATTTAAAATATAGTATGGAAGGAAATTTTTGAATGATATATAACGATTTTTTCGAAGTATAAAATAAAGATATTTAAACTAAAAACGAAGACACCAATTCGCAAGTCGATTTAGCCACGGCCTCCGACATCAAATGCCTTTTTGCCAATCATATACACATCGTGGATATTCTACAACCATTCAATATCTGTGGAACACTCCGACAATTTAGGCACGGCCGTCGAAAATAACTTTTCAGTTAATTTTTTTCATATAACTATACTACTACCACTATTCTTTTATGTATAAATGAATAAGTTCTATCAGTGACAGAATTATAAATTAAAAGAATCGACGATTATTAAAATTTTGAATATTTTTAATGTCTTCTTTTTAAAACGTTATATTATACAATTTCAATATGAAATTAATATTCGAAATCCATTAATATAAAACACATATAAAATTAATATCTTTTACAGATACCAAAATGTCAACGCTAAAAATCAAATAGTATTGATGAAACACCAGAAAAGAAAAAATCAGAAATTTCATATACGTACACACCATCTGATTTTTTGAAAAATAAAATTCATATTAACGACAAAAATGTATAAATTATTTAAATTCTATTCTTAAAAATTAATAACTTTAATAAACTTTGAAAAAATATTTCTTAAATTTATATATTTTAAAAGCATGGTTATTGAATATATTGAAGCAATAGAAAATCCACGTACTATAATTTCTAAGGCTACCGGAAAACACTACGAAATATTTAAATTTATTTTAAACAATAATAACGGATGCAAAATTCAATGTAACATATGGAATAAGGATATCGAAATATTTGAAGATAAAATCAAGTATAATGAGGTAATTTTAATATAATTTCATTGAAATAATATCCCTGTTGAAAATATCCATGTGGATTTTACATTGATTTCCACATGGAATCCATATGGAATCCATATGGAATCTATGCGGATTCCATATGGATTCCACGTGGATTCCATGTGGAAATCAGTCCCAAATCGTCCTGTGGATTTCCACATGGAATTCCATATAGATTTCTATATGAATTTTTCTACAAACATTTGTAAAACAAAATCCGTATGGATTTCCATGTAGTTTTCCATGGAGAAATCCAGGTAAAAACGATATGATCCATGTAGATTTCCATATGGATTTCCATGTGGTAATTTAAATGTTTATAAAAATGTTTATTTATAAAATTTTTAAATTTTTTTACTAGGGATACGTTTTTTACCATATCAGTAAAGCATAAAAAATTATAAACTATAATTTCCTTTTATGTAATTCTTCGAAAAAATTCTACAGTACTTGTTGTCAAAAATATGTATCCTAGTAAAAAAAAATATAACAATTTTATAAATAAACATTTTTATAAACATTAAAATTACCATATGGAAATCCATGTGGAAATCTATATGGATCATGTCGTTTTTACCTAGATTTCCCCATGGAAATCTACATGGTAATCCATACGGATGTTGTTTTACAAATGTTTGTAGAAAAATTCATAAGGAAATCTATATGGAATTCCATGTGGAAGTCCACAGGACGATTTGGGACTGATTTCCACATGGAATCGACATGGAATCCATATGGAATCCGTATAGATTCCATATGGATTCCATATGGATTCCATGTGGAAATCAGTGTAAAATCCACATGGATATTTTCAACAGGGATAACTAATATTATTAATTAACATTATTTCTAGATCGTTCTATTACAAACAGAAGTTTCCAAAGAATGTTCTAATTTTAATAGCGGCAATATGCAATATGAATTTCACTTGAAAAATTATTCCAAAATTACTATGTTAGCAAAACGCGATGCATCGGAAGACATTACATCCTTAACAATTACAAATTTTAAAGAAGTGAAACAATCAAATGGACTTATTAGTAATATTTATTACTTATGTATGTATATTAGAAATTAATTAAGAATTTAACATGCTTAATTACGATTACAGAAACTGAAGGATATTTAATGAGTGAATTTGTTATTTCGAATACAAATTTAAGTAAATTATTAGGTGCAATTAACAGATAAAACCCATAAATTAGAAATAGTTGTTGTAATTGGTAGTGGAGAACGAGACAAATTTACACAAGGATCAAAATTGAGAATAATAGGGAAAATATATATAGAAGGTAAAAAAATGTTTCAATTAATACCTTAAATTACAGTACTTAAATTACATTCATTGTAAAATTATTATATATTTATTATTTTACAGAAAACGGGCACATCTATGAGGCGTTTCACGTCTACTGTCCCAGCGCGGCGCGCGAGCGCCAAATCGTGCTACATCTAGCTCGTGTTTACGATACTAAAACGTACTTAAAAAAATTTTATGATAAGCATTTCCGACGTATTTTTTCGTCAGCTTTCCAATGGTGTATGCAGTTTTCCCGAAATTTTCCATTTTCGCCTTCAAAAAGTACAAAACGTGTTATATCTTAAAAAGTGTGTTTTTAATATTTTTTTTTTACCTTCTAGATCGAAAGTTGAGCATTTCTTACGTAGGAAAGGATAGTTTCCAAAGAGTGCCCGAAAGGTTTTCTGCGAGAAATAGAATGCGAAAGAGTAGACGCATCGCCTTTCCGGCGCGCGGGACTACGCGGTATTATTCCAGTGGAAGGATTGTGTAGAATTTTGTATAACGAAAGCATAATTTTCTGCAAAATCGCAACACACGAGAAATGCTCCTTCTTGAAGATTGCTTTTTACGTTATTTACAAAAAGTGATTGTTTCTTAGCAAAAAAATCGTGAGTTTTTAATTTCATTAATTTTTCCCCCAGTATGTCCATAAATTCGTGCACATTTACAGTTCTGGAAGCTATTGTACACCTATCTGTTTGAAACCACGATTGATACTCGATTTGAAAAGTATCATTTTCATCAAAACATTTAAGTAAATGTATTCGTAATATAGACGTATTGGGGCAATCCAAACAGTCACCCAAATAACATCTATCGTGTGAATCATTACACATAATTGCTTGGATGCAATCGTGATAGTTTTTCAGGGGCAATTTGGTGTCTTTAGTTAAATTTTCTATGTCCATAGCACTTAGCATGAGCTTCACATTTTCGTGATGCCCACACACGCATACATTATGTGTACCGCTACTCCGAGCTAAAACACAATATGGTGGCCTCAATTCTGTAAATTTCGTAAAACCAATGTTAACGTACTCATTTTCTTTTTTATGTAAATTATACAATTCATTTAAATTACCAAGCAGTAATCTTTTTTGAATATGTTCTCTTTTGCCATTACTCTGTTTAAGGGGGCTAGACACCTTTTTTCTCTAATTATTTCATACTTTTTACATATAAAAGTGGGTATATTTACCTTACCTTAAAACTTTCTCCGATGGGCCTTTTATATGGTCTAGAACCATAGTCATCGATGAAACAAGTTTTTTCAGTATCCGTAAGCTTTGAAATTTTCCTGTGGATGGATTGACTTCAGATTTGAACTAAATTACTCCTGAATAGTATAATTCTCATATGAGTGTAGGGATTTTTGATCTAATGAGAAAAAAAATTGTGCTGCTTTTAAAGAGTTTTTTTTTTAATTTTTTAAAATTTTTTATATTTTTTCATAATTTTTCCGATGTAAAAATGTTTTCCGACAATTAATCCTAAATCCCTAAACTCATATGAGAATTATACTATTCAGGAGTAATTTAGTTCAAATCTGGAGTCAATCCATCCACAGGAAAATTTCAAAGCTTACGGATAGTGAAAAAACTTGTTTCATCGATGACTATGGTTCTGGACCATATAAAAGGCCCATCGGAGAAAGTTTTAAGGTAAGGTAAATATACCCACTTTTATATGTAAAAAGTATGAAATAATTAGTTTACATTTATGTATTAAAATGTGACTTCTTATTTCAGAGAAAAAAGGTGTCTAGCCCCCTTAATAGATAGACAATCTTTTGAACCCGACATGATCCGACTTACATCATCTCTCTCATAAAAAGATTTGACAGAATTTACAGTATCAGCTGGAAGTAGTTTGCCACGTTCTTAGCGGGTATTGAAAATATTCCGCTATTTGCTATCATATCTTTCGCTTCACGAGCCTCCAGTTCACTGCAATTGAATTCTCGCATCAAGTTCTTACGAGACCAAAACTCTGGTGCAATAGTTAATAGCTGAATTCTTTTTTGTTTATTTGTTAACTCTGAAAATTTTTTCTTAATTTGTTGGAGAACTGCAACACCAGCTTTATGATATTCATCATCGCACACTATTTTAGCTTTTTTAGCATCAGTTTGAGGTAAATTTGAGATTATAAATTTGGCATCGACAGGTTAAACATATTTTAACATTTTCAGGTACTAACGGAAATGCACTTTTTAAACGTGTTGGAAAATCAGTCAAATTCTTAGATGCAGAGTGATCATTTTTATTTAAAGGATTTATACATTTCAATTTCCAATGTGAATCCATTTTAATCGTTTATAACAGAAATGGCAAGCTTTTTCTTTGCTATCAACGGCAAATTCGAAAAAATTCGAGGAGGGAAAAGATAAAAAGTTATGGTAATTATATACTTTTGACGTGACAATTTGCATTCAGAGTAAAAAGTGTGGACGCCACCTACCGAATGAAAAATAAATGATTCCGTGTCGCACGGCAAACCGCGCTGTACCACGTAGCGTAGAATATGCTTTCGCCCTGCCGTGCATATAATCTTTCGCGTTTCATTTGCATAGCGTAAAACATCTTGGACACTTTTTGGGAAATATCCTTTCCTACCTAAAAAAAAGGATAACTTTCAATATTATGGATAAAACAAAATACTAAAAATATACTTT
Organism: Torymus aiolomorphi; assembly: GCA_036365515.1. Classification (NCBI taxonomy): domain Eukaryota; kingdom Metazoa; phylum Arthropoda; class Insecta; order Hymenoptera; family Torymidae; genus Torymus; species Torymus aiolomorphi. The sequence continues at coordinate 219,322,880 of CM070874.1, forward strand.
TCGAGATATAGCACGTAAAAAAAAACAAAAAAATTATCTACAATGAAAAACAAACGTTAGTAAAAGATTTTGCACATATTGCTGTTAATTTTGAAATTTTATTTTTTTATGAAATAATTAATAAAGTATTACTCCATGCGTTATTCGAGATTAAAAAAAAACAGGTAAAGAATTAAAGATTATAAAAGATTATTATTAGGCAACGAGGCGAGCGCAGCCCGCGCGCTGTACAGCGTAGTCCCGCGCGCCGGGAAGGCGTTGCGTCTACTCTTCCGCATTCTATTTCTCGCAGAAAACCTTTCGGGCACTCTTTGAAAACTATCCTTTCCTACGTAAAAAATGCTCAGCTTTCGATTTAGAGGGTAAGAAAAATATTAAAAATACACTTTTTAAGATATAACACGTTTTGTATGTTTTGAAGGCGAAAAGGAAAATTTCGGGAAAACTGCCTACACCATTGGAAAGCTGAGGAAAGAATACGCCGGAAATGCTTATCATAACATTTTTTAAGTACGTTTTAGTATCGTAAACATGAGCTAGATATAGCACGATTTGGCGCTCGAGTTATATGAGTCACCACATAGGTACTTAGACGCATCGGCCAGCAGCCTCCTTATCGCTCCGAATGGAATCTGCATGGACAAAGAGAAGCCAGAAGACAATGAAGATGCAATATATACTTTTCATATACACTTTATACATATACTCTCTTTATACTCTCTTACTGCACTTCGGATCGACGATCGCCAGTCTCTGTCGGGCATCCAACCTGTAACGACGTTTTAATAAATAATTATTCTAATCAACACCCTTTGTTCGATTACTTACTTTGGCGAGTGTTACCTGTGTGTGTGTTACCTTTCCTTGGTGATCCACCGGGGCTTGCTACACAACTGGCGCTGCGGAGACAGGACCGTGAAGCTGCAAAAACTCAGATTCTCCCTCAACCTGGTGACGGAAATCTTCAGCGTGGAAGCAGTTGACGTTTCAACGTCCATCATCACGCCTACGACGTCAAGATTGGAGTCCACCTGCAAGCAGAGATTCACCTGAAATCATTAAAGACAAACTAGTAAGTCTTTGAAATTTCCTATATCCTGCCCAACCCTATCCTTTTAAGTGCAATTGATTTTACGTGAAGCGTAATCAAAGATAAAGCAAAATGGCAAATAACGGAGATAATCAACAAAATCTTACGGTAGAACAATTTAAATTGCGACTTACGATATGGCGCGACGCGATCCCCATATATGAAGGAGGTACAAGACTCCTTTCGCACTTTATACAAACGTGCGACAAATTCGTCGAAAATGTGGCGACTGCAGATAATGCAATAAACGAGGCATTATTCGCATTAATCAAATCAAAGATTCGCGGTGAAGCACTAGACCTAATAGTGGCAAATAACCCAGCTACATATGCCGTATGTAAAACGCTTTTAGTTAATAGATTCAGTGACCCAAGTTCGGAGGAGTTACTATTTAACAGACTAAGTGTATGTTATCAATTGACAAATCAGTCTTACGAAAAATACGCGGATGAAATCAAAAGCAGGCTAAATAAATTGAAGGAACACATACAGTTAAATAATCGAGACGCTAATGTTATAAGTATTAAAAATACATTTTATGAAAACGTAGCCAAAAGTACTTTTATAAATGGAATTAAAGAGCCGTACCATTCTTACTTGCTACATTTTGATTTAGACGACGTTGAGGCATGTATAATAAAATGCCGTAAATACGACAACCATGAACAACAAAGTGCTTTCCTCAATTTCGCACGACAACGTGATAACAAACCTAAGCCCAACGTATTCGGTACAATCAATGCTAAAAGTACAAACACATTTGCGACTAATAGTAATCCAAAAATTATTCACCCTTCAAATAATTTACCAAGAACTTCAAGAAATGTAAATCCATTTTATTTTCTACCGACACCCGCATTTGCACAAACACAACCTGGATTTATCCCCACAAATTATCGTAATAACAATTTTGGTCAAAATAATAATAATCTGCCAAGACAACAAAATTACCAACCAACACCAATGTCAGTCAGTACAAGAAATACTAACAAACAAGCCGTTAATCCAACAAATAGATCAAATAATATACCAGCATAAAATAACTTTAAACCAAGAACGATCTTCTTTAAGAGCACAGGACCAGCAAACTTTATTGCTGAAGAGTTGCATCATCAACAAGAACAAGGAGAAGAGGAAGCAATCAATTATCAAAATGACTCACCTGTACCAGACCATGAAGAATTTAATCAAGAAAACGACGAGAGTGATAACTGCCAAAATTTTCAACAAGCTCCCGATACGACAGAACCGACGTGATAAATTTAAATTCGATTAGCAATTCATCCGAATTACCAGACTTAATAACGACAAATCCACCTCTTAAAATTCGCATCCATTATCAATCCAGAAATTACATATAAACTATTTTCAAAATTCATATTTCCTTACGAATTCGAAATTAAATCGGTGTACAAAACAACGAAAGGTACACATGCGCCTACCTTTCCTATATTACGTGAATACGGTGACGACACACCTATAACTTTCTTAATAGCAACATGGCACTATACGTACGATTGTTTAATCGGACATAAGGATTTGCAGAATTTGGAAGCGAATATTAATTACAAAACTCAAATTTTTAGCACATCTAAGTTTGAAATAAATTACTTTAAAAATATACCGGACGATCATCAGAATGTTAAAGTGAATCATCATCAAGGAGTAGAATTACCGATAAGAACTGATCACATGAACGAAGAAGAAAGATATAAAATTACATCACTATGCCAGAAGTACAAAGACTGTTTCTACAATGAAAATAAAAAATTATCAGCGACTTCTGCGGTTTCACACAATATAAGAACAAAGGACGATCACCCTATCTATGTAAAGAGTTTTAGATACCCATACCATCTAAAAGAAGAAATTCAAACTCAAATCAGAAAACTGTTAGACGAAGAAATTATTCAACCAAGCAACTCGCCCTACTCATCCCCCGTATGGATAGTTCCGAAGAGAGAAGATGCAAGTGGCAGAAAAAAATGGAGAATGGTAATAGATTATCGTAAATTAAACGACAAGACCATAGAAGACAAATATCCATTACCTAGAATGGACGACATTCTAGAAAATCTGGGCAAATGTTCTTACTTTAGTACATTAGATTTGGCACAAGGCTTCCACCAAATACCCGTCAACAAAGATTCAATTGAAAAGACAGCGTTTACCGTAGAAACCGGACACTATGAATATGTCAGAATGCCTTTTGGTTTAAAAAACGCTCCGGCTACTTTTCAACGTCTGATGGATAGAATTTTAATGAAATATCTACATAAATTCTGCTTCGTTTACATGGATGATATAGTAATATTTTCGAAATCACTCCAAGAACATTTACAACATCTGAAGCTAATATTCGAAGAACTAGAGAAATATGGTTTAAAAATTCAATTAGATAAGAGTGAATTTCTAAGGAAAGAAGTTCCATTTTTAGGCCATATAATAACAGCAGACGGAATCAAGCCAAATCCCGATAAGATCAAAGCAATTCTAAAATATCCGATACCTAAAACCCAAAAAGAAGTTAGAATATTTTTAGGACTAACCGGCTTTTACAGAAAGTTCATAAAAAATTACGCAAAAATAGCGAAACCAATGACAAAAGCTCTCAAGAAAAAAGAAAAAATAGATCCAGAAGATAAAGACTATAAAGAAGCGTTCGAGAAACTCAAAGAATTGATCACTAACGCACCAGTGCTCGTCTACCCAGACTTCACCAAACCATTTACTATCACAACCGACGCCTCAAACTTAGCAATAGGTGCAGTTTTATCCCAAGAACAACATCTTATCTCGTGTTATTCACGAACATTAAATTCAGCAGAACAAAGCTATCCGGCGATAGAGAAAGAATTACTGGCAATAGTGGAAGCATGTAGACAATTTAGACCATATATCTATGGTAAGAAATTTACGATTGAAACAGATCATAAGCCATTAACCTGGCTCTATTTTTTAAAAACGCCTAACGCTAGACTGATTAGATGGAGACTAAGATTAGAAGAATATGATTACATAATAAAATACAAAAAAGGTTCTGAAAATTATGTCGCCGACGCACTGAGTCGAATTGAAATTAATGCTAATAAAACAATAGAAGAAGACTCACTCTCAATGGTGCCTCAAACACCTGACGATGCACCTGTCACACCTGAAGAAATGGACGAAATATTTGACGACGACATGGCAACAGTCCACACAGCTGAAGAAAATCCGACCTTTCAACTACCTATAACAGACAAAAATGTTCACGCTTTTAATTACAGCATTATCATAAAAGGAGGAAATGATTACAACTTAAAAGTAAACAAAGATAAACTTAAAGTACAATACACGGTGAAAATTAATAAATCAAACGCAGAAACACATTTACTTAAATTTTTCAAGGAAAATATTAAACCCGATAAGCAATATGGTATCTACTTTACGACCGAAGAATTGGAAAGAATTACGTATAGAATATTGAAGGATCATTTCAATGAAAAATTAAAACTAATCAAAACAACCACGTATACCCCTACGACTGATAAAAATAATTTCATAAAAAAACTCGAGACATATCATAATCAAAATCATAACGGTATTCGAGAGCCTTATTACACTTTAAGAGAAAACTCTATACACTTAATATGGATCGACTTATTCAAAATTTTATAAATAAATGTGAGATATGCTTAGAGCATAAGTATGAGAGAAACCTATATGAAACAGAAACATACGGCCCTATTATAGCTAGAAGACCGCTCGAACATATACACATGGACGTATTTCATTTCAACAAGGATAAATTTTTAACAATTATAGACATTTTTTCCAAATATGCTCAAGCCTATTATCTACCAGATGGAAATGCCACGACCATGATAAATAAATTGAGACACTTTGCCTCATACCATAACTTTCCGGATAAAATTACGACAGACAACGGAAGTGAATTCAACTCAACAGTATTTAAGGAGTTTTGCCGCATACATAAAATTCAATATCATCAAACAACGATAAACAGACACACATCGAATGGACCCATAGAAAGACTGCATTCAACCCTAAAGGAAAAATTAAGTATTTTATCCAATCAAAATCCAAAAGAAACAGTGAAAAATCTTATGATCACCGCTCTCTTAATATACAATCAGAGTATACACTCTACAACTAACTATACGCCTTTTACACTGTTATATGGACCTTATGACGAACTGCAGAAACACATTATCGAGCCCGATGCCGATACCATAGAAAGATATAATGAAATCAGAAAAAATGAAATTTTACCATTTTATGACACGCTAAATTACTTGTAGACACAAAAATTACTTGTAGAGACACAACAAGGCCCATCGTTAGGTTGCTATATACATGGTCAAGAACGCCGATACAATTTAAGAAGTGCCAAAAGAATAAGAAAAACTTCTTCTTTACAGGACAATGAAGACGGCACTAATCTTGATGCTCATAGCTCTGCTCGTGGAGAGTAGCGAAATCAACCAAAATCAGACGCATTACGACTACCAACAAGGAACTGGAAGAATAGTTGGAAGTTATCATTACCTACATTTCAACATCGACGTTACTACACTTTTGAAAACTTTCAAACATATAAAAGCTAGCTATACAATTTTATCTAACCAAGGCGAATTAAGAGAATCAAGTTTATAAAGCAAGCCGAAATTCTATGTAATGAAATACACCAGAATCTACAAATAATAATGCCATCAAACATGAGAACGAAGAGAGGGTTAATAAACGGATTAGGCACAGCTATAAAATACATTTTTGGGAACCCAGATGCAAACGATTTAGAAAAGATAAACACCTACTTAAATTCTCTACAAAATCAACAACAGGAAAATATATTTACTTTAAATAAGTCAATAAGCATAATAAATACGATAAGTAAACAAATAAATAACAACACGAATATAATTAATAAAAATTTAAAAGACATGTGGAAAACTGTAAATGACCAAACTTTGCAATCAAATCTATTTGAAGAGATCATGACTCTCATAACCCAGGAGCAACATTTTCTCGAATTACTTAATAAAATTAAAAGATCATTTATTTTCAATGAACAAATATTCGACTTAGAATTGTTAACATATGACCAAATATCGGATATACGCGTACATTTATTGGAAATCTACTCAGAAAGAGTTAATATTACACTACCATAATTTGCTAGATTTTCGCTTTGCTCAGGGATCAATTGCATTCACACAAAATCTTATTGTATACACCATCAAAATCCCTATCCTTAATCACATCGAATTTTCACTCCATCAAAGACTTGCTATAATCAATTACAACAATCAGACAGAAGTTATCACTACGCCATGGAGTTTGACCGGGACATCTACAAAACTATTTGCTAATAAGTGCCGACAGATGTATGAAAAGACTTTTTTATGTCAACAAATTATAACGGAAAGAGTCAAATCGATTATCATTTCAATTAGTCCACCTTTAATACTGACATACAAATTATCTGAAAATTTAACGCTAGTATCGAGTAATTATCCGATCAAGGTTAAACATGATAATGACCAATTGATGATCCGAGGAACATATGAAATACAAGGAAATGATGTACAAGTACAGGGATACCGACTTGACGAAAATCTTGGTGAAATGGAACAATCCAGCCTAATTTCACCTTTAGTTATCAAAGACCACCAGTTGAATTTCGAACCTCTAAAAACTTTGACATCACCTACACTAAATATGCCAGTTTCTAATCAAATTAGAACCGAATTCGTCCTGTCTACAAGTTCAATTATATTAGTATTGCTGTTCATAACGATTACATCGATTTACTTAATATACAAAATAAAAGTCAAGAAACAACGGCCGCAACTTACCAAAAAGTCCAAAGATAAGGATATCAAAGACGAGGACGTCATTGAACTTGGCCATGGAGGAGTTATATGAGTCACCACATAGGTACTTAGACGCATCGGCCAGCCAGCCTCCTTATCGCTCCGAATGGAATCTGCATGGACAAAGAGAAGCCAGAAGACAATGAAGATGCAATATATACTTTTCATATACACTTTATACATATACTCTCTTTATACTCTCTTACTGCACTTCGGATCGACGATCGCCAGTCTCTGTCGGGCATCCAACCTGTAACGACGTTTTAATAAATAATTATTCTAATCAACACCCTTTGTTCGATTACTTACTTTGGCGAGTGTTACCTGTGTGTGTGTTACCTTTCCTTGGTGATCCACCGGGGCTTGCTACATAACTCTCGCGCGCCGCGCTGGGACATTTGACGTGAAACACCTCCTATTTAGAAATCCAAAATTTAACCTGTATTGAAATACTAAATGAAGAAAAATTATCAATGACTGAATTAATATTGGGAGGAGAGATTTTGAAACGGAACTGAGAATAGCAAAACGAAAAAGGATACCGATTCAGATAAAACAAAGCTAAGTATTTCGTTATAATTAATTAAATTGGATTCATTAAATATTCTACATTTTTATTCCAGATTTTAAGAATATACTACATCATCATACTTTTTATGATTTGTTATCAAATTAATTTGAGTAGCTTCTTTACATATCTTTTTTCCCGAAATACGTCATTTCAGTATGACGAAATCATTATTTGAAAATCGACAACAAAAAATTATTTTAAAATTCGTACGAAGTGTTTTTTTAAAATAAATATGAAAATACGGTTATTTAGGAATTCGATAAATGAAATAGAACTACCTTATGTGTATTCTCAAATGACGATTTTTTTACAAAGGTTCTACAATTTTTCTACAATTTTTTCTAATACAATATCTCGAATAAAGTACCCTTCATGTAAAATCCCCTACATATTAATATCCATGGACGTGTCGGCATCACGCGAAAATAAATGTAACGCTAAAAATAGATATACATATACAGATGTGTGTTGTCTTGGGGGGTATATAAGGCGGGACGGAGAGCTCCACGGCTCAGTTGGAGCCTGGCGCTCCAACACCATTGGAAACTGCCTACACCATTGGAAAGCTGAGGAAAAAATACGTCGGAAATGCTCATCATAAAATTTTTTTAAGTACGTTTTAGTATCGTAAACATGAGCTAGATATAGCACGATTTGGCGCTCGCGCGCCGCGCTGAGACATTTGACGCGAAACGCCTCATAGGTAAGCTTATCTTTAGAAATTTTGTAATCCTTTTTTAGGATTGCTTTTATAATCGTACGACGCAATATCCTGACCTTTAATAGCATGCCGTTAATTGGTATTACGCTAACCTATCCTGTCGAGAAGGGAGCTAAATAACTTAGTTATTTAGGTGGTTATTTAGGTTATAAAGGCGGTCTTACACCTATAGGCCTTTTTGGCCAAAATTACCTAAAAAATGATAAAAAATATTATTATACTAGAATAATTAAAATATATTGTAAATATAACTTATTTTGAATAAAATGAGCCAAAGCAGAGGTCCTTAAACTCATTTTATCCTCAGTTATAGCATTTTCAAGAAAAAAAGTTTGTCGTTACTTTTCTCTGAGACCGCATGATGAATCTTCATGGGATAAAAAGCAAATTGTTCATTATTTATGTAATTATGGGTCTAAGAGTTGGAATTTTACGGTTTTTATGTTTAAGTATTTTTTTCATGGAAAAAACTGATTTTTTTACAATATTTGTTTCCATCTTTTTGAATTTTTAGGGTTTTTAGCATGGAAAAAATACTTACACATGAAAATCTTAAAATTCCAACTCTTAGGCCCATAACTATATAAATTATGAACAATTTGCCTTTTATCCCATGAAAATTCATAAGCTAGTTTAGTATTGCAGTTGCAATCATGCGAGGCGATGTCCTGAATTTTGTAATAAATAATAACTGAGACTACCGTAAAGTGACTAACCTGCATCTTATTATAATAAGAAATTTGTATAGTCTAAATACGCATATTCGTTTATAATAGAATATGTGTATAGACGAAATACGTAAAATAATTTACATGAGTGATGATCAGTTTTAAATTTCCTTCTTCTTATATTGCATTTGACAGTTTAGAATATTTTGAATCATATTTAACACCAACAGTTTCTTAGTAAACAATAGTTTTATTGAAAGAGCGTACGTTGTGCGGTGATCATTTTTATTACTAATGATTTTCACCATACCCGAGCTGAAAATATTATATTCGCGTTTTTGAGTCGGGAGCGTATCTAGGCGTTTGCCAGTTCAGAGCACGTATGAATTGCCACCAGAGCCGAAGGCGCGTGTGGCAAACATGTGGTCTGGGGTGGTCTTCTTTATCCTCGTGTTGTGTATATTATTTTTCACCATATTCGGACCGAAAATACCACGTTCCCATTGCGGAGTTGGGAGCAAAAGTGGTACTTTCGGCCAGTGTATGGTGAATATTATATTACACAACAACAACAAGGGAGGTAAAGAGTTGGCTAGTTTAAATTATTAATTTCTGTAATATGTTTATTTATATATGTGTGTGCGTGCGTGCGTGCGTGCATGCGTGCGTGCGTTCGTGTGTTTGTGTGTGTGTGTGTGTGTGTATGTGTGTGTGTGTGTGTGTGTTTGTGTGTGTGTGTGTGAGAGAGAGAGTATATATATATATATATATATATTGTTGTTACTTTTTTTTCTTTCTTTTTTTAATTTTATCAGTAATTTTATTTCAGGTGTGGGGCTTCACACCCCCCTAAGCAGGGGCTTTGCCTCCTGCACCCCCACCAGGGGCTCTGCCCCTAGACCCCGTCCTGCGCCCCACACACTCGCTTCCGATGCATCTTTCCTTCTCGCTAGTGCCTTATTATCACTTATTAAATAGCCATGATTTTGAATTCGATTTAATTTTTTGTAAGTAACTGATGTATCGAGGTCAATAACGACCATTGCTACAGACTTTTTTCATACGGTATTATTTTTTGTATCATGTATTTATTAGTCATATGTGTTTTAGGTGCTCAACTCTCTTACTTGGCTCATAGAGTAGTGGTCGATCTGTTATTTGTACGTTGTCTATCTTTAGGCTTAAGTTATTTCTACAGTGAGACAACAGATGGTATAGTAACTGACCTAGCCAATGGATGCTAGTTAGATGATGTTGAGCAAATTGATATTTATGAAGTAGCGTAGTTCCACTTTGCTACTTCTGCAGCTCCGTTAGTTATTTTAAGTGTCAATACTTTAGAATGTAAGGGGTTAGGTAATTAGGAACTGGAAGGGAATTATAATAAAAAAGCTCTATGTTTGTGGTTAGACACAATACGGGTAGGTAGTTATCGCTGGTAAGATTAGCTCGGTTGGTTAGTTTCTAAGTTGTGCTAGGAATTAAGAATTCTTCTCAGATTCCGTTATATTATCATTATGAAATTATTGCAAATACAAATGTCAAATAGGAAAAAAGTTTTGTTCAACGATTATTTTACTCTTTTGTTTATATCTGTTTATGTCAAGTCAAATTTTGCTAAATAATAGTCGAAAAACGATGATTTTATCTGTATTTAAGCATTACAAAAAATCGGTTTTATAAGACTAGCTTGTCAAGTATTGATCGTACATGAAAATATAAATCGGGAAAACTTTTTGTTTTCTTATAATGTACAACTTTTACATTTATAAATTGTGTGAAAGAAGATCCTGTCAAGTTATAGCCAAAAATGTCCATTTTATGTATATTTTAGCGTTTAAAATCGTTTTTATAAGGCTAACTCGTCAGGAGTTGATTTAATACAAAAATGTTAAATGGAAAAAGTTTTATATCAATATTATCTATAACTTTTGTATTTAACATTTTTGTGTAAAATCAAATCCTCACAAGTTATAGCCGAAATCATCCATTTTATGTATATTTTACCGTTTAAAACTGTTATTACAACCATAACTCGTCAGGAGTTGATTTTACACAAAAATATTAAATGAAAAAAAGTTTTGTTTTAATATCATCTACAATTTTTGTATTTAACATTTTTGGGTAAAATCAAATCCTGTCAAGTTATAGCCGAAAATCGTCTATTTTTGACCTTTTTTTGCCGTTTTTCGCGTTTATCTTGGCAAATATTGCTCGTAGAGAAAGGTGTCGAACAGAAAAGATGTGTATTTTAATTAGTTTTAGCAGATAGACCTGTAGATATTAACTGAAAATTAATTTTTCTAGACATTAGGCTTAAAAGTCGATTTTTTGAAATATTTTTTTGTGCTTCCATTTGACAAATTTTCCATCGATCTTTCTCAATAGGATTCCAGCATTTAGCTATAATTAGAGAAGTATTTTTCCGCAATCCCGATGAAATCGATCGAAAATTCGCTGAGATAATCCATAAACTTGATTACATACGAACGTACATACATACATACATCATAAAAAACGCCTAAAATGAATTATTTCTGGGCGGAAAATAGTTTTTATACAGTAAATTGCTAATTTTCGGGGAGTTTCAATTTTCACTCTGATGAAAATATAAGGCTCTCCCGAGAAGCGGTCGTCCCTAAAAAAGTGAGAAAGCCCCAATATTAGCTCCACATATCCAATATTGAGACAGCTACACTGTGCTGAATTTCGAAAAATTGTCAAAAAATGGCTATTTTCGAAAAATTCTGTACGGCTCGTTTTTTGATCGATTTGAATGATTCAAGAAGGAATATTTTTGTTATTTTGTCAAATTTTAGAAAACAAATTTGTGGAATATAAATAACGCAATGAAATTTTTACACAAAGGAGAACGTGAATCTAAATATTTTTGTTTTTAAGGTTATCTTTCAACCTTTGTAGTTCCTCGAATTTTATAGATATTGAGATCGGACAGGACCTATTTTCTTTCTCTTAAAAAGATGTTACATTTTCACTGGGCCAACGATTGATTTGATTAACTAGAAGCAAATATACAGCTCTTTCAAAATGGTCGATTTTCGAAAATCGCAATGTTGGCACCCCTGTAACTTTTTCCTGTCAAAATCGATTGGGCTAGTATTCAGCGGAAGAAAAAGTTCTAACCTTCTAGAAAACGACTCAATTAGTTTCGTTTGGTTTCTTGGATATTTGCAAAAGTTACGAATTTTTCAAATAGGTGTTTTTCGTATACGTATCCATTAAGGGCGTGTTACACCTAGTGGCTTCTGAGGCCAAAATCAGCTGAATCGATGACTTTCCATGGTTCTAAATTACTTGAAATTTATGTATTTCTTACCAGAAGAGTTGAAAATATTAAAAATATTTTATTAAATAATTTTAAAATGCTAAAAACGACAAAGAAAATTATAAAAACTCTTAATATTAATCAATTAAAAGTGGTTTTTCAACTTTTAAAAATACTTAATCAAATAATTTTAATATTTCCAACTCTTCGGGCCATTACTGCATGAATTTTAAGTAATTTAGTATGTGTCCCATGAAAATTCATTGAATACTTTTTTTTAAAAATGTCTCCTAAGCCACTATGTGTAAGACCCCCTAAGGTGGTTCGATACCGAAATGAAAAATATTACGTCATTCCAAAAACTAAATATTGTTGTTCTTCGATTGATTTTCTATTAGTGTGTGAAATTTCAGATCGTTTGTCAACTCGCTTATGAAATTATTCAACTTCAAAGTTCAACTCTTATACACGGGCTCTTATAGAAGTACCTTAGTAAAACACAAAACACTTAGAACGCGAGTCTTTAAAAAAGGGTAGAGCAAATCAAAAAACTGCAGGCAATATAGCAAATATATAGGAGAATGTTTAAACGCAATCTGATCGCGATTGACAACGTCGATTCCGAGTACTGCGGCAAAACGTAAACATACGATTGAGTTCGTTGGTTGCAGGAGAGGGTGCGTAGTGAGCCCCACGCCCTGCGAGCAATGAGATATCGCACCACCTTAAGGTGGTTCCCTGGATAAGAGAGAGACAGACAGCTTTGAGCGAGAGAGATAGAGAGTGCACGCTGGCGCGCTGAGCGTACATAACCCTCGAAATATATCAAGTTCTGCGAAAGCAATATTTTTAAGAAGCTCTATTTTAATAATGAAACGATGAATCTACTTCATTCTTGCGCGAAAACATTCCTTATTATATATTATATGTGTACATGAAAATTCATGTACACATATTTTTCCAAGGCTGACTTGAATCTCGTTGCTTAGATATTGTTTTAAACAGATACATAACGCGACAGTTTCGATATATGGGAGCGTCCAGCAGAAACGGGCCACCGACCGCGCGCGGTGCCTTTTTTCGCGTAAAAGGCGCTCTGTTTAACTCGCTCATAATCGTATGCTGCCTCTTTGAAAAAAAAACCAAGGACCAATATCGATAGATTTTTTTCTGCTCTTTCCAATTGCGCCATTGTTTTTATTGCGAAACGCGTTCTTCCGGACGAAAACTCGAGTTGAATATTGAAAGCCATTTTTCTCAAAGTATATCATGTTTTTTTTTTCAAATAAACTACACCATTGGAAAGTACAACTCTTAAGCTTCAAAACCCTATGTTGGAGAAGTTGAAGAAATAAAGGGTTTAAAAGTAACAACATGAAAAAGACAGCGCCGAGGGTCCGCGCGAGCCCCTCGCGCCCGTGCGTACGGCACGTTTAAGTGCACGCTCTATTCAATTCGCTAATAATCGTGTACCAAGTCTCTGAAAAAAGAACTAAGGACATATATCGATAGATTTTTTCCTGCTCTTTCCAATGGTGCTATTATTTTTATTCCGAAATGCTTCCTTCTAGTTGAAAATTCCATTTGAATGTTTAAACTCTATTTTTTCAATAAAATATCAGTCTTTTCTTCAAAATGAATTATATTCTTCAAAAGTACAAGTCTTAAACTATAAAATATTATATTTTTAAGTTGAAGCATGAAAAGTTCAAAAATAGTAAGATCAAAAAGACAGCGGCTGCCCGAACTTTTTACGCTATGCTCAAGGGCGGATTAATACACGCGATGTGCTATTTCGCCCTTTCTTTTTTGTAAATATAAAATGTTTTGTAACTTACAATCCCAATGCGTGGACATAATTTTGTGGATCTAGTTGTAACAGTTAGTATAATATTACAATGAACTTTGTTCATCAAGGAGCGCGGGAGCGCTCCGAAGGCAAGTTATGTGTCCAAGAATGTAGAAGAAGCCTGAGGGACGACCGCGCTATTTATACATTGAAATGAGTGCCCGAGATTTTGAAATATTTACTGCGTTTTTAAATCACTTCTAAATGAATCAATTTAAGTTAAACAATGCGCTATTTTTGTTGTACTATCTATAAAAAAAGTTTTATGCAAAAATATGCTCTTATATTAGAGATATCGAACAATAAAAAAATTTATGTTCCGTTTCCGATTCCGAAATTTTCTCCATGTTTCATCGTCATCAGACTCGTTTTCTTCCCACATCCGGTTTCCGGTGTTTACGTACTCGACCTAACCTTATTATATATATTATATATATACTATATATACTATATATACTACAACATACTCTCAATTATACATACATATATACATCAGTATATAAGTATATGCAAAATCAGAAGTTCAGAAGAATCATAATAAATATATGTAAATATTCAGATAAGTTATTTTTCATATTCATATTCTTCAAAGATCTTAGGAAGTCAACTGATGAGAAGATTTATCTATACGTGTACCAATGGGGCAAATAACTTATTAGATAAGTATTTAATGGTTAAATGTTAAATGGCTAAAATTGATACTTTGTGTGAATTTTTTATTTTCACAGATAATACAAGATTTTTGGGAGTCATTAAAATTTGATTTCGAATTGAATTGGATTGGATACTTTATTTATACTTATAATATATATAGCAGTTGATCTAATAAATAATGAGGTGGAGAAAAATCGAAATAACTTATAAAGTAAGTAAGGTAAAACAGTATAATGACAATATAAATTTTTGTTATTAAACCCTGCTAAAAATAACTGATTGCAATCGATAGGAAAAAATTTAATCGACTATGAGTCTAATTTGTCATCCAAATTTTTACATTTGAATTCGAAACAATGAAAGTAATGATAATTGAGTCGATTAAAAAGTATAGAAAAGATTCGATAGAAAAACATTAAAATCAATTAATCAAATACACTGAGCTATCGAATTTAATATACTTTGTGACGATTAAAAGCTATCGATACTAATAAATTTTTATAAAATCGCTACTTGTATCGCGTTGAAGTGTAAAAATTAGGTTGACAAATTAGTCTCAAAGTCGATTGAAATTTTTGTATCGACTTTAATTCGGTATTCTCTATCAAATTGAATATATATTAATACAATTAGATTGAAACTTGGCATTTCTAATCGATTTAAATCATATATTTATTAATAAAGAATTTTAATTTATTTTAATTGAGTATTATAAATTTGTTTTTAATTGCACTAATGGCATGTTTTAAAAGGTTTAAAAAAATCTTTTAATAAAAATTGTTGCACATTAAAGCTCACAAGAACACCATTTTTATGCGAGTTTACATTCTATACACATTGTAAATATATATTTCACCTCGATGGCACTATACTTTTTCTTCCCAAGAAAATCAGTAAATTGAAAATTTAAACTATAGCTATGAAAGAAAATTCAAGCCAGTGCTATGCAGCTCTTTACTTGTAGAAATGTATAAAAGTTTTTTGTTATCTTGAGTGCATACACCCCTCGAGATCTTTCACACATGGTATGTACTACCTTTGATGGAAAATCTTTTTTACCTTGAAAAAATATGGTAGGACACTTTCGATTAATAGCCAGTTAGTTGGAACCATTGTCACAAGTCATTTTTAATTTATTCACAAAAATAAAAAAGAATCAGTCCATTAAAATTAAACTAAATTGGTCAGTTTAAAACTCTTTCAGATAGTATAAAATATTTTGAAAAAAATTAAAAAATGTATTGTATAACGCATTTTTATTAAATTTTACATAGTGATAGAGTGTGTAAATACCTGCCAAACCATGTGTGGTAGATAAACTGTTTTACCCGGAGGAAGAAAAATATATTTGTACTTTACAATGTAGAGTTTCGCAATATAATAAATAAATAAAATATTAATAAGTCATGTTTGTAATGGATCGTCATCGCTATCATTGAGATCAGTAGACAATTCCTCATCACTGATGTCGGATAATTCTTCAATTACGTCGATTACTTCAGTAGATACGAAAAGAATTGCGTCCGGATCTTTATTGGCATTTTTGCCTTCTGATGTTTTTGGTTCATCGGTCAACTTTTGTTTATTATCTAATTTTGACTGGTCATCTAAAGTAGTGTCTTCATCATCTGCCGATTCAGCATCTAAAGAGAGAGTGTGTGTGTGATGTGTGAGTGTAAATTATTTCTTACACGCAAGTACAGATAAAGAATCTGAAAAAATATTTTTCCTACCTTTCTTTACATCAACATATACTTTAGTGCGCTTTTTAGTAACAGCAGGTCGTTTCAAATAAGAAATCTTCTTACTGACGTAAACTTCAAAGTTTGATATTTCCGTGTACCTGTCATAATCTGCAGGAGGGTTAGTTTTTTCATATTTCGTCTCCAGCCAATGAATAAAAAAGTCTAAAACAAAATATTTACATAAATAACACCAGTTATCCCCTCTTAAAAAAATGATGACCGGACGTTGACAATATGACATGAAGCATTTAAAGTATTAATTAATAATCACCTCGGCACGCTGCTAATTTTGTTTCATTCAATTTTTCTGCTTTATTTTTTATCGGTACATCCTCTTCTTTCTTTATTCTACCTACTGTTTTGTTACCGATGTTGCCAGTTTTCGTAGATTTTAATAATACAGGAATCGTGAATACTGCCACAATCGCATTACCGACCATTGAGGACGGTGATTTTGATAATAAAACTCCATCGTATACCGCTGCAGGTAAGTAGGTGCCTCGCCCGATGTGGTACTTGTCATCGTTCTTATAATACCTTCCGACAGGAATAAAATTTTTTCCAGCGTCCATTGAAGACTGATTTTTCGTTTCTTCAATCTGTTCTTTAAGCGCTGCATGAAAAAAAAATAATATTAAGCACATTTTTGAAATAATTGTTAATATTTTTAACGAAGTACAGCTCGCAGTGGCTGAGTTAGATACGGTATTGAGGCATTTTACTACAAGTGACTCAACCGAGTGAATAATTAAATTAATCGTACTAAAAAAACTAACGTCAGATCTCGCGTCTAAATGTCACCTGACTTATAAAACTTAATAGTATTAAAATACAGATAAAAAATGTCTGTTTAACCTATAAAGCAGTTGTATAGATCATATTCCTTTTATTATTCTTTCTGATATAGAGAAAATGCATTTTAAGTTATGTGAGATCTCACGTGAGTTTTTCCACTACAGGTTTAGCAATTAATTCTATAATACACAAATTTATTGTAATGAAAATATATAACTAAATATAATGGTTAAAGCAGTGACAAAGGCATAGTTCTCTCCACAGATTCTGATTAAAGAGAAAATATTTAAATTATTAAGTGAAGGTTGGAGCCGAAACATAATAAAATGTCGGTAACTATTTAATGTTATATGAGCTCTGACAATCTCTTAGTTTCTATTTTTAGACTGCAAAAATTGCATTTTGAATCATTATGATGCTTTGAAAAGAACTATACTTTTTTATAATAGAGATGAGATCACTCAGAGATAAAAAATAATTTTTTTTCATGCATTTCACATATGAATAAAAGTTAAAATTTTCAAAAACTAAAAGTTTTAAAATTTTAATAAGGCACTATACTAAATAAAGCAAAACATTCAAAGTCGAAAAGACCTTTTCCTTTCCAAAAACCTATATTTTACATTATGTATTTTTCACCTGAAAAGTCAAGCATAATTTTTGTCTGAGGGTAATGTAATATATATTTACAGGACTTGTCAGTGCAAAAGGGCAAAATCTATAACTCACAATGAAAAATAGCTTAGTTAAACTGCTCGATTCTTAAACGCAAGCATTATTACTTTATCGTGAATCTATATGCTACAAGAAAGCTATATCTGCTTTGAACAAACTTTTCAAAATACTAAATAGACAACCATTCAAAAAACATTTTTCATTCATTAAAGGAGCAAACCAGTGTTAAAAGTGAGATTACTATGAAACTGAAAATCATGAAAATGTGCACCATATCATCAGCATTCAAGCCCTTAATCATTAAAATGAATACAATATTATTTACAAGCATGATAAATGATTGGCACGACAAGCAGTGAATATATCATTCATCCAAGCCCTTATTCATTAAAATGAATCCAATATTATTTACAAACAGGATAAATGATTGGCATAACAAGCAGTGCATATATTATACAATCATCTTACGATTGGACTGCGTTTTATGAACTACCTAGTTCACTGATACCAGTAAAGTAATGACTCCTTTAAGTGCTTGATATTATAACACTTGAAAAGTAAACGTACATACAGTTTTGTAAAAATAAATTATATCCACCTGATCAGCTCGCACTTCAGTTGATTTACCTTTAAAACTTAAACATTATAGCTATTTTTATACTGCTTAATGTATTTTAATTTGACAAACATTTATAATTATGAAAAAAAACCTAATGTTTCAACAAGAAGTTATTTTGTTGAGTAAAAATTTATAAAAACAAAAAAAAATCATACATTTTTACATTTGCCTATAAGAGTTTCTATTGTTGAAAAAAGTAAACTTACTCGTTTGGTCTTCAAACTTATCAATTATTTTAATTTGCAATTTTTTATTCAAGTCTTCCTACTCTTTTACTTTTAGTTTCACATCCTCATAATCATTTGATAGTCGTTGTAACTTATTTTTTAATTTTTCATTGTCTTTTTGGAGGCATGAAACTTTTCTTTTAAGATCATTATCAATTTTTTTTTTATTAGCATCAGTATTATCTGCACGTATATCATCATCAGCTGTCATCTGTAAAAAAATGTTTGTTTAATGAAACAAAAAATGATAAAAAACAGGTACACGTACTAATATGGAAGGAGAGGAATAAGAGTGGTACAGAAGGAGCGTAGAACAAATGGTAAAAAGGAAGAGAACTTTAGAAGCTTTAGACTTTGCTTAGAAGAGGGCAGAAAAATACTAAAGCAACTTACAACAGGTGTCTCCTGTTTTTTATGAGCCTTGCGACTGTTGACATCTTTCCCATTCGCTGATGTACTACCACTAGATTTCCTCTCTTTTATTCCTCCTGACGTTGG
Organism: Torymus aiolomorphi; assembly: GCA_036365515.1. NCBI lineage: Eukaryota > Metazoa > Arthropoda > Insecta > Hymenoptera > Torymidae > Torymus > Torymus aiolomorphi. The sequence goes on from CM070874.1 coordinate 219,342,157, forward strand.
GTTATTATCGTCACCTTTACTGTCAGGCATTGAAGAAGTAGATTTCTTCTTCGTTCCTCCTGGAGTTAGATTGTCGTCACCTTTGTCAGGCATCGTAGAACTAGATTTCTTTTCTGTTTCTATACGATCAGTCTGCTCATTGTCGCTTTTATTGTCCACTGCACTGACATTTGTTTCTTCGTCATCATTTAACACTGCTTGGAGCGTTTCTTTGTTCATGCTAAGGACTGTAGCGTATTTTTTCAGTTTCTGATCCTATAACAAAAAAACAGTAGGTTATAATATGATCATTTATTAATTGATATTTTTTATTTTTATGAATTTTTTCTTATATTTTAATAACTTAAGTTATAAATTTATACAAATTCATCGACTGTGATAATTTTTGTGATATTTTGAATTATCCCTAGAAATATTTAGGTAAAAATAGTATGTAATTAATGTATATATGTATATTTTTTTTAAACAATGTTATACGTATTCTATTTTTTAATTAAAAATAGTTGTATTAAAAATCAAACAGGAAATAAATATATATCTTACCATAAATTTTTGTTTCTCTAAATCCACAGTGCTTTTCGCTTTTTTCATTGTTTTCTTAGTAGACTCATCTTCAGTCTGATCAGTGTCTGTTTGTAGTTTTGAGACTGGTCGTAGTCTTAGACGACTAACCTCAGTGTCTTTTATTTTTTTGTCCAACTCATCTTCGGAAGCTGTGAAATAAAACAATATATATATATATGTGTCTTGTAATATATATTTGTATTATAATATTTAGTAAAAGTTTATAATGTATACCTTCCATGAATATTATTTGAACTTTATAAGTATTTCCGTTGCTGAGTCTTACAGGATACTTCTTTTTTGAATCAAACGTCGAATTATTAAATTTGGTTTTAAAAGCTGATGTGGAAATTTTCTCTTTTTTACCCTTGTCTGGACCTTCCAGATACTTGATATATGCTATACTCATCTTGCTCCAAAATTAACTGCAACTAGAATGCAATTTAATGAAAAAAAGGTTTTATGGCATATATTGTTTATTTAACACGGATAAAAGTAAAAAAATTTTTATCTAAAATTTTTTTGTTTAAATAATTAAAAACAAACAATAAATTCATAACATTTATTATAGAAAATTATTTTTATTAATATTTACGTATAGATGACAATAATTTTCTTAGGTTAGATTCGTAATTATCCATAATTACCATTAATTATTATTTTCGAGAACTTTTCATAAAAATATAAAGTTACGTAATAGGACATTTATATATAAATATTATACTTACCTGATAATGTACTAGTCAAGCCGATGTTCTTGGATGTAATTATAAATTTTAATTTATGCAAATGCAAATAATTAACATGTGCCGCGAGTTTTCTTACTTCGCAGTTGACAGAAACAAAAGATGGTCGTATAGATAAGGCTGAGTCCCCATAAGCGCTTTTCGAAGTGCGAGTGCGCCTTAATTGCCCCTTGCCCGTGGCGCGGTTCACTATTCCACAACATTCCTCTTCTACTTTTTGACTTTAAATATTTATAAATAATTTTGATATTTCTAATATTTAGGAATACTTTTGACTTTATAAATATTTATAAATAATTCATAAATAAATAAACTAAAGGAAAGAATAAACTATATTGCTTTTGTCGTTATACTTATAAAATTCGAAATTCTAATTGATTAGTGCAACGTGGAACTGCTAAGTTTGGAACAATGAACCGCGTACTCGCGCTTCGCAAAACGTTTATGGGGACTCAACCTAACCTGTAATACTGATTCCTCATGATAATTACTTTGCGCAATTTTGCAAATAAATGCTATAGTCCTTTAATTACGTGCATTACATTTAATTACATGCCGACGTAGTGGCGTAGTGCAGATTTTCTTTTTTTACATATTAAGTATTAAGTATATATATGGGCATATATGTATACAATCATATATACAACTAAAATTGCATGTATGATATTTCTATTTGGTGGTTATATATATTTTCATATTACCCCAAGACCTCAAATATGGTATGTATTTTAATTTTATAAATAAATTGTTAGAATTGCAATCAATTACCACGACTTATGCTTATAAATATGATTATTATAGAGGATATTATGATACACGACCATCACAATCATATTATTGATTCGTCGGATCATCAAGTTAAAATGTAAAAAAATATTTTATTTGGCAAAAGTATAAAATAAAATATTCAAAATGAAGTAATTATAACTGCTGTAACGGGATGGCTAGTGGGGGGAAAATCCCAACAAGCCACAGGCCAGCGATGCCCTAGAACACGGTGCCGCGGGTGTCAGACTAAAATGACTTGCCCGGGGATCTGCTCCTGGAATCCCGAAAACAACGCGAAGATCGCACACGAACTTCGCTTTCCAACTAATTGGATCGCTGAGTGAAAAGCGCGCGCTCGAAGAGTAAAGCGCGCGGCCGCTATGCTCAGATATGAAAACGACCGGCGGAGTCGTTTTCCCGCGGAGGCGGCGGTATCCGGGAGAAGGACAGGTTGTAATGAACAACGCGACGAGTAACTAGATATCACAATATATTCACAATCACTAATCTCTACAAGCACAACGCACGTGCTGATTAGAACAAAGAGTTAGTTCGCGCGCGACCGTTAATATTCAAACGCGCGAACTACACGGCGCGCGGCGAAGCTGCTAATTTCGCGCGCGGTGTTAAAGTACGGCGGGCTGACACACACCCCCACGTACACGGCACAGAAGGCTTGCACGGGGCGATTTCCGTGCGAGCCTTTACAATGAACCCGCGAGAGGAGAGTAGAAAACTTACGTTAGGAAGGAGCAGCCGGTGCACTCGACTCTCTCTCGCTCCCTGTCGTTCGCACAGCAGCAGTTGCGCTCTCTCTCTCTCTCTCTTTCGCTGTATTGGGTCGGCAGGCGGGCTGGCTGCCGGCTCCTCGCTCGCAGGCTCGTTCTGCTCGTGGCACACGCTACGCGGTATCGCTCTCTCTCTGTCTCTCTTGTGCGCGCCTCCACTATTTGCGGCGCCTCCACTACACTCGCGGGGTCTCACAAAACGATCGAACGGCGTGGACAAGTAAACTCACGAAGAACGGAGGAGATCCTACTTGCGCGACGGCAGACACGAAGATGGCTCCCTTTTCTCGCGGGAACCAGTTAGCAGCTTCGCGACGGATGACGGGCATTTTACGCGTCGCGAGACCGATTCGCTACGCGCGGCGCGCCTCGATTCGGCTGCGCAGGAGTTGCGCGCGCGCGCTCACTACCTTCGCGCGGTAGATTAGAATCGCGGCTAGACACGCGTTACACTGCATCCTACAAAAATGTAAGTTTTTAAATTTATATTATGTATAAATCTCATAATAGTTAATAATGTTAATATAGAAAACTCAAATATCAATTTTCTTTTTAGATTTGTATAGTAAATTAATAGATATTGCTGTTCAAGATGGAAAATAATAACAGTGATACTGACACAGAGGAAGAACCAGTAATTAGACCAATTAAACGGTATAAGCGATATTTAGATCCCAACTTTAAGGAACATGAAGTAACTGAACAAACACGTAGAAAGTGGCATGCCATGTTTTCCAAACATCATTCATCATATATGAATGTGGATGAAAGTAAGCATAATATAATAAAGTGTGTGTAAATTTATTTGATTGATTTAAAAGGTCATGGTGTAAGTGTATAATCACTTTGTGAAAAAGCTCGATTATAATTATATGTAACTATTATGTTTGGAGAAATAATATCTTTAGTTGAAGAATGTATTATATCGAACATGGTTTAATATATATATATTATAAAGCTAATTTATTCCCACTATAAACTTATAAAAATACAAAAAATATATATCCAACTTGTGGTATTTTGTTTGTGGGTGTAAATTAACAATAATGAATAGATTTAATTTATTATTTCTCAATAATATATGCGGAAAGAAAACCAAAAAAACTTGTACTCGAACTTTATCAATTTATAAACTCACTTTTAAGTACCTCTCTTATATTCCTAACTTTGTGTTTGCGTCTGTGAATTTTTGGTGTTTAAGGTTATATCTTTTTACTTGTAAGGAAGCTTATTATTTTAAAGTCAAAAAATCATAATTAATTTCTTCTAGCTATTGATTATAAAGACTGCAGGTCCGCATCATCTTCACAGTATATATGTATATATAAGAAAATAATCATGTATATATTTTAAACATCAGAATTATGATAAAAATAGTTCCCAAAGTAATAAATAAAAGTATTTTAAAATCAGTTATGATTTTTTAGTGGTTGTCATTAACAGTCTCTGACTTTTAATGGATTCCCTTCAAGTTTTTACAGAAATCCAGAATACATAATTCTGTTTCAAAATGTTGTTAAAATTATATCAGGTTGTCATTCAGTTGTTAAATTTATATCATTTACCATTAAACCAGCTTAGCATAATTAATTTATGATAGTAATTAATGATTATAATAATAATAATTTAATTAAAATAAATTATAATAATAATAATACTTAACATAATTAATTTAATAATTAATTAATTTACCTAAAAATAATGTACATAATTAATTTAATAATTAATTAATTTACATAATTAATTTACATAATTAATTTATGTAGTGCTTTCAAAAAATATCTTTAATCTTGAAAAATAATCTAATCCGAGCTTCTCTATTTCTGTTGACCAAAGTGTTGCAAAATGAATATGCATATTTTTACACTTTTCAACATTTATTAAACTTTTGTTTTGTAAAATAGTATTTAATATCAGAAAATCGAATAAAGAAACTCGATTTTTTGAAGATTTTTTGATGTGAGAAATATATGCCGCGGTGCAATTTCACCAAGAATAATAAATATAATAAAATTATTATTTCGAATTAAATATTTCACTTTTTGTAAGATTATTATAACGAATCTTTATCTTATTTACTACTATAAAATGTACCATAAAAAACTTAATTCCTTTCGTTGGAAATTTTCATAAGGGTTGAGTGTAACTAGTTGAAAAGTTAACTTATTAGAAAGTTAAAAAGTTAATTACCTTTAACTTAACTTAGTTGAATATAAAACTTTTCAACTTTTAAGAAATTAATTATTACATACAAATTTTTTTAAAAGTGATTATGTATTAATATCATTTGTAATATTATTAGAACATTACTTTTACTATTTTTTATTATAATATATTATTATTTATTGATATTTTTTACGTCCAAGCCCGCATAAACGCAACTAACCCACCCTACTAAAAATTATCGATTGAATGCGATTAATTTTATATTAATTCGTAGCAACTAGGGGAGAAAGTTGAATTTTTCTAGCGAGGATGATGATTGAGCATGAAGCGCTCGAGTGATACACGAGTGCTCAAAATCATCATCCGAGTCTGAAAAAGTCAATTGCTCCCTTGTTACACATCGTACTGATTTTAATAAGTGCAGGAATAGGATCTTTTTTTTGCATGAAAAGTGGATGGGAGGTTGGGTAAACGCGAATGTATAGTATTTTCGGCCCGGGTATATAGTGAAAAATCATATACTCAACATGGGGATAAAGAGGGCCACCCCGGAGCACATGTTTGCTACCCTCGCCTTCGGCTCGGGCGGCAATTTATACCTGCTCTAGATTGGCCAACTCTTTATCTCCCTTGTTGTGTAATATACTATTCCTCCCGCTACAGCGGGAGGAAAAGTAGTAGCGAGAGGAAAAGTCTTTTCCTTCCGCTACTGCAGTAAACCTCGCTAGACGCTCGAAATACTCGACTTTCTATTCACTTTTCTATGCAGGAAACGGTCCTTTTTCATGCACATGTTGAAAAAATAGTATTTATAACGATTCAATCCTAAACAAATGAATGTAAAATCAATCGTATTTAATCAACTATTTTTTGCATGCATAAAAATTTAACAAAAACAACTTGGACAATAATAAAACCAAAAACTTTCATTCATTGAATTACAAACATACAAAATTCTAACGTGTTATACTTAATCAAAACAAGATTTTAAGATTAAATTCAAAATTATTTTAAACTTCCATCTCTTTAAATATTAATTGTATTTGATTATTACAAAAGTCTACCCAATTGCGTGGACCTCGCGTTAATATAATCGTTTTAGTGATTGCCGGTCGTCTACGTCACTCCGTTATTTCAGTGGGCATTTCATTCCCCAGCTACTTACGTTCAAGAAGTATTTTAATAATCGTTCAAGTGATTGTCGGGCATCTACGTAACTCCTTTATTTGCGTAGACCTCGTGGATCCTAGCTATGAATGTTTAAGAATTTTTTAAATAACCGTATTTCTTACTGCCGCACATCTATGTAACTCCCTTATTTGCGTGGAGCTTGCGGCCCACGGCTACTTGGGTTTAAGAATTTCTTAAATAATGATCCCGTCTATTGTCGCACGTGTACGTAATTCCCCTACTAGAAATGGCCAATTAAAACTGACTGAAACCAATTAGTTTACACAATTCCAGATTGCAACCGATTGAAATCAATTCATTACTTATTGTTTTAAATCGGTACCATTCATTTGTAATATAGATTTTTGTAAATTAATCGATTACAAGCAGTTATGTTTAGCAGAACCCCTTATTTGCGTGAACCTCACGTCCCCGGTTTATTTAGGTTCAGGAATTTTTGAAATAATCGTTTTGCTTACTGTGGTACATCTACGTAACTCTCTTATTTGGTTAAGACCTCGCGGCTTCCAGCTATATTTGGATTACAAAATTTTTTTAATAATCGTTTCTCTGATGGACGTTACGTCTACGTACCTACTTTACTGGCCTTCCTCAGCTATTAAGGTCTAAGAATTTTCTAAATAACCGTCTTGCTTACTGTCACACGTCTACGTGACTCCCTTATTTCCGTGGACTTCATGTTCCCCGACTATTAACGTTTAAGAATTTTTATAAGAAATCGTCTTGTTGACGGCTTCCTGTTATTTGGGTTAAACAATTTTTTTATTTATCTTTTCTTTGATGGTCACACGTCTACGTAACTCCTTTATTTGAATCCCCGAGCTATTTAGGTTTAAGAATTTTCTAAATAATCGTCTTGCCTACTGTACGTGTACGTAACTCCCTTATTTGGGTGGACCTCGCGGCCATAGCTATGAAGGTTTAAGAATTTTTTTTAATAACTGTCTTGCTTACTGTCGCACATCTACGGATCTCCCTTATTTGCGTGTACCTCGCGACCCCCTGCTATGTATTTCAGTTCACAAATTCTTTTTCAGTGATTGTCGGCCGCCTAAATAACGACCTTATTTTAGCGTAGAGCTCGCGGACCCAGGCTATTTGTGTTAAAGAATATTTTTAACAATCTTGTATATTATGATTCTAACGGCCTTGCGGTCCGAATGGTTAATATTTAGAACTTTTTGACACTCCGTGCATAAAGTACTACTTTTTTGCACGCTTAGGTTATCAAGCGTGCGCTAAAATAGCACTTTACACGCGTTGTGTCAAAAAATAATGTTTGGTACTCGTGATAAAAATGATTCTGAAGAAAAAAATCGTCTTCTTACTGTCTTACGTCTGCGTAACTTCATTATTTGAGTTGAGCTCGCGGCCCCCGGCTATTAATAATTAAAAATTGTTCAATAACCGTCTTGCTTACTGTCGCACATCTACGTAAGTTCCTCATTTGTGTAGACCTCATGGCTCCTGGCTACTTGGGCTTAAGAATTTCTTTAATAATGGTCACGCTTATTGTCTCACATCTACATAACTCGAGTTACCCTATTAGAAATTACCGATTAAAAGTGAGAAGAATCAATTAGCTTACACAATTCCACATTGAAACTGATTGAAATCGATTCATTTTTTATTATTTTAAATCGGTTCGAATCGTTTCTAATATGGTTTTTTTGTAAATTAATCGGTTTTGATTGTTCATTTTTTGCAGGATCTCTTATTTTCGTGTACCTCACGTCCCCTGGCTATTTAGGTTAAAGAATTTTTTAAATAATTTTCCCGCTTGCTTGCCTTCACCTGTTATTTGGGAATAGATTTTTCATTTTTACCGCCTGCTTGCTTGTACGTATTATAGATACTAGTCTACGTAACCTCGAGTGATAGAAAGATTTGATTATATGTTCAACACGACCCTGGTGTGGTTATAGTTTGATTTAAGATCTTTGGTTTATTGCTTAAGCATTTACTTACATTTTGACTTGCTGCCCTTGGATTGGTGAGCTTTCTGGGTATTTATTTTATTATTGATATTATTTTTAATATTTGCACTTGCTGTCCTGGGATTAGTAAGGTATACGTGTATGATTTTCTTTTTTGTTATAATCAATTTCAAACTTTATACTTTTTGAACTTAACTCTTAACTGTATTATGTATATCAGTTATTGAATAACTATTAAGTTAACTGAGTTACTTTTGTTTTGAATAAGCTTCTAACTTTCCCAAATTTGTCAAAGTTTCCCAACCTTTTTCATAATATCACCTACATTTTACATATAAATATTAAATAGAAATTCAATAATGCCTTTTTCTTTTATTATTAGGTACTTCAAATTCAGATATCCATCAGTCAGGTACTTCAGCTGAGGATACTTCTTTGCACACTATTAGTGACATAAGCAGCAGTATTGAAAATATTGGAGAGGATGAATCCGGACAGAATTTTTATGACTAGAAGTGGTAAACAGGATTTTGGCCATTACAAGTGATATTAAATAATTTATCGCCAAAACTACGATCTCGGTTTTTGCTTTTAGGAGGAATTTTGATGGTAAAAAAGGAGCCTAAGAGCAACTTGATGAATTTGTATCTATCAAAATTCGTGGAACAAATTAATCTTTTACATACCGAGGGCATTATCATCAGAAGAAATGGTAGAAAAATATTATTTAAGTTTTGTATATTGAGTTGTATTGTGGACACTGTATGTCGACCTATTATCCAAAATCGTATCCAATTCAATGGATACTATGGATGTAGTTGGTGTTATCAGCTAGGCATATATTTGAGGACTTGCAAAGGAATGAGATATGTGATTGGTCAAGATGATGAACTGAGAACGCATGAAAGCCACGAAGAAGATGTACATTTTGCAATCGATACTGAAAGTACGACGAGAGGTGTTAAAGGTTATTCAGTTTTGAGCAATATTGAACATTTTGATATGGTATGGTCTTTTACGTATGAGTATATGCATGCAATGCTCTTGGGCGTAGCGCATCAAATTTGGAACGAATGGAAGAAAAGTGGTTCACGGTATAAATTAAGTAATAAGGATATAAAGAGGATTGAAGAGGAATATTCGCGTATTACGCCTACTCACGACTTTCATAGACTTTCAAGATTAGGCATACTTCAAGGTACTGCTAAACCGAAAGCGTCTGAGTTAAAATTCTGGTTACTATGCGCGAGTTTACCTTGTTTAAAGGATATATTAAATAGTGATGCTTTAGACCATTACGCTTTACTTGTTAAAAGTGCGTATACCCTTTTAAAACAAGAAATATCAAAAGAAGAGTTAATTCAATGTGAGAAAGATCTTTTAGAGTTTGTATATAAATATGAAATATATTATGGTGAAGCAACAATGACTTTTAACATACATGCTTTAACCCATGCAGTTGAATCAGTCCGAAAAACCGGGTCACTATGTGTGAATTCTGCTTTCCCTTTTGAAGGCGGTATTTATACATTAAGAACCTATATAAGCGGACCAAAAGGTATGGACCAACAAATGGCCAGGAAACATATGCAGTCACTAATTTTTAAAACGGGAAATTTGAAATCTATCTCTTCATCAGAAAAAACGAAAAATTTCTGCAAAAATTTATTTACTCCAAATCGGCTCAGTACGTATTATCAAGATAGTGAAGATGGTACTGTAACATATTTTGGAAAGCCTCGCGAATCAAAATTAGATGATGGTAGTGTATGTTTAGCATATTCGAAGTGTATTTTCAAAGGTACCATGTTTCAGAGTATTTACTATAAACGTGCAAAGAAGACTGATGATTCTGTAGTAGAACTTGTAACTGGAGAAGTTGCGCGTATAATAGAAATTTTGGAACAGAATGATCAGTGTTTCTTTCGGTTATCATTGATCCACCTCTATTGTGATAATGCATTTTCTGAAGTTACACATTTAATAAAAATAAGATTTGAAGACGATCGAAAGAACAATTTCACTGTGCCATGTTTAGCGTTAAACGCAAGCTACTTCTAGTCAGCGTTACTGCTGCTCGCTATGTGTGTATATTACCAAATACAATCGAAATACAATAAAAATTATTAAGTTGATAAGAAAAATAAAAATTATGAATTGTTTATTACTGTGTATCCTAACCCTGCTAAAAATGACCCATCAAAATCCGTTGATTTACGAAAATCTATATTAAAAACGATTAGAATCGATTTAAAACGATAAAAAATGATAATAATTTATACATATTTTAACATTAAAACCGATTTACTTCACAGTTGCATTGAAAGCGATAAAACCAGATGACTTGGCACGGAGTTGACGTTTATAAAAATCGATAAAATGATATTGCAATTCAAGTCGATAGAAGAGTATTAAAAATTTAAACATATTTTAAACATTAAAACCGATTTACTTCACAGTTGCATTGAAAGCGATAAAACCAGATGACTTGGCACGGAGTTGACGTTTATAAAAATCGATAAAATGATATTGCAATTCAAGTCGATAGAAGAGTATTAAAAATTTAAACATATTTTAAACATTAAAACCCATTTACTTCACAGTTGCATTGAAAGCGATAAAAACAGATGATTTGGTACAGAGTTGGCGTCATTAAAAATCGATAAAACGATATTTCGATTGAAGTTGATAGAAAAGTATTTAAAATTTATACATATTTTGAACATGAAAACCGATTTAATTAAAAGTCGTATTAAATGCGATTCAGCTCGATTAAAACTAATGTAAGAAATGAAAGTTGAAGTCGATAGCGATTGAAATCGATCGAAGCCGATTCATTTTCTATCGAAATTTTCAACTGGTCGATTGAATTGATGAAAATCGATTAATGTCGATAGAATTCTTATCGATTTTAATCTGTTTGAATAGATTATTTTTAGCAGGGAAACTATAAAGTTATTGTGTTTATTCAGGTTAGGTGTTATAATAAGAATTATCCAATGCCTCGAAAATTAATTAATGTATGTCTATGTTTATTCAATGATATCTGATTTTTTTATTCAAGTAAACACATTTTACCATTCGTACACATGACCTACAGAAAATAGAAAATAGATCTAAAATATTTACTGGTAAGATATTTATTATTATATTTAGAAAATTAACACTCTTGAGAATGCATATTAAAATATATATTTTCTACTTATTTAGATTGTGAATGTGGTTTTTCTGAAATATTTTTGTAGCCCGTGAAATACAAATTTTCAGCATCAATTTTATATGGATTTTTCTCTTATCACGCTAATTTAAAATATAAAATAAAAAAAGAAAAAAATATAAATACAAATGTAAAATATAAATTTTAGTTTTTGTGATTAAAACTATATAAAAAAATTATTTATTTCTATTCTAGGTTAGGTGTTATAAAATAGGAGTTGAAAGGTAATCTTATTATGTATACTGATTTTACAAGTAAAACACATTTTACCATTCTCAGGCATGACCTACAGAAAATAGTAGAAAATAGATTTAAAATAGTTGCCTGTTGGTAAGATATTTTTTTTATTACATTCTTCAGAAAATCAATACACATGAGAAAGAATATTAAAAAATATATATTCTATTTATTTAGGTTGTGAATGTGGTTTTTCAAAAACATTTTTTGTAGCCCCTGTAAATACAAGAACATCAGAAAATAACGTAGAAATATCCTGATTTGATTCGCCAATGTGTATACAAGATCGTCATATAGATTATCAATCAAAATGTCACAAAAGCTGTTAGGAAGCACCAACTATCATATTATGGCTGGTGAAGTTTTTTTGAAGACTCATGGAACAAGCTCAGCCTGTGCTTTTCTTGAGAGATTATGGGAAACTCTGTAATTACAAATAACGTAGTGGTCTGACCAATACATTTCAAAGTTAATGTTGTTTGACCATATGTTGGTGGGAGAAACTCCTACTTTTGCATATTATAAACAACTGCTTGAAGAAATGGAAAAATCTACAAGTGTCGTCTATAAGAAAATAATGTAGAAATATCCTGATCCTGATTTCATTCTCCAATGTGATATACATTCAATAGATTCTTAAAGTGTGCGACAAAAGCTGTTAGGAAGCTACAACTAAGATGTTTTAGACGGTATTGCACAGAAAGTGCAAAAAAGTATTATGAAAATGAAAGAATTAGTTTGATTAGAATACAAGTTTTTAACAATTAGTTTTCAAGATAAAATAAGAAAATTGTCATTTTAATAGAAATGATCATCTATCTAGTTAGAAATCATATTAGTACTATACACTAGAATACTAAAAATATTATTATGATGAAATACTAAAAAATAATTAGAACCTGCACAGATACATATTGTATGTATTGTAGTTTTAAGCTTTATCAAAATTATTAGAAATAGAAAATTAGTGTATAATAAAGTACTAACAAGAGTCCAAAATTATAATTTTATTTTATTGATTACAATATGGATGAGTATTTTGTGAAAAAACTTTGTATGAGCTGTTATGGAAATTGTAGTTGGCATGAAAACTGAACTTTTTGTCAACTTTGAGTTTCAAGTTTTATAAAAGCTAGAGGATCAAGTGTTATCAGAAATTTAAATTTAAATTTTGAAAACTGGGCTGTCGTAAAAGCAGCATTGACAGCTGGCGTATACCGAAATAAAATTTTTGTGTATAGACAAGAAATACGCCCAGCTCAGAACCCAGTATGTATTAAGGAGATACGGAGTATTTTTTCAATCATCAAAAAAATAAGCAGCAATGGTTACTCGTAAAGAACTGACTATATGACTGTGTTCAGAGCTTTTCAAATTTGATAAAATTAAAGAACAAAATTTGTATCTGCTACTGTTATGAAAATGGTAAGTGACACAAGAACTCAACTTCTTTTCAAACTTTGAGCTTCAAGTTTTCTAAATACTCGTGGGCCGGGACATATTTTCTTTATATCTTTAAATAAATAAATCTGTAATATAATGTAAAAAATATAATTGAGTCTATTCTCACTTTTACATAAAACACATAGTGCTCAGATTCAAATCAACTTTTAAAGAAAGCAAAAGATGTGCTGACACGTAGATCGAAGTATGTACATTAGATTAGAACCTTTGTTTCTGTCAGAAAGTTATGCAGTGAATTTGAGTGATGTGAAGTGTTGGTGCTATAAGCATTTTTATGAAGCATTTGCCCATAGTAATACTGGTTTGGTAACATGCATTCTGGAGTTTGGATTGCATGCATAACATATTCTACATTTATCGCTATATAAGTGTATCTATAAAAATAAAAAAATAGTATATTACGATACGTGTGACTAAAGTGGCTCTTTGTGACACGGCGTGAGGTTAGTGCCCGAGCGCAGCGAGGGCGCTAAACGCCGTGCAATAAAGAGCCACTAAGTCACGAGTATCGTATACTATTTTTCATATGACTTTACAATTAATAGTAATATTAATCAATGTAAACATTTTTTAGTGAAAATAAAAAGAAATGTTTTATTTATTTATCATAATTTTTACATAATACATACATTATTACTTAATTAAAATTTTTATTTGTATAGAAAGTGATTTCATAATGTATATTTAGTTTTGTAAGTATTTATTTTGTAAAATACAGTGAAATTTCTTCATTAAATTTTTTAATATTATATCAAATATATCAATCGATACCAAAATTCCATTCTATAATTAACATAAAGAAATACTTATTATATTGATGAGTACTGGTACTGTCAGCATGAATAGTAGGCAATAAAAAATTATCTAAGTTTATTTTAGTCCTTAAAAAAGTGTTTCTAAAATGTAAATGAATTGCTTTTAAAATTGAAACAGCAATATCATTAATCAACCAAAATTATAAAAAGGGGACAATAATAGCTTTTAATTAACCCTGATTATCATTTCCACGTTCTCTATTTCCTTGTTCTCTATCTTCACGTCCTCTATTTCCTTGTCCTTTATCTCCATGACCCCTATTTCCTCTTCTTCCATTTCCACGACCACGATGGTAAGTATTATATTTGGCCTCATGACCATTAGCCATTGCATTTAATAAAGAGGCAAGTTTTCCATGCTGCTGATATGTGTATGGCTCTAAGGAATATTGATGTTGTTTCCTTTTCCAACCAGCTCGAGTACCTCTTTTTCCTTCAATTTTAAAGAAAAATGCATTACAAATTTTGTATGGTCAATTGCAAATTAAATTTGTTGTGTAACTTACCTCTTTTATTATTTGGCAGTATGTTTTCATGATCTGTAAAAAATTGGGAAACGTATTTTTTCAATATTTTTTTATAAAATTAATCTAATTTATGTTGCAAATAACAATTTTTTTTCTTACTTTCATTCCCTACTCTATTTGATCCAGGCAACTCTTGCTGATTGTTAACGGGCAGTGGATTTCCTCCTCTATTTGGTTCTGGCAACATTTGTTGATTGTTAACGGGCAGTGAAATTTCTTGAGGAACAGCATTCCAATTTCCTGAAGAGGTGGCATTCCTGGACAAACATTACAAATTGCATAATTTTATTTATTCAAATTTTTACTATCATTATTTTTTTTATTATTGTATCATCATTAATAAAATTTGCAGACATGTGCTTACCATTGTGCACTATAACCTCTTCTAGACCATGATTATTACCTGAAAATTAATTATAATTTTTACTAATTTACACAAATTTATTATTACATTTTTTTATGATTAGAATTTTTTATTTTATCTTACCATCTAGATTGTCAATTTCCATATCGATCAGTCGAATGTCCTGGTTATCCTGGTCATCCATGTTAATCGACTTTCAATTTTCTTTTGTAGGTTTTGGTGGTTATTTTATTTATTCAATATATAATATCTCAATGTGGGTATATATATATTAAGAGTAAACCCATATTTATGTGACTTTGTTTCGTGTTCCGTCGTAAATTAATATAAACCAATCAGAGGAGTGCAAGTATAGTACATATTATACTGCAGTGGTGGGTAAACGACATGATTTTTTGACAAGTAATATACCTGTCAAAAATATCAAACACTAGAAGGCGTTGTTGCG
The DNA here is from genome assembly GCA_036365515.1 of Torymus aiolomorphi. Classification (NCBI taxonomy): domain Eukaryota; kingdom Metazoa; phylum Arthropoda; class Insecta; order Hymenoptera; family Torymidae; genus Torymus; species Torymus aiolomorphi. The sequence continues at coordinate 219,357,389 of CM070874.1, forward strand.
CATGCGCACCATGGGATCGCGGGCGAGAATCTCGTGAAACGTGAACTATCTAAGGTACATAAGCGCTGTGCTGTGCGATGCCCAGGGGCCTTTCTACATATGTGTGTTCTGTGTGTTATGTGTGTTCCCGACAAAGACTGATAGAAATTTTCTTCGGAAAATTTCTTCGAAGTATGACTCTTGGTATATGGTATATCTTCTTAAAGCCTGACCGCCTGGAGATTAACGAACCTTGTTTAATGTGTACTTTTACTCTTAAAAAGTTGTGAAATCTCCTCAAAAAATTTTTTACAAAGGTAAAAACTTAGGCAATTATATACACAATGTAATTATTATCCATCCCTGTCCCTCCCTCTCTTGCTCGCTCTCACCCTCCTTCTCAGTGCTCCCTCAATATCTGTCACACTCCGTACCAAAAACTTTAATGAGAATCTAAATATTTTTTTTAAACAATCAGGAAAACAAATAGTATAGTTATACAACTTTCTACGAAAGTATAAAATAAGGCAAGTTATAAGTGTTTTCTGTATAATATGTAGAACTCTCCCTCCCTCCATCCCTCCGTCCCTCCCTCTTTCTCCCCCTTTCCCCATCTTCCTCTCTCCCGCTTTCTCTCTCTTCCCCCTCTCCCTCTCTCTCTCTTTCTCACCCTCCCCTCTCTCTGCTTCTTTACAAAAAGAATATCATAGTTTGAAACAAACACATGAACGAAGTGGAATCAATTAATATGTTGACAAGTACATTTTTGTAACATAACAATTATAGGAATTATGGAGTGATTTTTCTAACATAAAATCGTATAAGTACTTCTAAAAATAAACTCATGAAAGTGGTGGAATCGATTTTATGCAGGCAAGTACATTCTTATACTAAAGAGATCATAATAATTTATAACAAACACATGAAATAAGTGGAATCAATTAAGTACAGTAGGCAAGTCAATTATTATAATAAATAAAATATTTAAAAATAAAATTTGTTTAATATATTTACTATAAAAATTTGTATAAAAAAATAATTACATCTAACATAAAATATTACATATACCAAAAAGTATAATTTTATAAATACGATAAACTATAATTCAAACAGAAAATGGTGAAACATTTTTGAGTAACCATTTTCTAAGTACAGATCATAAGCATTTTCTGACTAGCGTTAATCAGCGCGCTACGCGTGCCAGTGTTCGTCTTTTGTCTCGCTCTTTCCGAAATTCGAGCTGGACTCAATTATTCGATATCATTCGGGGACAGAATAGATTATCTATCGAATTCTCAATTTATATAAGTGAAATTTTAGCTGTTTTTTTTTTTTTTTTATTTAAATACACATACTTGCCGGACGCGTCGTTTCGCAGTTCAAGCTGTTTATATACTGCATTAATATATAATCGTTCGCGGAAAATAAAAAACGTACATCAGTAAATGTCAAATATCGGGTACCTGTTAGAAATTTTCATGTTTCAAAGATGTAGAGCGTCATGTCAACGTAATTTCAGAATCATTAAAGGTTTACGCGCTATCATCCCTTTCAAGTTACTAATGAATAGTTATTGCCGCTAATGATCTCGTTTACACCGATGAATCGCTAGCGGAAAATAAAAAACGTACACCATAAATGTCAAATATCGGGAACCTGTTAGGAATTTTCATGTTTCAAAGGTGTAGAGCCTCATGTTAGAAATGTTATAAATTTTCATGTTTCAAAGATATAGAGCCTCGTGGCAACGTAATTTCGGAATCATTAAAGGTTTACGCGCTAACATCCCTCTCAACTTACTAATGTATAGTTATTGCCGCTAAGGTTCTCGTTTACACCGAATTTGAATTAATCGTTTACAGTTTCAGAATACTAATAATGCCATGCAAATTTACATTTACAATTTACAGTTCACCTAAAAACTGCGAAACGACGCGTCCGGCAAGTATGTGTATTTAAATAAAAAAAAAAAAAAAAACAGCTAAAATTTCACATATATAATTTGAGAATTCGATCGATAATCTATTCTGTCCCCGAATGATATCGAATAATTGAGTCCAGCTCGAATTTCGGAAAGAGCGAGACAAAAGACGAACACTGGCATGCGTAGCGCGCTGATTAACGCTAGTCAGAAAATGCTTATGATCTGTACTTAGAAAATGGTTACTCAAAAATGTTTCACCATTTTGTGTTTGAATTATAGTTTATCGTATTTATAAAATTATACTTTTTGGTATTTGTAATATTTTATGTTAGATGTAATTATTTTTTTATACAAATTTTTATAGTAAATATATTAAACAAATTTTATTTTTAAATATTTTTTTATTATAATAATTGACTTGCCTACTGTACTTAATTGATTCCACTTATTTCATGTGTTTGTTATAAATTATTATGATCTCTTTAGTATAAGAATGTACTTGCCTGCATAAAATTGATTCCACCACTTTCATGAGTTTATTTTTAGAAGTACTTATACGATTTTATGTTAGAAAAATCACTCCATAATTCCTATAATTGTTATGTTACAAAAATGTACTTGTCAACATATTAATTGATTCCACTTCGTTCACGTGTTTGTTTCAAACTATGATATTCTTTTGTAAAGAAGCAGAGAGAGAGGGGGAGGGTAAGAAAGAGAGAAAGAGGGAGAGGGGGAAGAGAGAGAAAGAGTCAGAGAGGAAGATGGGGAAAGGGGGAGAAAGAGGGAGGGACGGAGGGATGGAGGGAGGGAGAGTTCTACATATTATACAGAAAACACTTATAACTTGCCTTATTTTATACTTTCGTAGAAAGATTGTTTAAAAAAAATATTTAGATTCTCATTAAAGTTTTTGGTACGGAGTGTGACAGATATTGAGGGAGCACTGAGAAAGAGCGTGAGAGCGAGCAAGAGAGGGGAGGGACAGGGATGGATAATAATTACAGTGTGTATATAATTGCCTAAGTTTTTACCTTTGTAAAAAATTTTTTGAGGGAGATTTCACAACTTTTTAAGAGTAAAAGTACACATTAAACAAGGTTCGTTAATCTCCAGGCGGTCAGGCTTTAAGAAGATATACCATATACGATGAGTCATACTTTGAAGAAATTTTCCGAAGAAAATTTCTATCTGTCTTTGTCGGGAACACACATAACACACAGAACACACATATGTAGAAAGGCCCCTGGGCATCGCACAGCACAGCGCTTATGTACCTTAGATAGTTCACGTTTCACGAGATTCTCGCCCGCGAACCCATGGTGCGCATGCGCAACAACGCCTTCTAGTGTTTGATATTTTTGACAGGTATATTACTTGTCAAAAAATCATGTTGTTTACCCACCACTGCGGTATAATATGTACTATACTTGCACTCCTCTGATTGGTTTATATTAATGTACGACGGAACACGAAACAAAGTCACATAAATATGGGTTTACTCTTAATATATATATACCCACATTGAGATATTATATATTGAATAAATAAAATAACCACCAAAACCTACAAAAGAAAATTGAAAGTCGATTAACATGGATGACCAGGATAACCAGGACATTCGACTGATCGATATGGAAATTGACAATCTAGATGGTAAGATAAAATAAAAAATTCTAATCATAAAAAAATGTAATAATAAATTTGTGTAAATTAGTAAAAATTATAATTAATTTTCAGGTAATAATCATGGTCTAGAAGAGGTTATAGTGCACAATGGTAAGCACATGTCTGCAAATTTTATTAATGATGATACAATAATAAAAAAAATAATGATAGTAAAAATTTGAATAAATAAAATTATGCAATTTGTAATGTTTGTCCAGGAATGCCACCTCTTCAGGAAATTGGAATGCTATTCCTCAAGAAATTTCACTGCCCGTTAACAATCAACAAATGTTGCCAGAACCAAATAGAGGAGGTAATCCACTACCCGTTAACAATCAGCAAGAGTTGCCTGGACCAAATAGAGTAGGGAATGAAAGTAAGAAAAAAAATTGTTATTTGCAACATAAATTAGATTAATTTTATAAAAAAATATTGAAAAAATACGTTTCCCAATTTTTTACAGATCATGAAAACATACTGCCAAATAATAAAAGAGGTAAGTTACACAACAAATTTAATTTGCAATTGACCATACAAAATTTGTAATGCATTTTTCTTTAAAATTGAAGGAAAAAGAGGTACTCGAGCTGGTTGGAAAAGGAAACAACATTTATATAACAAAATTTGAAAAACATAATATATTAAACATAAAAATATCCATGATCGCACTGAAAGCAGTGAAACAGAAATTTAAAATAACCTTATAGATTGTTTAATCTGGCATAACAATATTACCTTTTCCTTTAAATTCTAATTTTTTTACATTTTTTTGATTTTATAAGAATTGTCCTTTTTGCGACATCAGCTTCTTTCTTTGTTTGAGTTTTAAGTACTTTTTCTTTTTTGATCGGTGGATATAATTGAGAATCTTCTGACGCTGAAAATCTTTTAAATTCTAAAATAATTTAATAGAATGAAACAATTGAGTTCCAGGTATTGTCTTCTCTGAGGCTAGCCTGTTTTGTAGCTTTTCTGTAGCCTTTAAGTAATCGTCTTTTGATGAAAAAAACCACTCAATATTTTTGAAATTGTTTTTTAGTTCTTTTTTCAGAGACTTGGTACACGATTATTAGCGAATTCAATAGAGCGTGCACTTAAACGTGCCGTACGCACGGGCGCGAGGGGCTCGCGCGGACCCTCGGCGCTGTCTTTTTCATGTTGTTACTTTTAAACCCTTTATTTCTCCAACTTCTCCAAGATAGAGTTTTGAAGATTAAGAGTTGTACTTTCCAATGGTGTAGTTTATTTTGAAAAAAAACATGATATACTTTGAGAAAAATGGCTTTCAATATTCAACTCGAGTTTTCGTCCGGAAGAAAGCGTTTCGCAATAAAAACAATGGCACCGTTGGAAAGAGCAGGAAAAAATCTATCGATATAGGTCCTTGATGTTTTTTTTCAAAGACGCAGCATACGATTATGAACGAGTTAAACAGAGCGCCTTTTACGAAAAAAGGCACCGCGCACGCTCGGTGGCCCGTTTCTGCTGGACGCTCCCATATATGGGATATTTTAGGTGAAGTCAGCCGCTCAAAATTTTAAAATATCTGAAAATTGGTTTACTTCTAGTTTTTCGTGACAAAATAATGTTCCTAAAGTTTGAGACCAAAATTTTCAAAAATAAGCCAGTTATGGAACATTGAAAATTCAAATTTTTTCCATTTTTCGGTTATAATTCATCTTTAATCATTTTTTTACTCAAAAATTTGAAATTTTTTGTATAGGACATTGATTGGGAAAAAGTTTGCATTCTATCTCTAGAATGTGCCAGTATTTTTTTAGAACCCTTTTCGAAAGCCTCTGATTGGTTGCTTTTTGATATACCTTCATCAAAGAATATTGAATCTGCGGCCAAATTTTTTTCATTCCACAATTTTTTTTTGGAATCTTCTTCGAAAACCCTTCAAAATGCTTTTTTGTGTCAATGTTGGCCAAGCAAAGGGAAAAGAGTTACAATTTTTTGAAATAAATAAATATATATATATATATATATATATATATATATATATATATATATATATATATATATATATACACATTACATCTGTTGGTCATTTCATGAACCGACAGCATTTGTAAACATTGCCACTAACATAACCCTTAACATACCCCATAATTTGATAAATAAATGACACACACCCGTGAATAGAAATAGAATGCCATTCATGTTATCAAGTAATCTTTAAAGCTTTAATGAAATTTTGTAAATATTCCGTTAGCTGGAATCAAGTAGTTATGGCTATATTGTACACGGCAGTAATAATTTGTACTTGAAATAAATAGCTATAAATGAAAACATCAGTAATCTCATTCTATTATGCTATATGAATGAATAGATAGTTTCTAAGCTTGATTTAGTTGTGATCAGCTATTGCGTGCTCAAGAAGATGCCTCATGTATGCTAGTCTCATTTTCGAAAGTATGGCGTTTTCCGAGTTTGTCGTCCAAGCGCAAGTGAAATATTCAATTTCCAAAACTGCATTAAATAAGTATTATTGCATGAAATGCTATCGGGCAAAGGTGGTATATCCTCAACATTAAATGAACTACAACATAATAACATAAAAGCTGTACCAGATATTTACGCATTTCACCACCGTTTACCCCCCTAGGTGTCCGGTCATAGGATTTTGCTCGAAAATTTTTCTAGGTTTGTTTCATCATCTCGGAAACGCTCTGAAAAAACTGGCTGGGTATAATTTTTTTTTTTACGAGTAAGGAGTTTTTTAGGCTTTGCACCCTCTTTTTTCCCCGTACGAGTTAGATTTTTTTTTCTGTATCACACCCCGTTTTTCCCACCTAAGGATCGTGACAGACGTAGGATTTTGGTCGTAATTTTTTTCTATGTTCATACATCATTTGGTAGAAGCTCTGAAAAAACTAGCGAGGTATAAGTTCAATTTCACGGGTTTGAATTTTTTTCGGTCTTGTACCTTCATTTTTCTCTCCTAAGGGTAGTGTCCGGACAAAGGATTTTGATCATAATTTTTTTCTAGGTTAGTTTTATAATTTACAAGAAGCCCTGAAAATCTGGCTGGGTATAATTTTCTTTTTACGAATTAGGATTTTTTATTAGGCCTTGAACACTCTTTTTTTCCCTCTAGGGGTAGTGTCCGGACATAGAATTTGGCTCGTAATTTTTTTCTAGGTTAGTTTTATCATTTACAAGAAGCCCTAAAAAAACTGGCTGGGTATAATTTTCTTTCTACGAGTTAGAATTTTTTGTTATGCCTTGAACACTTCTTTTTTCCCTCTAAGGGTAGTGTCCGGACATAGGATTTGGCTCGTAATTTTTTTTCTAGGTTAGTTTTATAATTTAAAAAGAAGCCCTGGAAAAATTGGCGGGGCATAAGTTGGATTTTACGGGTAAGCATTCGTTTTCGGTCTTGCAGCCCCGTTTTTCTCCCCTAAGGCTAGTGTCTGAACATGGTATTTTGCTCGTCATTTTTTTCTAGGTTTGTTTCATCATTTGGAAGAATCCATGAAAAAACTGGTGGGGTATAAGTTTGATTTTACGAATTGGAATATTTTTTTCGGTCTCCTCCCACCTAAGGGTACTGTTCGGACATAGGATTTTTCTAGTAATTTTTTCCTAGGTTAGTTTTCTGAAAAAACTGGCTAGGTATAATTTTTTTTTTACGAGTAAGGATTTTTTTAGGCTTTGCACCCTTGTTTTGCCCCCATACGAGTTAGATTTTTTTTCTGTATCGCACCCCCGTTTTCTCCACCTAAGGATCGTGCCAGGCATAGGATTTTGGTCGTAATATTTTTCTAGGTTCATACGTCATTTGGTAGAGGCCCTAAAAGAACTGGAGAGGTATAAGTTCGATTTTACGCGTAAGAATTTTTTATCGATCTCACAGCCCCGTTTTTCCCCCCTAAGGGTACACAGTTAAAAATCGAGTCCAGCGTCAACAATATTTTGTGTCAAAAACGGATCCTACTACACTGTTAAGTCCGGAGATAAGGGAAAACAAATAAAAATTGATTTAAATGTGAATTTATTATATAAAATACAATTACCCGTATGGAAATAATAAATGTATGAAACCGTAGGAAAACGTATAAAAACGTATAAAAATGAACCTTTCTATTGGTTTTTGGACATATTTTATACGGTTTTATACATTTTTATACATTTTTATACAGTTTAATACATTTTCAGACATTTTCTTACACTTCAGAAATTCTTCCATGTCAAGTTTGTAAAAGGTTAATGTAATAAAACGTAGGAAACCGTATAAAAATGTATATTTCTGTATATTTCCGTAGATTTTTTCAAATTTATTACATTTTTATACGGTTTTATACATTTTTATACAGTTTAATACATTTTCATACAAAATAAAAAAAATAAATAGAAAAATAAATAAATAAATTATGTTTTTATGTTTATAAAAATGTAATTACGTTTTTCCGTTTTTTACGATTTATAAATTCTATAAAACGTAAAAAACCATATGAAATTGTATTAAATCGTTGCAAATCGTAGAAAATTGTATTAAAATGTTAAAAACCGTATGAAACCGTATTAAAACGTATCAAAACGTATTAAAACGTATAAATTTGTCCAAAAACCAATGTTTAGATCCAGTTTTATACGTTTTTATACAGTTTTGTACAGGTTTATACGATTTCATACAATTCTTTTTTTCCATACGGGTAATTACCAATACAATCGACTTGCTTCGATTTAAATACAGATGTTGCGCTTTTACTTATTGACTCTTGTTCTTCAGTTGTTCTCCCATTTAATTTGACACTTGCTTCGTGAATTAATTACAATAACTTATCAATTCTGCCTACTGGATGAGTAAGGTTTACGATTTTAATTTACTCAATGTCGTAGAGGTATACGGAGCTCGTCAGGTTTCTTGTACACTGTGACTGACTCGCGTGACACACATCACTTCTTTTATAATACAAAATAGTTAGGTTAAAGATGGTCGTAACAGTAGATCGAAATCATCTTGTTTTGCAATGTAAACTTCGTTAGTCGTATACAATTCGGCGATAGCATTGAGAAATGCTGACCCTAAAGAGAATATCGTACGTTTTTTTTCGCAAGTGTGATAACCTACTACGTCACGACGCCACATGAGCAAAATGCTGTGTTTGTAAAAATTGCATTCCCGCTTTTATGCGTCAGGAAATATCTGATATGAATAAACTTATAAAATGAAATTCTAAATTTCTATAATACGTCTTCGGACGTAACACCTCCCCCCTTAGATTGTTGAATGTCATAGAGATTCAACAAGTGTATTATGTATCAAAGATTTCCTGTTACAAAAAAAAATTGATTGATAAGTGAATGCTAAATCAGAATAATAATACGAGTTATAATAATAATTCAAATAATAATAAAAACCATAATTTTTTTTTTTTTTTTTTTTTTTTTACGAGGGAAACAGTGAAATCTTGCATCAGTCCGGTGGACCAAATGCTCCACCGGACCGCCTGGGCCGCATATCCATGCCAGCCCAGGAGACACCGCAAGAGGCTCCGCACTCCCACGGCGTGTGGGATTCCTACCCACTAAAAACACTAACCCTTTCTGCTCTGCACTACTGTACAGACCCTCCCCCGGCACCGTTTTACACATTACTTCAGGGGAGGGCTTGCTTCGCCTGAGCGGCACCTTCTCACTTCAGATCGGCCGTTGAGAACCGCAGGGGTCTTTTTTTTTTCCGTGAACAGCTACGGCGCCCTGCGGACGGCTGATCAGCTGTTCTCCTCTTCCCTTTTTTGGCGCAAGATCGCCTCCACGTAGGAGGCGACTTTCGCCCATTGTTGAGGACCTTGGTGCATCAGTCTGACTATATTGTCAGGTGATATGCAGCCAAGGTCCCTCTCTAGTACCCCCCTTTCGACGGTCCACCTTCCGCATACGAAGAAGGTGTGGAACACGTCGTCCGGGAGGCCCTCACAATAGGCGCAGCCTGGCTCCGCGACTTTACCCATCTTATGTAGGTATGCGCGGAACAGGCCGTGCCCCGTCAAGAATTGGGTGAGGTAGTAATTTACCTCACCCTCTTTTCGGAACAGCCAGGTGTCCACTTGTGGGATCAGCCTGGCCGTCCATCTTCCTTTAGTGGAGGATTCCCACCGATGCTGCCAAGCCTGGATGGTATTGGCCCTGGCCGTTCGGTGGGCCTCCACTACCGCAAGAGCAGGCTTCTGCTGATGGACGAAGCGTCTCTCCAGTGCAAGAAGGTCGATGGGTATTACCCCAGCGACCACTAATATCGCGGGCTCGGAGACCGTGCGGTAAGAGCACGCGATCAGGAGTGCTGCTCTCCGTTGCACCGCGGCGAGACGCTTCCTGTGCACGTCTTTCCGTAGCGCATCGGCCCAGACCTCCGCTCCGTACAGCATGACGGCTTCGGCGGCACGCATGAGTAGGCGCCTTTTACAAGGCCGGGGGCCGGCGGTATTGGCCATGAGCCTACTCAGCGAGGCTGTTACTGCTGCCGCCTTTTCCGTCACTATGGTGAGGTGTTCCCTGAAGGTGAGCTTGTTATCAAGCGTCACCCCAGGTACCTCACCGCACTCTTTGCCTGGACCGTCGCGTCTCCTACTTGAAAGGGGCACATGGTATTGATGTGCCTCTTCGTGAGTAGCACGACCTCCGTCTTCTTTGTGGCTAATTCAAGCCCGTGATCCTCCAGCCAGGAGAAAACGCGACGCATTACCCGATTGAGTAGCAGCCTAGCGAGGTCAACGTCTCTGGCTACGATGACCACCGCTATGTCGTCAGCGTACCCAACCAGGAAGGTGCCCTCGGGCATTTCCATGCGCAGGATCCCGTCATAGAATACATTCCATATATCGGGACCCAGCATGGAGCCCTGAGCTGCCCCAGATGTTATTTCCCTCTTTATTGGTCCATCTTCAGTGTCGTAAGTTATCGAGCGGTCCCTCAGATAATCCCCAAGAATGCGTAAAAGATACGCGGGGATACGAAAGTCCTGCTCGAAAGCTTCCAGCGCCTTGTCCCACCTAACTGAGTTAAACGCGTTTTTAACGTCCAAGGTGGCCAGCAGACAAATAGGGCAAGAGAAAATGGTTGCCCTGTTCCGTTGACCTGGCGGCATTTACCACCTCCTGGATTGCGTCTACGGTTGACTTATCTCGCCTGAAGCCATACTGCCGCGGAGCCAGATCTCCGAACGCACTTATGGCTGCCTGGAGGCGAGGTTTCAGCAGTTTCTCCAGGAGTTTTCCCGCCGTGTCTAGCATGCACAGCGGGCGGTAGGCCGACGGACTGTCTGCTGGACCCTTGTCCTTGCTGATGAGGACAAGTCTCGCTGTCTTCCAGCGGGCAGGAAAAATGCCCGCCTTCAGGCAGGAGTTGTACATGTCCAGCAAGAGGCACGGGTGACTGCCGCCGATGGCTTTCAGCAGCTCTGCTGGTAATCCATCCGGCCCCGGAGCTCTCTTATTACGCAAAGATTTTATTGCGATGGAGAGCTCCATGTTCGTAAACAGAGGAGTTTCGAACGGGCCGGATGTTGCTGGGCCATCCGGTCTCCTTGGGTGTTCGGGGAAAGGGCACGTACGATGTTCGTGATCGTTTGCGCATCTTTCGGCGCTGACGAACCGAAGGTCGCCAGCTTGCGCATAACGATCTTGTACCCTAATCCCCACGGATCGTGATCCATCTCTTCCCCTAGCTCTTTCCAGCATCGCTGCCGGCTGGACTTGATGGCCTTCTTTAGGGATTTCTTGGCCGCCTTGTACTCTGCGGCCAAGGGGGCTGCGTCGAGATCGCGTTTTTTGACCCTCTGCATTCGGCGTCGCAACTGCAGGCACGTCTTACGAAGGTCCGCGATGTCGTTCGTCCACCAGTAACCTGGGAACCGTCTCCGCGCAGGCCTTTTCGATGACCTTCATGGTGTAGTCGGTCACCATTTTTGCCCGCGCAGATAGCGGCAGCGATTCCGGGATCTCACGCAGTGTTCGCTGTCCGTGTTCTATCGCCGTGGCAAACCTCTCGTAGTTCATCTTGGCGATGTTCCACCTGGGAGGCCGCGCTTGTGCGGAAACGGAGCCGGTCTGCTATCACGCACACGGAACGTGATATACATGTGATCGCTTCCTGTATAGTCCTCGATCACATGCCAGCTCTGGATTCGCCCGGCTAGGCGTTCGCTTGCCAGGGAGACGTCGATAATGGTCTCCCTGTAGCCCGGTCGTCTGAAGGTCGACGTGGTACCTTTATTTAGTACCACGAGGTCTAGCCGACTGGCCATATCCATAACCAGCCGGCCCCTACGATCCGACCGAGCTTCCCCCCACTCCGGGGCTTTAGCATTGAAGTCCCCGGCGATAATCAGCTCACCCTGTATCTCCCGTGTTGCTTCCTCCAGGCCCTCCAGCTTGGCCTGGAAGTCGCTGATGGTCTGGTTTGGAGTGAGGTATACGCTTATGTAGTGAGTTTGCTGGTGCCTCACCCAAACAAAACCGCTGCCGCCGCCATGACCCGCAATGTGGTTATTCTGCGGGTCACGGTTCCAGATAGCTGCGGTGCCCAGGTCATCGGCAAACCATCCTGGACCATCTCTGTTTCGATACTGTTCGCTGATTAGTACAATATCAGCGTTTTTCTCGAAACAGATCTGTTCCAGGAGGTCGTGAGCTGCCCTGCTCCTGTGCATATTACCCTGCAGAACTACCGCCATTTTTTCTTGGCATTTTCAAGTGCCTCTCGGAAGGCCCTACAGGCTCCTGATCCCGCCGTATGGTTGCGGGAATCAGGTTTGTCCGCTTGTTCTGGACACAGGAAGCAACATGGGGTGGCATTACATCCTGCGATCATGTGGCCTTCCGCCCCGCAGCGATAGCATCGCTTGCTGCGGTCGGGCCCTTTGCAGTCCGAGCTAAGATGGCCGAAGCCCAGACATTTATAGCAACGGGTAACCGTGGCTCTCCTGCGGATCCTGCAGTTGACCCAGCCTATCTTTATGCGGGCGGTGGCCATTAGCTTTTCCGCAGCCGGTGTGTCCACCGTCACTATGGCCATCCGTTGTGCCCTCGCATTTGGCCTAGTCAAGACAGACTGCAGGAACCCCTTGTAGTCCTGCAGGTCTCTTCTTAAGGCCTCCACTACTTCCTCACTGGACGTGCAACTGTCGAGATCTCTGATCTCCAGGATGACTCTGGGGATCAGTTCCCTAACAACGGTCCAGTAGCTTCTCTGAGTGCTTCTGAGAAGGCATTTCTTGTTACTGAATTGCCTTCTTTCAGCTCAAGGAGTACCTGACCTGCTCTTGTTTGCCGGATGGATCGGATCTCTACTCCACTCTCTTCCGGCTTGACAGCCTTACGTATGGTGGACAGAATGTCCGCATACGACTTACCGCCTGCCGGTTTGAGCACGATCGCATCCGGCTTTGTTACCTTTTCTTCCTTCTTCTTTGTCTTCTGCTTCCTCTGCTGTTGTTGCGGCTGCTGTTTCTGTGGCTGCTGCTGCTGTTGTTTCGGCTGCTTCCGCCCTTTTCTACTTTTTACAGCAACCCAATCTTCCTTAGGGATATCCGCCTTTTTCTTCTTCACTTGCTTTTCCCCCGTATCCAGGCTAGGTGGGCTAGAGGCGCCTCGCTTCGTGCCGCCAAGTGGCTCGGGGCCAAGTGACCCTGTTGGTGTCCCCATACTTTCTACCAAGGACATCGTCCTTTGCCTCCTGGCTGGTGTGTAAGCCCTGGCTTGCTTAGCAGCACGTAGTTCCGTTTTCACGGCGCTTTCGAGCTGCTCCAGTTGGTCTACCATAACTGGCAACCCCTTTTTAATATCGTTTTTGATATTAGGCTGAGCTTTTAACGCCTGCACCATAACCTTGAGGAGCGCTCGCATTTCTGCGAGCACCTTCTCCACCGCAGTCTGGCATACACCTTCTTTTTCCTTAGTTTGTTGGTTGTGTTGGGTGTTTGAGTTCATCATGCATAGAATATGTTGTTTAAGACGGTTCGCCCACTATGGGAGCCACACCTCGGTGTGGCTACTATCCCCGCCTATAAGGAACCCTAGTTATGGATGCCGAAGCCGAGAGGCGGTTTGTCGGATGGTCACTCCTATCGGCACCTAGTGACTCTACAAAAAAGGTTACGGGATAGGCCCGCGCCATAATGAAACAAAGGTTTAACGTCACCCCTACCGAGTGGGCGATGTCGGGTCCGTCCCAACACCTGACCCAAACCTCGGGCTAGACGGTGTGCGATTTGCCCTACGCAACTTCGGGTATAAGGAAATACTGACCAGGTAATCCTTCAGACCTGCGCCCAACAATGATTGCTTCAACCCCACCATTGGCTCCAGTCAGTGAGCACTAGAGCGGTCCTTCCACATTGAACATGCGTTTATCAATAATAATAATAATAAACGCAGAGGTTAGGTACTGACATCTCGTGCCACCCCGGTTAGGGAGTTTACTACTCTCCCTTTGGCTAGTCTAGCAGGAATATCCACAATCCGTCGGCCGCAGCCCATTCGCACAATGCTCATTCATTCTGCCATTCTCACGATTTCTTTGTTCGCGACCGCTTATTCATTATATTCACGGCTGACCAGACTATGCTGGCCGTTCCCCGATCCACAACCTGGGGACGCGCCCGGTAGCATAGAAAATTGCTCATCTATCGTTGGATAGAACCCGGGAATAAAAACCATAATAACAACAACAACAACAACAACAACAACAACAACAACAACAACAACAACAACAACAACAACAACAACAACAACAACAACAACAACAACAACAACAACAACAACAATAATAATAATAATAATAATAAAATTTAAAAAATGGCTCAGATGAGGCTAACCCAAGCCACGAGACGGGTGGACGAATGGATGCAAAGTCGGGGACTACAGCTGGCCATGCAAAAGACGGAGTTACTATACCTAACTAGGAAACGGATAGACACGACGATACCCATGACGGTGGGGACATCCGTTGCGCATCCTGGACGGTCCGCCAAATATCTGGGGGTGACCCTGGATACGAGGATGACCTTCTGGCCACACATACGTGGCGTCGCTGAGAGGGCGGCGTTAAAGACCGCCGCCCTCGCCCGCCTCATGGCAAATACGAAGGGACCGAGACCGAGCGTACGACGACTGCTTATGACAGTGACCAACTCGATGCTCCTTTATGGGGCCGAGATATGGGCGGACGCGACGCGAATAGAGAAGTACCGCAAAAAGATCGCGGCGGTACAAAGACTGGGAGCGCTGCGAATCGCGTGCGCGTACCGCACTGTCTCAGAGGTGGCGGTACTAGTGATCGCAGGGGTTGTCCCAGTAGACCTTCTCGCTCTCGAGCGGAAGAGGATCTACGAGTACAGCAAAGAAAGGGGAAGAGCGAGAGCCTCCATAGACGCACGAACGACGACGCTGACATCCTGGCAAACGCGATGGACAGACAGCGACAAAGCCAAGTGGACGAGACGCCTCATAACAGACGTGCGACTCTGCCATAAGAGAGGAACTGGGGAGGTGAATTTTTACCTGACCCAGTTCCTATCCGGACACAGATACTTCCGCCAGTATCTGCATCGGATGGAGAAGGTAACGACCCCGTCCTGCAGGTACTGCGGACATAATAGAGACGACGCGGAGCACACATTTTTCGTGTGCCCCCGCTGGATAGTCGCGAAACACAGACTACAGACGAAGACAGGTGACATCACACCGGATAACGTCGTGACACTGATGCTGTCAAGCAAACAAAACTGGGACAACATAGCACGCTACGTGACTCACGTACTACAAGGCAAAAAGACTGACGGTTGCCTTGAAAACTGATACAGAAGACGAAAAATACGCGGGAAAGGTTTTGGGTGTTTAGGGGGTAGAAATCCCTCACACCGTGGAGCCCGACGCTTCGTGATGGTCTTAGTGGGCCCCCCTCCTTGCGGTAAGCAAGGACGGGGGCCTCGGAAGATTCACCTAGTACCTCGGAAAAAAAAAAAAAAAAAAAAAAAAATAATAATAATAATAATAATAATAATAATAATAATAATACTCGTCAGTTTCGAATCGACATCTGTTTCAAATCACACGAATCTTTCAGAAATTATGTTTTAAACAATTAATGAATTAGTTGACAATTATTATTTTATAATTATTGTTTACTCTTAATGTCTAAAATAATTATTTTAATTTCATGGTTATCAAGTTTAAATTTTCAACTGCTCTTCTTAGCACCTTTGATGTTGGCTGCTCGAACGTTGATTTAATCTACTAATTTTCCTTTCTGACCCTATCTCGATTCTTATGGGGAATATAATGGCAGAATGTAAGTACTTGATTGTAGCCTTCCCCTATTTGCTGGCACTGGCACTGGTGTTTTCAGGTTTAGTCGTCGTCATTTAACTTGATTGTTTGAGGTCGGTGACTCACTCCGTCATGATTTCACACGAACGAAATGCTGCGTCGCATAAATTTGTATCGAAGTTAATTTTTAAAATAGAATCAAGGTATTTTGATGGTTTTCACTAATGGATTACACCTATTAGAATTTTAAGTATCTAAATTGTGAATTACTTTGGTGCGCATTGTTTAAATTGACAGTTGTATTTAGCGTATATTATTCTTGCTGGAACATAAAAATTGCTGTATTTGTATTTTGAAGAGTTCATTGACTTGGAGTGTCGCGAGGCCGTACAGTTAAAAGTGCATAGTTGTCGAAATTCGCATACACATTATTCTGTGTGTCGAAAAATCACTGATTTACGTTTCTTTTATTTGATAAATGTTTAGATGATACGTCTCCGGACGTATTACCTCCCCCTTTAGACTGTTGGATATAATAAATATTCAAAACGTGGGGATCAGTGATTTTTCCTTACAATAATATTAACATTGAAATAAGTGGATGAATTAGTGCAATTTTTCTGAGTCGCAAGTTATTACGCACAAGAGTTTATTAACTCTTGTCCATCGAAATTCTGCAGGGTTATGCAGAAATGGTGTATATAAGCAAGGTAAGTGTGCATTGAATATCGTCAGTTCCAAATTATTCTCTAACTTCTACACTGGAAAGAAATGGTTCCTATCATCAGCGTAAGTATTATTACTTTTTCCTTTTATTTCAGACTTTTATAAAATTTATGATATTAATTTTATCTGTGTGGGTTATAGGTTCATCAGCTTGTGCACAAGAGAACTCGTAATATTTTTTTCCGTTCCATGAATGACTTACTTCAGTGGGGTGTAGAGGTCATCGGTACTCTGGAGAGGCCTAATGTATCTCGATTTTATAGGGTAAGAGTTTATTGTTTTGGTTATATATACTCGCAAATTTTTGCTTATCTCATCTATTTAATGTTATACAATTAACATTTTTTCCTTCTTTGGTATCAGATAAATCAATGGTTCCGCCTTGATCCCCGAGAAAAAGAAGACCTGGCTCGACCGGATTTTAATATTCTGGAGTTGCCCACTTTACTGGAGCGAGAAGGGTATATCTCCTTGATGATGGGACGAGTGCAGTTAACCCTTGTGGACAGTGATGAGGATGATTTTTATGGACTACGTAGATTATTTTATTTCACCGATGTGCATGTAGATTGGAGAGTGAGGCTGCGTTTTATTCAATCGACTTTTGGAACTGTATTTTATTTAGGAAATGATATCATTTTCAAAATTTAATATCTGTTTGTTTCTACGCAACTATATATCTTATAATATTTTATATAATTAATATATGAAGAAGAACAAAAAAAATTATTCTCGTTTTATATATATATTTTTTTCCTTCATCTCCATTCCTATTTTCCCCTCTTATCCCTTGTATTTAATAAAATAAATATAAATAATATTAATATGAATAATAGTAGTGGTAATAATAATAATAGTAATACAAAAATTTAATTCGTAAAAATTTGTTATTGATTATTTTGCATATTGATAATTAATTTTCTTTTAATTTTATTATTTTATAATTGTAGTAGAATTATTTGTGGTTTTGTTAAATTTCTTTGCTTGATTTTGTATATGAAAATTTTGTAGTATGATTCCATAGTTCTCTTTATGTTTTGGTCTGATGGTTACCAATTTTTACTTTTTAGAGAATGATTTAATATCATGCACTTCCCTCCCCCCTTAGAAACATTCCTGATCTGATCGAATTCGTATGTAACATTTGCGGGCGTTTAATAAACTTTTGTTTTTATTTTCCTTTTATATTTTTAATTAATTTGATTTGCTATGAATTAGAATGAAAAGATTTTTACCTCATTTCCTTGTATGGGTGTTGGTTGTATATTGTGGTTTGAATTAGGAGGTAATTTGGGAATAGGTGGTAGGGGTTTTAGATTTAGTGGCCTTTGTATTCTTAATTCTTGTAGTTCGAATTCCTCCTGTTTTTTAGTACTGATTCTTCTTTCGATTGGCCTGGAGATTGTTGGTTTAGAGACTATTATTTTTTTTAATTCATTATTGTTTTTATTTTTTTCTGTTGTCTCGTCGAGCTTGTTTAATACTACTAGTAGATGTGTTATTGAGGTGAACATTGCTCCAAGAAGATGTGCAGAGCATCCATATAGTTTTTGTAATGTGTAACCTCGTATTACTGTATCTACTAACATTTTTATTAACTGTAGTAGAATTAGAGTCATTATAATTGCAGAACTATATGTTCCATATTCTTTGTATTTCTCTAGTAATTTTTTCCAAGTATTTTCAGCAATGTTCGTTAATGTTCTTCCTGTGAGAAGATTACTCATGATGTCATCTTTTGCAGAATTTTCGCTTCGTGTAAATTTTGTTATTGTGTTTATTATAGATTTTTTTTCCATCGGGTAAAGTAGTCTTTCCTGGAAATGTTCCAAGTCTTGTTGTGTATATATCCCACTAGTTGCTAGTGAGGTTAATGTTTCTGAAGTCCAATTTCTGATTATTTTTGGTTTAAAGATGGTTATGTTTTTTTCAATCTTTCTAGGTGTGGGTGTTAGACTTATCCAGTTATTATCTATTTTGTAGTACGGTGGAATTATCGTATCACAGTCGATTTGAGATCCTGTTCTTATTAAAATATGAGTTTTTGGTGTAAGAAACCAAGTAGTATTTCTAGCTGTAACAGGAAGTTCTTCGTAACATTCTTTTGTATATTTGATTTTTACATTGATAGGGGTGCATTTTATTATATGTATTGCTTCCCCTGCGAGTCGTTCAAGGTATCCTGGTTTTTGTATTACATTGTATGCAAATTCATCTGGGGAATGGGAGGCTAAGGATAAGGAATTTAGAATTTTCTTTCTTTCTAATTCACATATTTTTGTTAAAATATTTAAATATAAGCTTTTAAATTGCGCCCGAAAATGTTTTTCTACATGAATAAATTTCGCATTTGTATACGCAAAAATATCTATATTAATTAAATCTCGCTGATGACTCACATCGTTATCGAATAGAACATTTACATTGGTTTTTTCGTAAATAAATAATTTAGGGTGTTCCGTTTTTGTTATAATTCTGTCGCAAAACTTAATACTTTCTACAGCATTTAAAGAAAAAGATATATCGTAAGTATTTATTGTATACATTACTTCCTGGTTTGGTGATAATGTTTTTGTTACAGTGCCCTTAAATAGAACATCGTATTTGTTATAAAAACAATTTTCGTTTGGAAAATGCGATCAAAATGTGTAACCGGCTTGAACGTCTATGCAATACACGTCTGAGAATTTGCATGTCGTTCCTGAATTTAAATGTAATTTATTATTATTTAAATTTACCTTTGCGTATTCTTCCGTAAGTGAAATTTTTATGAGCCCTTGAACAAGAATATTATCCCAACTTCCGTAATCATCCGCGTAGGTGCCTCCTGAACAAGATTTCCCTTCGATTTTTCCTGCGAGGTCTATTCCTACTGTTTTGGTTTCGTTTATTTTAATATTTGCTATTGTGTGAAAGTTGTCATACTTAAATATTCCTGTATTGTGTAGAAATTTACATTGTTCAGCACTAATGTCGTATAAATATTCCTGTAGGCCGTTTTCAACTGGACCTAAGTGGCTGAACATTCCGCAGTGATATATTGTTCGTCTTATTTCTATCTTGCATTGCATTACGTGATTTGTTTTGAATCCCGCTAATTGTAGTATTTGTATGGTCGTATTTGTGATTACTAAGTCTTCCTCGTGAAAATTACTATCTCCGTTGTCTACAAGAGAGTACGTTGTTACTGTTGGGTCAGTAGAACCGCAATCGAATCCAATTATTGCTTCATTTGGTTGTAGTAAATTATATATTAAAAAAAATTTTAGTAACTCCATCATGTCTTATAACAGAAAATTATGTTATTATTTTTATTATTTTACAAGGTTTAATTTGTTTGAATGAACTTTTTTTGCTTTTCCGTTGTAGTTTATATCAACATTGTTATTTGCATTTATTTTTATTATGTCAAACGGACCTTGATAACGATTTTGTTCAAGTTTTCCCGGTTTTGGTTCGTTTAAGAGCCATACTTTGTCGCCTTTTTTAAATTGTATCGGGTTTATAAGTTTATCATAATAAATTTTTGATTTTTGTTTCGAAAGTATTAAGTTATTTCTAGCTAACTCGGTGGTTGCGGTCATGTTTCCTATTAATCTCTCTAAATACCCGTTATAGGTCGGTAATAATTTCGATTTTTTTATTGGTTCACTGGGTGGAACTCTTGCAGGATAAGCAAAAACAAGTTAACATGGTGTAAACTTATGACTACTATGCACGCTTGTATTATAATGAAGTTGTGCAAATTCTATTAATTCGTCCCATTCGTGTTTTTTTGTTGAAAAATTTTTTAGATATTCGCATAGTGGGTGGTGTGCCCTTTCTAAGGATCCATTTGATTGTGGCGAAAATGCTGTTGTTTCAATTTTTTTGAATTTGAATTTTTTAGCTATTTGTTTCATAAGATTACTTGTAAAATTTGCTCCTCTATCGGTTAGTACTATTTTTGGTGAGCCAAATATACATATAAAATTTTTTATAAAAGCGTTTGATACTGATTCCACCGTTTGATCTTTTAAGCACGATAAAATTATAAATGTTGATAATTGATCTTGTATAGATAAGATATATTTATTACCAGTTTTAGTAGTGCTAAATGGACCTACAATATCCATAGCAATTTTATCAAAAGTTTTTGCTGGTGTGTCCGTGATAATCATTGGTTGCTTAGTTTTTTTCCGTTTTAATTTATTTCTTTGGCAGATTTCGCATTTGTTTACTCTGTTCTGAATATCTGATTTCAAATTTTCCCAAAAATATTTCTCTTTGATACGATTGTAAGTTCTGTTTATGCCTGAATGTCTCTCTATTGTAGAGGAGTGATAAGTATCAAAAATTCTATTTCTATCGTTTATATTTACATAATCTATATTATTCAGACATATTACTACTTTAATTTTTTTGTTTTGAAAATTGTCTTTCAATACTTCTTCTATTTCTTCCCAACTTATGTTTAAAATTTCAATATTCCTCAATATGCTAAAAATGAATATCTTCTGTGTGTTCAAAATTTCTTTTAATTTTTGTATTAATTTTATTAAGTTTTCTCTAACTATTTTCGATGTTGCTGATGTATCAAGACATAAAATAAATATTTTCTTATTTTCAATATTAATTATGTCTATTTCGCCCTTTTTTAAGTTTGTATTTATTTTTAAGTTCTTATTTTTGATTAATAAGTTAGTATTCTCGTCTAATATTTGGTGTTCATGTGATATAAGATGCACAATGTTGTTGTTTCTAAATTGTATTGCGTTTTTTGAATATATTATGTTTTGTTGCGTTTGCGTCGTTGTGCCTTTGTTGTTTTTACTAGTTTTATCTTTTTTTTCCTGTTTTTGCGTACGAGCTGTAGTTTTTCTTGATCTTCCCCCTTTTTGTTGAGTTTTTGACTGAACTTTATTCGTTTCGCTTGTTTTATCAGTTTCGTTTGGTGATCCTATATTGGTATTTAATTCGTTTCTCTTTTGTGCCCTTGTAATTACGCAAACTTTTATGGGATTTCGGAACAGTGCGTCTGCGTTAGCATTTTGTTTCCCTGATTTGTACACGATATCAAAATCATAATCAGATAGTTTTAATCTCCATTTTTGTACTCTAGCGTTGTTGTCAGCTGTTTTTAAACACAATAAAGGTTTGTAATCCGTGACGATTCTAAATTTGGTTCCGTATATGTAATTTTTAAATGTTTTTACTGCAAAAATTATAGCTAATGCCTCATTTTCATATGTGTGATATTTAATTTCAGTTTTATGTAAGCTTCGTGATGCATAGGCAATTGCTGGGTCTTTACTTTTTATTCCTTGTGATAAGATTGCACCTAAAGCAAAATTTGAAGCATCTGATGTAATAATAAATGGTTCGTCGAAACGTGGGTATACTAAAACTGGTGCTGTACATAGTAAATATTTAATTTCATCAAAGGTTATTTGTTGGTCTTTTTCCCAATGAAATTTTACGTCTTTTTCTAGTAATATATTTAGAGGTTTTGTTATTTTTGCATAGTTTTTTATGTATCTTCTGTAGTAATTCGAAAATTCTAAAAATTCTCTAATATTTCTAACGTTTTTAGGTATTGGAAATTTATTTACTGCTTCTACCTTTTTTGGATCCGGTTTTATGCCATGTTTGCTTATAATATGTCATAAATAACATACTTCTCTTTTTAGAAATTCGCATTTTTCCGGTTCTAATTTTAAATTAGCTTCCCTTAATTGTTGTGCAACTATATTGAATCTTTCGTTTGTTTCGTCTATAGTCTCCCCAAAAATTATTATAACATCGATAAAAACAAAGCATATTCTACTGATTAAATCGCCCAAGACTGTATTCAGAACTCTTTGAAACGTACGCGGCGAATTTTTTAATCCGAAAGGTAATACGTGAATTTCAAAACGTCCTAATGGATGTATACTAAAAGCTGTTTTGTGTATGTCTTTTGATTTCATGGGAATTTGATGAAATCCTGATTTTAAATCTATGACATGATAAAACTTTGTTTTCCCCAATTGATCGAAAATTTCTGTAATATTTGGAAGTAAGTAAGGATCCGAGATTGTTTTCTCATTTAATTTCCGATAATCTATAACTAAACGCCATCGTTTTTGTCCGTTTACTAGCTGTTTTTTTTCTACAATCCATGCTGGAGCGTTGAAAGCACTTTTTGAGTTCCTTACCAGATTATTTTTTATTAATTTTTTGGTTTCTTCTACAGCCACTTTCTTTAGCTTATGTGGTAAAGGAAATTGTTTTACGTATACAGGTTTATCATCTATTAAGTTTATTTTATGTTATTCTACGTTACATGATCCTAAACTGTCGCCCTCTAACCAGAATATGTCTTTATTTTTCTTTACTAAATCTTTAATAATTATTTTATTATTTTCAGGTAAGTTTTCGTAACGGATTTTTTTAGTAACTCTTTCTCACGGTCTGATTTTTTATTTGAATCATTTTTTTTCTATAAAATTTATTGATCCTAAGTTTAAAATTTCATTTATTTGTAAATCATCCGTTATTTGAAAACCGTCAGGCAAATAATCTATTTCATAAGAGAATATTATTTCATAAGAGAATAAAGTTATATTCTTTCTCGTTTCCATACATTTTTTTATATTCTTCTCAATCAGCTTCAATATTCTTATTTATTATTGTCAAAAATTGTTTGTAGTCTGTCGGTTTAATTTCCTCAAAATCCAGTGTTTCATCTTTATTGTCAAGAGCTATATTAATATTATTTATTAAAGATTTGATATTATTTTTGTTATTCTGCAAAATTGTTTCGTAATGTACGTCTGCTTTGTCCTTGGGTAATATTTCGTCGAGAATTTTTCTCTGTAGTTCTATTTCGTCTTTGTTAAGTTCAGGAATTTGATTTAAGATTTGTGTTATATCTTCATAAAATGTTATTTCTGACGTTATTTTCATCTCTTTTTTGTTAATTAATTCAGGTTCATAGGATACAGAGCACGTCGCTTCTTCAGATTTCCCCGAATTTTTGTTTAACGTTAGTTTTTCTAACTTTATTTCCTCTTCAAATTCTAATTTCGCTTGTTGTTCTATTGGTATGTTTTCCATTTCCTTATTAAATGTTTGTCTTCTTTTATTTCCCTGGGATTTATGGTTATTTGTAATTGTATTAAAAGAGCCTGTTTTTATCGTGTATCTTGGTTTCAATGCAATTTTACTATTATTTAATTGTAAATAACCTTCATCTAGTCTTAGCTTCTGTTCCGGGAGTATTTCAATACCTAGTATTCCATCGTAAGGAAGAGAAAATTCTTCAGGAGCTACATGAAAATCAATAAACAAATCATTAATTAGTATTTTTACTACTCCCAATGTTCCTATGGCCTTATCTGTGATGCCTGATAGCTGAATTTTCTTATTTTCTAATATTATGTATGGTGGTATTTGATTTTTCTTAATAATGTTTAATTGGGCTCCGCTATCTACGAGTAATTTGCATGTTTTGCGGTGTAAGCATTTTATATTTCAATATACTGTAGTGCATTTTCTAATTTTAGAAAGTACATGGTAATGTTTGATGAAGTTAGTTTATTATTTGTATTTGTTGTGATCATTTGAGTATGTAACAGATTTTCTTCTTCGTTCTTCTTGATTAACGTATCCACTTCAACGTCTTTTGTAGTTAATTTATTTTCTTGATTTTCTAACTCTAAGTTTTTTGTAGTTTTATCTGTTAATGTGATTGTTTTGATGTTCGTTTTATCGTCGGTTGTTTCGTTTTGTTTTCTTCTGATCCACTCGCCATCAGAAGAAATTAAACGTTTCCCGAATTTCGCTGTTCGTAGACATTTTGCTCTCTCCTATAGCATTCTTCAAGCGAGTGAGTAATACTTTTGCAGAGGCTGCAGAATTTTTCTAATTTACCTTCTATTTGTTTCAATAACATACAATTTTCGATCGTATGTCCCCTTTTCCTGCAATAGGCACAAGTTGGTGCTGTTTCTGCCTTTTGTAATTTTTTACAATTTTCTATCGAATGTCCTGAGATTCTACAAAATTCACAATATAGTTTTTTTCCTTTTTGCGTGTTTATTTGTTAATCAAAATTCGTGTTTCTTGGATGAGAATATTGTTGTTGCATTTTATTTGTGAATCCATTTGAATTGTTATTGGTGTGATAATCATTCTTGTTTTCTGGATTATTATAATTTGATTTGTTAATTGTATAATTATTATTTACTAGTAAATTAGTGTTTCTATATGGGCAATGTATTGCTGTATGTGTTGTTTCTTCACAAATTTGACAATTTATTCTATTTCCCAATGCTTGTTGTCTATTTTGCATAGCCATAATTCCCGCTGTTTGGCAATCCGAAGCTTCGTGTCCTTCTAACGAACAGATCGTACACCAGATCATTTTCCTTGTTACCTGACAGTATTTCATTACATGTCCGGGTTTATTGCACCTTTGACATACTGCCGACGGGCAGTTCTTCATTGTGTGGCTCACGTTACCACAGAGTTCGCAACATTCATCGGCGTTAGCACTTTTTTCGCACGTATTTGGGTCATGGCCTTTTTTCTTGCATTTACAACATAATTCATATTTTTTTATAATCGGGCATTGTGTTACTGTGTGTCCCATGTTTTGGCAGTATTGACAATAGTTTCCCTGCAACTCGTTTAATCTACATGTATCTATTGAATGTCCACTTAAGCTACAATAATTGCAAATTAATTCTATTTTATCTTTTACTGTATTACAAAAGTATGATAAGTGGTCTTTATTTTTACAATTTACGCATCCTGCATTTACGCAAAATATTGCTTCATGAAATTTATCGTTACAAATTTGACAATTAAATGATCAAGCTTCCTTTTTTATGTTTAATCTCTCATTATTGAATAATATATTTGCTTTATCGTCTCTTAGTAATTTCTGCTTTTCGAGTCTTAATTCTATCTCTATTGCTTTTTTCATAGCGGCATGTGTACTATTCGGTTCGCCTAGTTCTACTCTTATTTCTTATTTCAAACCGTTTTTAAAACTATTTAATACATCATCTTCTAGTTGAGTTTTAAATGTTTGTAATTGCTCTGCCGTAACGCCGTCCTCTATTTTTTTTAGTTCTATGATATTTGTGCTTATTATTCGAATTTTATTTCCGTATTCTAATACTGATTCATTGGTTTTTTGAACCATTCTTCGTAATTTACCATATAGTGTGTATAAATCTTCTGTACAAGGGTAAATCGTTCTTATAACGGTTATTAATTCTTCGATGTTCCCGATTGTTATTGTTTTTATTGCTTCACGTATTTCCCCACGTAACTTCATTTTTAAAATTTGTACTAAATTTCGTTCGTCAGCCGAGTTAACAATGTTTTTTGCTTCTTTAAGTTTGTCGATATATTCTTCTGCTGTTATATTTTTTCCGTCAAATGTCGGTACCAATCCCAATATTTCTTTCAGTGGTAGTTTGAGTTGTTATTTGCCATATTTATTGCGGGTTCTATTATGGTTCTATTAATCTCCGATTCAACAGTATTGTTTGTTTGGTTTAATAGTTCTGTTTCTGTTTCTCTTCTTTCCTGTAGACCTGTTCTAGCTAAAATAAGACTTTGTTCGTTTAGTATTCCGTCTATGTCCGTGTAGTCGCCTATTTCATCTACTGATGTATCTACAGATTTATCAAAAAATGCAGAACAACGAATTGATAATTTTGGCGTAAAATATTCTGTAGGTGACTCTAAATCTGATTTTATTTGAGGTAAAAGTAAAGAATTTTTAGAGTGATTTTGTGTTAAATTGTCTTGATTTTCCAGTTGTTTGTTGTCTGATTTTTTTTTCATCTCTTACTCTTGAGGTTGATTGAATGTCAATACTTTTATTTTTTGCGTCTTGTGATACATTTGCGTATGGTGTAAGATCAATGAGGTCAATGTTTGAATTTTGCGAATTTGTCACGATTTCTTTGTCAGATGTTCCTGTTCCTTCTTTTAATGGTTTTATATTCCGTGCGCGTGGAGGCGATCGTAGTATTTTAGAACTTCTTTGGAATATCTTACATGATTCCCGATTTCTTTCACTTACTTTATCTTTTAAAATTGAATTTTCTATAGTTTTACTTCTTGTTATTATTGGATTTTCTATATCCTTCTTATGTGACATTACATATTAATAATTTTTTTGTTATTCTTTAATATTTATTTGTTTGTATTTATTTCAGAATTGTATTTAATTCATTTGCTTTGTAAATTGATTTTATAATTTATAATTTTACTGTTCTGTTTTTCAGTAAATTAATTTTATAATTCATATTCATTTTCATTGTTTTGTTTATTCATTTGTTAATGTTAGTAATCTGGACGAGCCGTACACGTTCATCTTCAGAAGTTTAAACGATCATGCTACAATGATCCTCTCAACTTCTTACTGCAAAACGAGAAGCTCGGAAGCAGTTAGTAGTGATATTTTTAGTAATTTTCAAATACTATTCGTTTCCTCTCATTCCAGTCTTATTTTTCGTATAAATCTAGTGAACTTACGTTCGATTCGTACCGGAACCACTGTTAAGTCCGGAGATAAGGGAAAACAAATAATAATTGATTTAAATGTGAATTTATTATATAAAATACAATTAATTACCAATACAATCGACTTGCTTCGATTTAAATACAGATGTTGCGCTTTTACTTATTGACTCTTGTTCTTCAGTTGTTCTCCCGTTTAATTTGACACTTGCTTCGTGAATTAATTACAATAACTTATAAATTCTGCTTACTGGATGAGTAAGGCTTACGATTTTAATTTACTCAATGTCGTAGAGGTGTACGGAGCTCGCCAGGTTTCTTGTACACTCTGACTGACTCGCGTGACACACATCACTTCTTTTATAATACAAAATAATTAGATTAAAGATGGTCGTAACATTAGATCGAAATCATCTTATTTTGCAATGTAAACTTCGTCAGTCGTATACAATTCGGTGATAGCATTGAGAAATGCTGACCATAAAGAGAATATCGTACGTTGTTTTTCGCAAGTGTGATGACCTACTACGTCACGACGCCGCATGAGCAAAATGCTATGTTTGTAAAAAATTTCATTCCCACTTTTATGCGTCAGGAAATATCTGATATGAATAAACTTATAAAATGAAATTCTAAATTTCTATAATACGTCTTCGGACGTAACAACACACCCTATGTGTAATTCGTATTTCAATGATGACAAATACATAAAATCTGTGTAAAAATTGAATTTAACACAAATCGTGTGTAAAAATTTCGCCGTTCAATTACATAAATAATTCTACACAAAATGTACACAAGACGTGTGTTAAATTAAAGAAATTAACACAAATCGTGTGTCAAGTTTGCTTAGTTAACACAAAACGTCTGTTAAATCAACGAATTTAACACAAACCGAATTTATACTACAGGAAAACAAATAATGTTTGTAAGATGGCAAATAGTACATTGTGCAACTAGGAAGGAAAGTTGATATCCGAGTTATACACGGGTGCTCAAACTTATCATCCGAGTCTGAAAAAGTCAAGTGTCCCCTTGTTACACATAGTACTTTTTTTAATAAGTGCAGGAATACGACCTTTCTTTGCATGACAAGTGGATGGTAGATCGGGTATATCGAGTCGCCATAACAGGAGACTTATGTTCTCTTTCTCCTACCGTAGCGCGAGGAAAAGTACTAATTGCGAGAGGCCTCACTAGACACTCGAAATGCTCGATTTTCCAATCACTTTTCTACGTAGAAAAAGTGCTTTTTTCATGCACATGTTGAAAAAAATAGTTTATCTTCAATTTGATAATATTGAATTTTTAACTTACGTGGAGTATTTAATTTAGAAAAAAGATTTTATATAATGGGAATAAATAAAGAAAATACATTTTTTTAAGATCCTTAATGTCTCATTCTATTACAAAATGTTCTGTTATAATAACCAATTCTTGACTAACATTTATGTATGAATCATAGGATTTTGTATATCGACAATCATCGAGTTTCACAATGCATTTATTATCAAACTTTTTAATGACATAACCTACTGTTTTTTCGCATATTTTTGTCGTATGAAATCGATCGAAAATTACATATGATCGAATCCATCTCAAATCAGATGGACCGCGTATGCCTATGTCACCGATAATTTTGGAATTAAAGTATTAATGTTCTTCTCCAAAAATTATTTGACCAGTATATTTTTATTTTTTTGTTGCATCAAAATTCCATGCGTTCAGCAATTCCGAAAAATTCCGAGAAAATCCTTACTTAGAAAAAAATTTTCTCACTGTAATTTTCAAACAGCTACTGCTTCACCAGTTTTTCAAGCTTTCTAGTGTGGAACCAATAATTTTACTAAGGTTTGAGCCCTCTTTCACGTTCTTTATGTTATTTAAAAAAAAAAAATAAATAAAAAATGCACGAGTTATGCACTTTTTACTGAAAAATGCAGTTTTTAGAAAAATGCATTTTTCTCGAAAAAGCATATTTTTTTCTCAATTTTCTTTTGTCGTGATAGAGGGCGTAAATACCTATCTAGACGTATTTATGAGATTCAGAGGATTTGATCTCAGATAGCGATCACTAATGAGATAACACAAAAATTTTTCAGGTTCAAAGCTTATATATAGTCAATGATATAACAGTCAATATAAAGGTGTTTATCTTTGTGCATAAGTAATATTACAAAAATCAAAATTAAAGTTGTACTTTCAATAACAGTATTATTTCTGTAAATAAGTCATATTATTATTTTCTCTGCACAATGTCTCTAAAAATAGTCTATCACTACACCTTTAGAAAATCCTCGAATAAATAACTCTACAAAAAGTTGCAAAAATTTTTACCCTTTTTTATTTTTAATTTTTCTATTCTTAATACAGTCTCTTAAAAAGTTGTGAAATCTACAAGTATTTCATGAAATAGGCAAGTATACATTATCATTCCTTGCAAATTCTTTAATTTATTAATACTAGAATGTTGGGCGCGCTACGCGCGCCTACAATGTCGCTGTGTTCTCTTGAGTCGACTACAATAATTGTGCAATGTGACTCATTACGTAAATATATTTGTTAATGTGTACTGTTAATTATTCGATTAAAATGTTAATTCTAGATACATGGTGTAACGAAATGGAAAATAAAAAGCAAATAGATTTAGGAAAAAAGACAGTGGAGAGGGCTCTAGCATGGGTGCAGTATGTATAGTGTTATACTCAACATATAACAATTTTTACACACTTCAATTATCTATAATTCGTGTTAAACCATATACTTTCTATATATTCTCTAGAAATATTCTATACCAAATGGTGTGTGTGTGCACGTGCGTGCGTGCGTGCGTGCGTGCCTGTGGCTCTGTCTCTCTGTGTGTGTGTGCACGTGCGTGCGTGTGTGCGTGCGTACGTGCCTGTGGCTCTGCTCTCTCTGTGTGTGTGTGTGTGTGTGTGTGTGTGTGTGTGTGTGTGTATGTGTGTGTGTGTGTGTGTGTGTGTGTGTGTGTGTGTGTGTGTGTGTGTGTGTGTGTACCCAAGTACTTTATGAGCAGTTTTTCCATTAGGCAATAACGTGGCTGCAATCCCAGTAAACGCCATACAACATATTTTTTTGTTTTGACTCTTTAATAAATTGTATAAAGTTCTATACACGAAAGTTTTTCCAGAACCTCCCGGTCCATCAATATAAAAAAATTTAAATCCATTACAGTCAATAATATTTGATACTTGCAAAATAATATCGACAACTTCTTTTTTATCGAAATTTAATTGGTTATATAGTTCATTAGCTATATTTGCAAACTTAATATTTATTTCATCGCAACTCTCATCATAATTATTTACTACCACTTGAGATATTACTGGAAAATCTGCAATAGAATGACCTTCATTCATTAACATTTGGCAAATACTGCTATAAGCTAAATTTTGCGCTCTAATGGAATTACGGTATAAATGTATGAAATCTTCTGATAATGCATCTTTAAAATTTTCCTATAACTGATCTGGATGTATAGACTGACAATGTATCAAAATGCGCACAAATAATTGTCGAAGACTACGTGGCATCATCCAACTTACAGCTTCCTGCATAGCTCGACACCATTCCTCATCATCTTCAATTAGACCTAATGCTAAACATACTTCCAAAAATGTTTGATACTGAACGCCGTTTACATTCTTTAAACCATCAAAACTTGTTGCCCCTTTACAATGTAATAAAAGTAATCTCAAACGGAACAGCTCTACTTGACTTGGGCTAACGGAATACATACGTCCTATGCAATTGAATTGAGATTTTCGTTCAAACCATCTGTAAACTTTATGACCATTTTCTTTATGCTGTTTATACAGATAATGAGATGGAATTTCAGTATACGTAAATTGCTGAGCTGCATGATCATTTTTATTCAAATCAAAATAAGCTAATAACGTGCTTGTTCGATTTAATGCAGCGGCCACTGCAACATCATCATTTAAATCTTCAATTACAATTGACTGCTGTTTAGGTAAATGAACAGATAATCGTGTTATGCTATGCCTTTAATACTGCAGTGGTTTACTTAGACTACGATAACATGCTTCAACTGGACTAACGTATCTAGTTTCTATATAATTACGTACTTTGTCGTGATTTATTATATTCTCATTATTTGCATCCTCAATTGTTATATTCGCAGCATCATGTCCTTTGTATACATATTTATATAAATATTTTACTGATCTTACACTGGAAACCACTTCTACGTTTATATGGTAATTGAATATACGCAGTAATTGTGGACAATATGGCACAACAAATCGGTTATCTACTGTTTGATTATGACGCACTATTGATCTGCCATTATTTCTTCGTCTGTAATATGAATACCCATCAGATGACATTACCGTTTCCTCATGAAATTCTTTCGGATAATGCTTTGAGCATTTACCTTCTACTATACATCTACTATCGCATGGACCATGTATCATATTATAAACTACAATGTTATATAATACCGGATCTATCTCTAAATCAGGAATTTCTGCAGAGATAAATTTATCGATATTATTAATGGTCGTCAACTTATAACCATCTTTCAAAGTAATTAAAATGTGTGCATGAGGTAAACCTCATTTCTGGAATTCAACCACATGAACATGAGCTGAAACATCACCAAATTACTTTTCTTTTGTTATAAGCAATATTAGACGTTCTTTTTTCAAATGAAAAACCCGCGCGCATATATCTGGCCTGTCTGAAGCCTGTTGGCCCGGAAATAGATTTTCTCGAATTTCACGCCAATTAGGATTACATGTCATTGTAATAAACAAATCAGGTTTTCCTTTACTACGAACTATAGCCATAGCATCTTGATAATTTTGCATTATATACCTAGGAGAACCAACAAATGTTGATGGTAAGATGATCATTTTACCTATTTGGCAATTCATGTTATTCGCATTATTAT
Organism: Torymus aiolomorphi; assembly: GCA_036365515.1. Classification (NCBI taxonomy): domain Eukaryota; kingdom Metazoa; phylum Arthropoda; class Insecta; order Hymenoptera; family Torymidae; genus Torymus; species Torymus aiolomorphi. Next base: position 219,389,403 of record CM070874.1, read on the forward strand.
TTAAATGATCGATTAATCCTTGATATGATTCAACACGTAACTATTTTTGATGATTACGAACATACTCAATTCGATCTTTCTCTATTTTAACATAACTATCAACGATCCATTGTTGAAATAATTTACGCCCTAATAAAAATGCATTAAATATATCAGGTTTCACACTAATTCTATATTTGATATAAGAACACCTAGTTACACGACGATCGTGTCGCTCACATTGATCATTATTTACATCACCTGCCTCAACATTTGAGTTACTATTTTTTTTTCATTATATTTTTATGCCATTTATAATAGAATAATGGGTAGACCATAGGTTCCACATTTGGATCCATCGAACTTATCGATCGCAATACTCGCGTGTCTTTATTCCGAATCGTCACATATGATTCAGGAATATCACCATCAACTGTTGTACTAAACACAGCAGCAACTTCGTTTACTCTTTGCAAATTATATCTATTACGATCGTACCCAGGTTTTAAACTGAATAATAATTGTAATTCAGGTTCAGTATCATTACCTAATAATTCACGTTGATGGTTAATTTCTTCTTTCATCATTTCATATGACTTTGTAAAATATTACATTCTCTTAAAATTTGTTCTAAATTATCCATAATTTTTCTATCGGATCCTAAATTACCTGCCATCCTGTAATCAACAGCCTCTTCAGGATCAACAATAAAAAGTTGACCATACTCAGGATTTTCATTTTCCGATGGATATAAAGCTTCATTTATTTGGTAATAGACTTGTCCTTGTATCTTAAAACAATACGGAGCTTTTCCTATGATAAGAAAATTAACTAACTTTGCATTAAAGGATGCAAATGAAAACGAACTATTATAATTCCGAATACGTGCGAAGAACGCCCTACTTTTTACATGATGATTTTCAAATAATAAACGTAATTCAGCTGGAAAATCTGGAATGGGTTCTAATTCAACTGATCCATGCCCACAACAATCATTAAATCAATTATCTTTATTTAACACCTTTTCAGCTGCAAAGTGTTTCGCATTACAATGTTAACATACAACATTCATTCCTCTTAAATAATGTTCGTTGACATTATCGCTTTGTAAAATATTTATGTTCTGTTCCAGTAATCTTTGATTATCAATATATCTTTCGCGTCCTGGACGTTCGAATTCAACTACTTCATCATCATGTTCCGGTTCACGATATCTAACTCTACATTGCGTTACTCTCTCAGCTCTTTGAGTACGCCGTCTTTCTGCAATAATCGATCTCTCTTCTGATGTTTGTCTTAAGCGTGATCTGCTTCTGCGATTTGATAAATTCGGATTATTTCCACTAAATTCTGACGAATTTTGAGAATTGGGAATATCCCCATTTTCAACAGATTGTGAATTCACATCGCGATTAGTACAAATACGCTCTCTAAACCTTCTAGCTCTCTCAGTTCCTTGAATTCCCCGTCTTTCTGCAATAATCGATCTCTCTTCTGATGTTTGTCTTAAACGTGATCTACTTCTGCGATTTGATAAATTCTGATTATTTCCACTAAATTCGGACGAATTTTGAGAATTGGGAATATTCACATTTTCAACAGATTGTGAATTCACATCCCGATTAGTACGAATACGCTCTCTAAACCTTCTAGCTCTCTCAACTCCTTGAGTACGCCGTCTTTCTGCAATAATCGATCTCTCGTCTGATGTTTGTCTTAAGCGTGATCTGCTTCTACGATTTGATAAATTCGGATTATTTCCACTAAATTCTGACGAATTTTTAGAATTGGAAATATCCACATTTTCAACAGATTATGAATTCACATCGCGATTAGTACGAATACGCTCTCTAAACCTTCTAGCTGTCTCAACTCCTTGAGTACACCGTCTTTCTGCAATAATCGATCTCTCTTCTGATGTTTGTCTTAAGCGTGATCTACTTCTGCGATTTGATAAATTCGGATTATTTCCAATAAATTCAGACGAATTTCGAGAATTGGGAATATCCATATTTTCAACATATTGTGAATTCACATCGCAATTAGTACGAATACGCTCTCCATACCTTCTAACTCTCTTAGCTGTTTGAGTACGCTGCCGTTGTCTAATAATTGATATCTTCTCTAATCGTCTAATTCTAGACCTTCCATGATTAGGTTGTCTATCATTCGGCTCTTCGTTTAGCTGAAATTCCATCTTTTAGTTCTTTATACAATATCAAATCTATGTTTCACTAACCCTTTCGTATTTATTTAATGAATTAGTGAAAATATGTAGTGAGAGGATTGAAGAAGAACTTCCAATTCCAAATAAATATAGATTCATTTTTAACAATATATATCCTTAACATAATAATTAACAGATAAAATATTAAACAATGATGGATAATTGTAGTGAATTCAACAAAAATCATATAATATGTTTAACTATATAGGTTTATATTTAATAATGGTGTTGAAGCTTAATGTGTTTCAATGATAATGATAAATTTGAAACAATAATAAAGTACCAAGATTCAATAATAGTGATAAATGCTCAACAGTAATGATATATGTGTTTACATATAATAAATTCTCAATGTGCGTCATACGTTCTCACTATTCGTGGTAAGTTCCCAATGTTTGTGGTAAGTTTTCGATTGCTATGTTAGATGTTCAATGTTCTTAAGTTTTCAATTTTAATGGTAAGTTTTCAATGTTAATGGTAAGTTTTCCATGTTAATGGTAGGTTTTCAATGGTAATTTTAAGTTTTCAATGGTAATGGTAAGTTTGCAATGGTAATGGCATGTTTCCAATGGTAATGGTAAATTTTCAATGTTCGCAATAAGTTTTCAACGTTCGTAGTAAGTTCTCAATGTTCGTGTATACCTGATGCAGTATACACTTGTAGCTGAAAAAAAAAGAATTATTAAACATTTAATAAAACAATTAAAAGGCCTGACCCACAGGCATCCTACCTCCCGGAGCGCCCGACTACATCTAAGCAGATTTGCTTTACGGTCGGCCTTTTACACCCACCGAAATCTGGCTACCATACTCCTGCACACTCTTTCTCTCTCTCACCCACTCTCTCCCTCCCTCCCACCCTCCCATCCGCCCTGACCCAGAGGCATCTTACCACCTCGAGTGCCTGGCTCCAACTGAGCGGAGCTGCTCTGCGGCCAGCCTTTTATACCTATCGAGGCCTGGCTGGCTACCATGCCCCTGCGCATCTCTCTCTCTCCTCTCCCTCTCTCACCCCTCTCCTCTCCTCTCTTCCCCCTCTCTCTCACTCTCTCCCTCCCACCCGCCCTGACCCAGAGGCATCTTACCTCCTGGAGTGCCCGGCTTCAACTGAGCGGAGCTGCTCAGCGGCCGGCCTTTTATACCTATCGAGACCTGGCTACCATGCGCCTGCGCATCCCCTCTTGCCCCCTCTCTCTCTCACTCTCTCCCTCCCTTCCACCCACCCGCCCTGACTCAGAGGCATCTTACCTCCTCGAGCGTCCGGCTCCAGCTCCATGAACTGTGCGAGTAATAATTATAAATTGATTTAAAAAAAATATGAATAATTGAGGAATCGTTAGCAGATTTAGCAATTGCTATAAAAAAAATTGTGGGTCTTCGAGTTTTCTCAAAAAAAAATAATTTATGTTAACGCAGCGAGTAACTGGAAAAACGTGATTTTCTATAGAAATATGATATATATCCTGTTAAAATCAATGTCAATCGTTTGCATATTAACTGCGAATTACGTATAATATTGTATAATTGCTAAATTCGTTTTAATAATTAAATAATTTTAATTTTTCATATTGTTTATTATCGCTGGGTGATTGAACGGTACTACGCATGCGCATGACCGCGCAGACTACACGAGACGGGCGAGTCGCGGCGCGTGTCTAGGGATATTTTCCTTGTAGACGTTTACTCTTTCACTTACCTATATCTGTAGCGCGTAAATACATATGTTTTGATTCGTCTCGTCACATGTGTAACCTGGTAAACTGTAACTCCTGGCGACGATGGCTTTGCATGTCCCGGTGAAGATTTCTTGCTGTGAATAAGTACGCAAATCACCTGTTAAACATGATCTTCAATTTCGTATCGAAGCTGACTGCATTTACTGTTTTTTTACTGAAGAGATACATAATTACTGTTATCACGTTTGCTATTGGATTTACAATTTTTCAGACTTCTTGGCAGTAGTATTCCAATTTACCTATTCAATCAAATACTTATATTTTTCCAGAAAACGATTCAAATAAAAATGACCAACATTGAGGTTAAGTGATAAGAGAATTTTCATAAAGCTACAAGTAATATTTAGTACAAAGCTACAACAAGTAATATTTAGATAAGTAAACTAATCAATGAAAATTTTCTCTACTACTTATCAATTATTTTTAAAATCTTGATTCTTTGTAAAATGTTATTTTATTGTTTCAGATATTTTAACCTGTGCATGAAAATTGTTTTCATTGTTTTTGTCTAGTGATTACAATTTCTCAGGTAATTACTTCTACATACAATTATCGAATAAATAACATATTTGTTAAACTTTATCTTTTATTATTAAGGCCCATGTTATTTTGCATGTTGCAGATGGTCATGTTGTAGTAAAACTTGCTTATTTCAAAATGAATCCACGTAAGAGTGCAACAATAACTTCTGTTTAATTGTATAGAATGGTGAAAAATAAGCTGAGTGCACTTAAAGTATGGATAATGTCTGTTGCCGTCTATTCAAAATTATCTCAAATTCGGATGAAATATAATTGGTATTTTTCAGAATATTCAACTATCGCTATGAGTTCATTTATGTCAAAAAACTCGAAGTGCAACATTTTTTAATTGTGATCAATATTGGAGTACTATGACAATCCTGTATCCATTAATCCACACAACATATGCTCAATACAATTACAAGTTTTCAAGAGAATGTGAAAAAGTAAATTGGAAAAATGTTTTAATGTTATTATTATTGACAAATTGTGATAAGATCTTTTAAGTGTAACTAGCATTTTGAAATAATTTACTATTGCCATGAGTTTATTTATCAAGCAATTATGATACATGTTTCAAGACTGTCAGTGCCTTATATACATTCAACGTATATTTTTATATTAAATTGCAAGACATCAAAAGAGTGTGATTATAAATGATTATTAATTAAAAGTAACCAAAGTGAAAGTATCTTATAGTCTTATATGAACACATAAAATGAGAAAACTTCAAGAAATTAAGTGATAATAGCGGACTGGTGTACAAGTAGAATTACTAAGAAGAAAATGTTTTGGCATTGACAGTGCAGAAGTATACAATCAAGAATTAGCATCAGGAAAGGTTTGAATCTCTTTCGAATAATGAATAGTGAATTACATAAATATGAAAAGTTCAAAAATCGAGTCATCGGAGTCAGTCTCAAGTGTGTTATTCGTAACTGACATGATTTGTATTACTTTTGGATAGCTAAATGAAGAATATATCATATCTCAAATCATGGAAAGTAATTTTACAAGTTAATTTGAGGTTTGAAGATCATAATGAAATAGAATATGGCCATAGATAATGGATTCGTTATACCAAGGAGTATATAATAATTTACTGATTGTAATGGGTTATTTTTACTACATTACGTGATTATATGAATTAATTGTGTATTAAATTACATACCAATAAATAAAAAGTTAGTGTAATTTTATTTGCAAACATGGATAACTGTTAGATTATATAAATAGATTCAATAACAAAAAAAGATTATTAGTGATATAAGTGATAAGTTTACAAAAATATTTAGAGAATTTTCAAAATAAAGAAAAAGAGGTTGAAGATGCTTATGTTGATTTGGAAAGAAAGCTGCATTTTACTATCTATTTTTATTGCACTATCTAGTTATACCAGAGGAAACTACTAAAGCTCATCGTATTAAAATTCAGTTCGCATTCAAAATCTTTAATTTCATCGTAGCAGATATATATAAAAATCTTAAAAAAAAAAATATAAAGTACTTCTAAAGGAAAAATTTTACACCTACGTATTTTTAAGGGTCATCTTAATCAAAAGTTATATCCTAAAATCCCCAGTAAGAAATGGTAGTGAGTTTGCTTTTTTAAAATTTTTAATTTATTTTATTAAAATTATGCTTTTTTAGAAAAATACTAATGGAATAATAAGTAAAAACTTGATTTCATTTCAGGGAAATTTTTAAATAAACACGCCCCAAGGCCGCGCACTACGGCTTTTCGCAGCTCTGAAACATCGAACTTGGCCAAGTCGGCGAGCTTGTAACGTGCCGAAGCTCTCCGTCTCGTACAACGGCAAGTTCATCGCCGTATGCTCGAGGACATCGGTAGAACCGTCAACATGTAACAACATAGGCTTCAATCTGAAGCGGTACTACACTTGTCTATTGCCAACAATATCCTCATTACCAGCTTCAAGTTTCTGCTCACGAACCGACGATCACGAGCAACGCTGAGTCCGGGCCGCCGTCAGTAGCTGCTCCGTCGACAACAGGATTGGCATAAACAGTATATCTCACAGAGCTTATCGGCCTTAGCAATCGCTAAGCAAAGACAATATTATCTTAATATGAGTTGTACTTACATTTTTTTTTTTTAATTTTTATTTTTTTCGCTTCAGATTTCTTATTATTTCTACTGTTACTCATCTCGTCTTCATAATTCTAAACGTATGCAGTGTACATTATGTTATGCAGTTGTTTGCATTTTGATCTAACGCATTAACTAAAGTTGAAACTGCGGCGAGCCATCAGAAATTCGCACATCCCAATTTTATCTCGACTTCTTCTGTGTAAAGGACGAGCACCTATAAAGACTTCTGTTTGAGACGGCAAGCAGCAAGAAGATTCGCATGCACTGATATGTCGATGTTCTTAAAGTGATGCGATACCCACGCTATTACTCAAAATTGGGTTCCCGTTTTTCTCATTCAATTTTTAATTTTAAGAAAAAAACTCTTTGATATGTTGTAGTTCTTTATTAAACTTAAAACGTATCAAAGAGTTTTTTTCAAAAAGTTTAAAATTGAAGGAGAAAAACGAGAACCCAATTTTGAGTAACAGCGTAGGTATCGCATCACCTTAAGATGGTCTTACACTCTCAGGCGCTTCTGGCCAAAATTTTTTATCTGGACAAAAATATAATTTATTTTTAATAAAATACGCCAACATAAAAGTCCTTAAACTGATTTTATCTAGAGTTATAATATTTTTAAGAAAAAATGTTCGTTAGAACTCTTAGTTTTCTCCGAGATCAGTTGATGGATTTTGATGGGGAAAACCGCATATTGTTAATAATTTATGAAGTTACGAACTCGAGAGTTGTAATTTCATTATTTTTATGGACAAATATGTTTATCACGTGAATTACTTATTTTTTTGAAAATTTTTTTACATTTTTCAGACTTTTTATGATTTTTTTTGCAAAAAAAACGCACTTACTCAAAAAAATAACATAAATTATCAACAATTTGCACTCCATCCCATCAAAATCCATCAACGGGTTGGCGAAAATTTAGAATAAACCTTTTTGCTTTTACATGATTTCGGCCATAAAGGTCTATAGATGTAAGACCACCTTAATTGCGAAGAGAAGATTATGTATCTCAAATTAAATTGTTTGTATACTATTTTTAAGATGTAGATCAAAAAGTAGTGTACCATTGTTGAATAGCTGCGTTTACTATTAAGTTAGTACTTTTAATTCTTTTGAAACAATATGAATCATAATCAGAGAATTTAGTCGATATGCGACAATCGCTTCAAAAATCTACGTAATAGACGTTAATTCAGTTTATATAAATTTACCTAAAACCAAAATCATTCTCTATATTTCTGAAACTATCAATAAAATTATTTAAAATACTTTTATATTCATCTTTTTTGTTATTTTTTCTTCTGTATAGAATTATTGGATTTCATTTTGGGTACATCACAATTTTTCAAATTTTGCAGACACTAATTAAAGAATAAATACATTAGAATAGACTAGATAAAGCACATGCGTATTCTAAATTTTAGTTCTTATAATCAAAGTAGTAGAGGTTCTGGATATAATTTTTTTAAAATAAATTTGCACAAAATAGTATAAAATACAAGTCCCTATTTCTTTCTCTTTTAATGCGTATACATTTGACATTTTAATTGCAGAAATGTACATAAATGGTTTATACTAAAATGACAAAAATGGTTCTGTTCTAAGCCGAGTATAGTTGTAGTATAGTTGAAATTATGCAATAAAGCAGGTTTCATTTTTTTTTGTACTCGTTTTGGAATACTTTTTTTGTAAAATAAGTTTTCGTAGAATAATGTAAAATTCTGTTCTACTTATTGTATGTTGTTTGCATGTTATCTTTTGTTTCTAAATTCTGATCTTGTTTTCAAATTTTCATCGAAGCATATTTAATTAACGATTTTATTTTTTTGTTGTCTTTGAGTATAAATTTTTGTACTGAAATGGGGTGTGCAATTTTTGATTTAATTATCTTAAAGTACGCTTCAGATCTTGAAGATGTTCCTGCAATGTTAGGTGACCTAAACTCTTTTCTCATAATATTTGTCCATGAAGGAAACGTGTAACAAAGTGCTTTGAAGTTTTTTAGAAATTCTGGACAATAATAAAAGTTAAGTTCATCGGTTAATGTAATGTTTTCGTTAAATGTGGAGTCACTTAATAATGCATCAACGAAAGATGTCAATTCGTTTTTTGAAGTAGACTTAATCGTTTTACTTTTTTCTTTGTCAGTGTCTTTTGTTGTAACTTCTTCACTTGGTATTACGCATTCCTCCAAGACATCATTATTAAATGTTTTGAATAATTGTATTAGTTGATTACATACTTCATTATCCATTTCAGTACTACAAATCACAGCAATTGCTTTAAATATTTCTTCAAAATTTGTAATATCTTCTATCTGACTAAGGCAGCCAATGCATCTAGAATAGAAATTTATTATGTTAATATGTTTTGATTTAAAACATTTCCAATTTCTAGTTCTGTTGATGAGATGCGCTATATCATGCCTATAATAGCATGGTAGTCTCTTTGCATTCGTGCCTATCAATATTTGATAACAAATTAAGTTGTAGGCAACGAATGTCATCCCATTGAATGACAAACATACTGCGTTTTGTAGAGCAAGTGACCCATCTGTCACTAATTCTTTTGGTACCTTTGCTCCACTTTCTCGCCATCTATCTAAAATATTTGTAATAATGGTTACACTATGTATTGATAAAATGGCTTGTACTAATGGTATAATTTTTCTTCTATATCCGACAACTAACAAGGAAAGTACCCGAACTGTCAAATTCAAAAAAATTCCAAACCCATATTAAAAAGTAGACCTCCATGCGAGATTCACGAAATCATTTTTTTTATCGGCTGAGAAGCGCTTTATAAGGGTTAAAATCACCCCTAAAGTTTACCCCCAAGAAACGTTTTTTTGATATATCTCGGCTTCTACTTAACTTCTTTTAACGAAACAAAATGGAAAGAGTTTCTTATTAAAAAGCCCAGAAATCCGTAATAGTATGAACATTAAGGGTTGCATCCCTTATTTTTTGGAGGGTGAAATTGTGTTTTTTTAAGAATAATTTTTGTTGTGAGAATTCATAAAATAATTAAAAATAGGTCAAAACATTATTTTTACCAACTACAATAAATAACAGTTGGTATTTTTGGGCATTCTTCGCGAAACAACCCCTTAAGTGGTGGTAAACCACCCCTAACACAAATGAATTAGGTATATTTTTTTGATCATTAAAAATATTACTTATGTCGACTGCAATTTACTATCAAGTAATAAGAATTTTTCCATCGGTCTTACAAATTAATTTAAAATAATTAATATTTATGGGAGTCATATTGCCCTTGTTTATAATCACCCCCGCAGAATCTGAAATAAAAACTTAATTAAAACCTGGAAAAAACTTTGTTAGCAAAGGACGATCTGACTGCCCCCCACCACCACCACCTTGTCCAACGTTTCGAGCCCGCTCCGGCTCCTCCTCAGGGACTGAATATATATATTTTTTTGGGAATTATTTTTTTCCTTAAAATGGGTTCTTCAAGTCGTTAATCGGAATCCACAGTTAGATCCACAATAAAAATTTGAAAATAGTGAATTCAATATGGCGAAAAATTTTTTAGAAATATTTTAAATTCCACGAAAAATAGTATGTAGACCCCCTAGCGGAAATTATATTATGTAAATAAATGTATAATAATGTAACAATGTTTTGTTATGTTATTCTATTATTTATTATTTTTTTATCATACACTTGTTTATCGTACGAATAAATAATAGAATAACATAACAAAACATTGTTACATTATTATACATTTATTTACATAATATAATTTCCGCTAGGGGGTCTACATACTATTTTTCGTGGAATTTAAAATATTTCTAAAAAATTTTTCGCCATATTGAATTCACTATTTTCAAATTTTTATTGTGGATCTAACTGTGGATTCCGATTAACGACTTCAAGAACCCATTTTAAGGAAAAAAATAATTGCCAAAAAAATATACCTAATTCATTTGTGTTAGGGGTGGTTTACCACCTCTTAAGAGGTTGTTTCGCGAAGAATGCCCAAAAACACCAACTGTTATTTATTGTAGTTGGTAAAAATAATGTTTTGACCTATTTTTAATTATTTTATGAATTCTCACAACAAAAATTATTCTTAAAAAAACACAATTTCACCCTCCAAAAAATAAGGGATGCAACCCTTAATGTTCATACTACCACGGATTTCTTGACTTTTTAATAAGAAACTCTTTCCATTTTGTTTCGTTAAAAAAAGTTAAGTAGAAGCCGAGATATATCAAAAAAACGTTTCTTGGGGGTAAACTTTAGGGGTGATTTTAACCCTTATAAAGCGCTTCTCAGCCGATAAAAAAATGGTTTCGTGAATCTCGCATGGAGGTCTACTTTTTAATATGGGTTTGGAATTTTTTTTAATTTGACAGTTCGGGTGCTTTCCTTGTAAGACATAGTAAAATAAACTTTTAGATGTAATCTCACTATAAAAGCTATATTTTTGTACAATGCTGCCAGTCGAATCAAACGACAATGGCAAGCTCTCATCTCTAACTTTATTCCACATATCGACTTGACTTTCATACCAATACATAACGTAAAATGGATCTAAACTCAATGATTTACATTACAAAAATCAATAAAATTTTTGTTTTAAATAGATGAGCCTTTAAACTTTGTATAATTTAATTTTTCATTTAGAATTTCTTCTCTAGCTTTGGTTAAAGTTTGTGTGTTGTTTAAATCTGATGGGTCAGATCTACTTTCCATGGCTTCTAATTGTTCTTCACGGTACTCCATAGCAGTTTTACTACATAAGATTTCCTTTACAGCTTTTCGTCGAGGACCAGCCAGTTTTCTTTTCTTTTTGTGAGGAATGTTATGGGTACTAAATGCCTCGATATTAAATATTAAAGACTCTTCATTCAATAAACATTCTCCAATAATTCCACTTCCACAATCAGAACACAGTCCATTAAATTTAAATTTACTTTTAGTTACATAACTGTTTTTGAAGTTAAAAACACAAGGTAAATTTTGTGATATCCAAATTCCTGCAGCCACTTCATCTGTCCAGCCTTCTTTCTTCTTTTTTGTATGTATATTAATTATCTTATGTGTTGCTACAGTTATATCAAAATTTACTATATCACAATTATATCGATTTTTCATTTTTTCACTAGGTAAATAATCTTCATCTTGTTCATAGTTTTTTGAATTACTTTTAGTCTGTTTAATTTTATTTAATTTCTCCAGTTCACTTTTACAGATATATTTATTTTTATATACATAAAGAAATAGTGATTTTGAAGTCATTTTTAAATTCAAAGACTTTTTTATGTCTTCCCATACATTATCTTTTTCGCCTTTCAGTGAATGATTTTCATTGAAAATTTTCCACTCCTTTAATTTATACAGAAGATATTCTGGAGAAACTTCAGCCATTCGAGACATTTTAAAAACATTAATTATATCAATAAAAGTTATATAAATAAGTCTTTTCAATTAATTTACACTTTTTTACTTTGATTTCTTTGTCCCCTTTTCTTCGCTTCCATATTTATCAAAGAATATTTACAAATATTATGCATACGATAGAATAATATGTAATAGTTCGTTACCTAAATTACTTTAGAACTTTAACTCATTAACTGTCAGATACTTAATCGTACTTATTTGAAGTAGGACACAGGTGCGCGTAAACTTTGAGTTCTTTGCCCATGCAAAGTTAACTTTGTAATTCTGAGCTTTCAACTGATAAAAAGTGTACAAAATCTTAAGGAAACAATTTCCTGGTTTGAAAGATTAAGACGCATTCTCAACAAACTTTCCAAGGCAACGGTTAAGTCGCGTAGGTTAAAAAGTATACTTAACAGTTGGCAACAGTTTCGGTATACAAACATAATAATGAACTTCTTGTATAGAATTTCGCTGATTTGCTTTACTATTGTGCTACTGCGATTTTTCAAAACAAAACATTGATGTTAAGTAGTCCGATAATCATAAAGTAATATACGAGTAATATTCAGATAAGTATATATTAGCCAATGAATATTTTCTTATAATACTAATCACCCTTTTTTAAAATCATGATTCTTTGTGAAATGTTATTTCTTCAGCAGTTTCAACATGTTTATATAAACTGTATTTATCGTTGCAATCTAATGTTTGCAAGTGCATTAGAAATTTTTTCTACATATTAATTGTCAAGTAGACGACATCTTTATTTTAACCTTCAAGTCCTGTATTATTCATGTATATGCTATAAATGGTTAATTTGTGGCTTTTATAATTAATGTTGGAGAGAGAAGTTAATTATTAAGGATGTCAGGGAAAATTTGTCGTTAAATAATTCATTGAGATTAATATTTATACTAAAAAGAAGAAGGAAATTATTGTCGTTATACTTAACTGAAGAGTCACTGAAGGATTGCTTAAATCATGACAAATTATGGTAACGTTTAAATATATTTATTCACATAAATTGAAAGACTTACATAATAATTTTTTACATTAAAGAATTATAAAAATCTTCATTTACAGATAATGACATGAGCGTACTTGGACACTTCTAAAGGCCGAATGATATACTGATTGATTCCTTTCATTTTCTCAATATAACGGTCACTGCACCAACTCGTATTAACTATTTTACTATTAAATTAGCATGAAGAGTATAAATGTGATTGGAGTTTATTGGTTCAGCTAATATCTTGTTCAAATCAAGAAATGTTTTACCTTCCCAAGGTTTCCTAGACAGCGAAAACAAATTAAACTCCAGCACTAAAAATAAGCTGGATGCATTTAGAGTTTTGATTATTATTGTCATCTGTTCAACTAAATATTTTCAAATTTGGATCAAATGTTTCGGGCATTTTGAAATATTTCAGTATTGCCATGCATTTGTTCATCAAGCAACGCATAGTGTTAAAGTGTTTTTCATTGTGATATATATTTGAAAACTACCAGTTTCTTATATCGAACATACATTTTACATTAATATGCAAATCAATAATAAATGTATGTTACTGTTCAATTATATGTATCAACTACTTGTATATTTGTATAAAAAATTTTAACTTCAAGCTCTAGCGTACATATAGATGTATAGAACTGTCCTACACTAACAGTATGATTACTGCTTTACTAAAACCATTGAATAACAAGCTGTTTAATTTCTGTTGCCATGTTTACAATCGATTTTAAAACATTCTTTGCAAAACATTTCAACTGTCAAATCTAATCTAAACGAAGTTGGCTCTCTTTCTTTTATCTTAAAGAATAGTGAATATACAGTCTTATTTATAAGTATTAAATATAGTATAAGTTCTAAATATTTTTAGTGTATCATATGCAAATAATTAATTTTTAAACAAGAGATCATACAGTTAAAATTTGCTAAGCAATGATTATTAGTTAAATATAACTGAAGTACAAGTATCTATAGCCTCATATATATATATATATATATATATATATATTGTCACGGCCTGCCGTACCGACGTCGAGTATAAGCCGTAATTGAAGTAACTCATGCGCGCGAACGCGAGATGGCGCGTCGATGCAGAATCTGAGCTGCATCGACGTGATGACTAGCGGACTGCGGCGAGCCGGCCGGCCATCTTATAGTTCCCTACGACATTCTGCAACCGCTTTTCGTTTCGCTCCACCTTGTTTCGCCCGTTATTAAAAGAAGACTCGTTCATTCATTTGAAGAGAAGTACCGTGTCAGAGCGCGAATCACGAGAGTTTTGCTCGTGATATACAAAAATAGTGTATTGAAGTACTTCTGCGGTTTTCGCGCGTTAAAGTGCAAAGTTCAAGTGCGACAGGCTAGTATCACCTGCCGCACTCCAACTACTTAGTGTCTGGAGGAAGTAATAGCACTTTTCGTGTCCGCTCCACCGCAGCATCAAGATTTTTATATTGCTCAGGAAGTAAGACCAGACACGTCCGAGACCGATCAACTACTTGAGCCGTTGCTAAATTGGGTAAAAGGTAAGCGTGCACGCATTCTTCCGCGCCGCGTATTAGCTCCGCGTAACCGCTTTTCCAGGCTCGTCGTACCTGGACATCGGCTTCGAGTAGGCGTTCTCGTGCGGTGAGAGCAAGTGCGAGGACAGAGTGTAGGCATCGGGCTCGCACTTCAGCAAGGTTAAATGCGAGGTCAAACCACCGGCTTTTTCAAAGCCGGAGAGTGCGCACGACAGGTGCGCACACGTGTAAACCCGCCGTCTGCCCTCTCTCTCACACTTATACGTGTGTGCGTCGCGCGGCGATCGCGACTGCTCTCACACTTCGTCGCTTTACTCGGTGAGCGCGCGCGTAGAGTACCGCACACGTGAGGCGTATTATACCTCGCGTGCGCGGCGTAAATTATCGCGAGCGTGACGTCAGTCTCCGAGGCAGCTGACGTCAGAGGTAACGTGCTGGCGCACCGTTTAGATAGGGAATACGCAAACCTAAATTCATTTCTTTTATATTTCTGATTCATTATCACACCACAACTTCTTTTATTTAATAAACAATAGTCTTTTATTATTAACATTTAACCTCTCGAGTTATTATTTCGCGACCTAGTCATTCCCCGTTCCCCGCCGCCTCCGCGGTCGTTACGTAAGAGAAAACGTATCGTTTCATCTGAGCAGCCGGCACACGAACCAGTGAACGAGAGGAGAGTTCGAGTCACTGGTGAGAAACAAAGCGCAAGTCTTCGACTTGCGTGTTGCACGGTAAGTAACCAGATTAGGTGAACATTGTACGACGTTGTAGCGTCCGTTGCATAATCTGGCTATTACATCTCCGGGAGTTGAACCGAGAGATATGGAATTGAACCGCTAAGGTACGCAGGTGAAACGTGCCTTAGCCGGAAAATCCACCCCGTGACAACTGGCGCCCTATACGTGTGTGTGCTTGGGAATATCGCGAAATTTTGACTTCGAAGGAGCAAAGTTCGAATCCCAAAAATTTCTTTTTGCGTTTTTCCGATTCTTTTTTTTAATTTTTAGTTAGGAAGGGTTACAGAACATTAATTAACCAACAGCAAACCCTCTAGTGGTGGAAATTTGAAGATTTTTGCAGAAAATCGAGAAAATTGCTGTTGGTAAGTTCTAAAAATTTTTACAAGCCTTTTTACTAGTTAGAAACGGTGCGCCTAGGCGGAATAAAATTGCGAGCGAGACTCTTATTTGTTTAAATAATAATAAAAGTTTGTTTAAATAATAATAAAAATTTGTGAAGAGAAGCATCAGGGGATTGAACGCTCGACTAAATTTGTGACGAGCGTTCAATCGATACCAGTTGCTAGCCTAGTGGAGGCTAGTATAGACAGTACCCTCAGGGGATTCGAAACAGAGACAAAGAATCGAACTGAGGGGTGGATTCGAACCCGCGGTGACCTGGCTGGCATTTATTTTTTTTACAGGGTAAAAATTTTAAAACAGCTGAAAAGCAGAGACAAACCAGTAATTCGTGCTAAATCGGGACCGAAGCACCAATTACTGGCAAATTAATAAGAAAACCAGCCAGGGCGTTTTGAAACCGAGCGACTGGTATCTAACCCTCTGCAACTCGAAGTGAAATTCAGAGTGTGGAGGTTAGATAGAACTATAGTATATTATAAATTATTTATATATATTTATTATAAACCACACTCACAACCGCACACACAACCACACTCTGAAATACACATTCAAGCGCGTGTAAAGAAGGCTACAAGCGAAACAAGAATTAAAAATGGCGCAGAATATAGAGGAAGCCATCGGGAATTGGTGCCAATGTTTAACGGCAAAAGATGTAGACGATCATCTACAGACATTGAACTTGAAAACCAGCGGCTCCAAATTTATAAAGATGAACAGGATGTCGCAGTGGCTACTTGGAATATACCAGCCGGAGGATTTTCAGATGGAAGAAGGGCAGGATGAATATTCCCTGCTCATAAAGGGAGAAAACCTCCGAACCAGGTTCATTCAAGAACACAGCACAGAAGACCTTCCACCAGCATGGGAAAACATAACGGGTGAATCCACGGATGAACCACACCCGTTAACCATGCTGGCAGAGGACGATGCGACAAAAGCCAACCTGGAGGCCACAAGGTTGGCAATAAAAGAAACCGCGCCGCCACAGAGGACAGAAAAAGAACTAACAGGCGGAAAATCCACAGAAAAACCGAGCCAACTGGACTCTGGCAACTTAATAAACCAGAGTTCTGAGGTAGACGGCACGACGCTGGCACAGTTTTCTGAGCCGATGGCGGCGATGATATCCGCATCCGGCATGAAGTTCCTGATGCCAGAAGCATTTTTAGAGTTCTGCGGTAACATGATGCAGGAAAACAAAACCTTGCGTGCAAACGGGGCAACGCAAGGAGCAGCTTCTAGCACCAGGATGGAAGACGACCGGACCAGACTAGGGAAGGAACACGTGCGCTTACAAGACACATACACGTGTCAGTACCCCGTCGATCCGAATCGGGATGAAGCATCGACCCCCCAGGCGCATTTAGGTGACAGGATCCAGCCACTGTTAGGCAACCGTGGCAGAACCTGGGGGGAGGGGGAAGGATTCTCGCGGAATGAAACCTCCGAGAACCTCGGCGCCAGTGGAGTCGAAGATTCGTCGTTAAGAAGGCGAACCTTCCCCATTGTTGACGTCGGACTCACAGTAAGGAAGTGGAACGTGTCGTTCTCTGGCGATAGAGGCCAGAGCATAGAAGCTTTCCTGGAGAAAGTAGAAGCGTGCCGCGGGTCGACTAGCCTGTCCGAAGCAGAGGTATTCCAGGCCTTGCCGGAACTACTAAAAGGCGTGGCAGCCATGTGGTTTCAGGTAGAAAAACACAAGTGGAACACATGGTCAGACTTCTGTTCAGCAGCTCGGCGTTGGTACGGAACCGGAAGAGGTTACCAACAACGCTTATTGATGGAAGCAACCGCCAGGACACAGGGAGAAGATGAACTTGCGAGAGATTACATAACCTGCCTCCCGGTTATTATGAGAAAAATGGAGCCGATACCGAACTTAGAAATGCAACTTGACATGCTCCATCGAAACTTGAGGCTGGGACTCCAAAGGTTGGTGAGGAGAGCCGACTTCAAAGATATCGACGAGTTACAAGAGATGGCGAGGGAAGCCGAACTAACTCTCGATATGGAGAAAACCTTCCGCCCTCCGCCGCCTTCGGAATTGACTATGTTGCCTGAAGCAGCCTATAAGTCAAGGAGTGTGAAACCTGCGAAGCCAAAAATCTCCGGAGTGAACTCTGGAGAGTACAATGGCCTCGCAGGCAAAGAAACCTTGGCGGATCAGTCGATACTGACCGCTATATCGAGGTTAGAGGCCGGACTGAACGAGTTACGCAGCAAACAAAACGCTCGTACATCTGGCCACAACCCAAGGAAGAAAAGTGAAAATCGCCACGAAAAACACAAACCGTCACCGGCGAAGACCCCTAGAGGGAAAGAGAAAGAGAACCGAACATTAACCGGTGACGGTAAGAAGAGCGATACCGGCGGAGGGCCCGAGCGTAAGAGCGACAAACCGGCCGGACCCATAACGTGTTGGGGCTGCGGCAAAATAGGTTACCATCGCTCGTTTTGCCCCGACTGTTCGGGAAACGAGAACCGGCGAGATTGAATGGGTCCAAATCCGCCGAGACCACTCTAGAGGCCCAGAAAGAGTCGAGGAAGAAGGACGAGATACCAACCGACCTGGTGGCAGCTGCCAGTCAGGTCAAGGCTGAACAATGTCCAGACGAAGAGAAAGTCGGACAAAGGAACGACTCCGTGAAGAAGCTAGAACCTAGCTCCAATCAAATTCCTGTACAACCCGACGAGCTGCGTTGGTGGGTACAGGTGGGGATCGGAGGGTTCCGCATTCGGGCACTATACGATACTGGAGCCTCGAGAACGGTGATGGGATCGTTAGGACTGCAACTAGCTACCGAACGCGGACGTACGTTCCGGCCAGCTATGGGAGCAGGCGCCAGAGGTGCTGGCAACAACCTGCTCCGCGTAACGGGACATGTGGAACTCCCGTTCGAGTTGGGCGGGGTCAAACGAGACATACTGGTTTCAATAATAACAGAACTGGAAGTTCGTCCGCGCATTTGAGACAACGCACGACCCCGTAGAGAACAGGCTGATAGTGGGAAAATCCGGTCAGAGTGTAGGACTGGAATTAGCCTGTGTCTCTTCGTCAGATCCAAATGATCCAACACAGATCAGGATCGCCTCCATCGACACGATGAAAGCTTCTTCAGCGGGTCTCGCCGATATTACGCTGGAGGAATACCAGAGCTTACAAGCTCTTTTAACAAGAGTACTACCAGCAGCAGACGCTCCACTCGGCTGCACTAATTATGCCGAGCACGAGATAGACGTAGGCAAAACTCGACCAATCCGGCAGAAACAATACCCGATTTCCAGAAAATTGGAAGAGGAAATGCATCGACAAGTTCGAGAGATGCTTGCAGCCGGATTGATCGAGCCTTCGACGAGCCCCTGGGCCAGTCCTGCTTTCATGGTGCCGAAAGCTGGCAATAAACATCGTATGGTGATCGACATGAGAAAGGTGAATGCCGCCGCAAAGGGAGATGCGTATCCGCTGCCAAATATGGATCAGATCCTACGGAAGCTCCAAGCCGCCCGTTATATATGAACCTTAGATCTGAGCAGCGCATACCATCAAATCCCTTTGAAAGAAGAATCGCGGGAGATTACGGCATTCTCAATACCCGGTTTGGGGTTATTTAATTTAAAAGAATACCATACGGATTGTCGAACGCAGGAGCCACCTTTCAGCGCATGATTGACAGAGTCATAGGGCCCGAACTAGAGCCATACGCGTTCTCTTATTTAGATGACATCATCACCGTAACAGAGACTTTTGAAGAGCATCTAGCGATGTTAGAACGCGTATTGGCGAGAATCAATGAGGCAGGCCTTACGATCAACCGAGAGAAGAGCGTATTTGGTAGATCTGAGGTAAAATATCTTGGTGTTCTCGTTAACCGAGATGGGTTTAGACCAGACCCAGATAAGATAGCTCCGGTTATGCAATACCTTGCGCCTAAGAACCTAAAACAGTTAAGGCGATTCCTCGGTATGGCATCGTGGTATCGGAAGTTTTTTCCCGATTTTGCCA
This sequence comes from Torymus aiolomorphi, assembly GCA_036365515.1. Taxonomy (NCBI): domain Eukaryota; kingdom Metazoa; phylum Arthropoda; class Insecta; order Hymenoptera; family Torymidae; genus Torymus; species Torymus aiolomorphi. Next base: position 219,409,078 of record CM070874.1, read on the forward strand.
CGATCGCCGACCCTCTCACACGCCTAACGAAGAAAAACTTCAGGTACGTGTGGGAAGAGGAACAACAACAAGCTTTCAACCACATCAAGGCACTCATAGCCTCAGCTCCAGTCCTACACCGTCCGGATTTCGCTTCGCGCTTTGTCATACAAACTGACGCAAGTGACTCTGGTTTGGGAGCCGTATTGTTCCAGGTGATAGACGGCCAGGAGCGAGTCCTGGAGTTTGCGAGTCGCTCACTCTCTAAAGCTGAGCGAAATTACTCAGTAACAGAAAGAGAGTGTCTTGCGGTGTTATGGGCTATCGAGAAGTTTTGGGCATACGTAGAGGGATATAATTTCCTCGTAGTGACCGACCATAGCAGTCTGCGTTGGATTCGGTCACTGCGTAGCCCGACAGGTAGACTAGCAAGATGGTCGCTTAGGCTGCAGATGCACAACTTTGAAGTTGAGCATCGCAAAGGGAGTCTCAACTGCGTGCCGGATGCATTATCGAGAATGTATGAAGAAGACGAGGACGAAGAACAACCAGTCGTAGGCGCCGTCTCGTGGGCAGTAACCACGAAAGACGAGTGGTACCTCGGCTGGCAGAAAAAGGTATTAGAAGAACCTAATACTTATCCTAGGTGGAAAGTATTAGGCGGCCAGCTATACATGTATCGTCCAAATCAAGATATCGAGGAGGATTTAGGCGTAGATGACGATGCATGGAAACTGGTAGTTCCTGAGGAGGAAAGGAAGAAAGTTCTCTTGGAATGTCACGACGACCCTACTGCTGGACATCCCGATATTATTACTGGCCGAGATACTACAAGTCAGTAAAGGAACATGTCAGAACATGTTTGATATGCCAGCAGTGCAAGGTAGAACAAAGGCCATCCCTCGGTTTGATGGGGCGGCGAGTTATTAACAGGCCTTGGAAAGTCGTCGCGGCGGATATAATAGGTCCTTTAATCAGAAGCAAAGCCGGATTCGGGTATATATTGGTCTTCCAGGATTTATTTACTCGATGGGTAGAGTGTATCCCTATCCGGAAAGCCAACGGCAAGACTATTCGAAAAGAACTGAAGAATAGGATAGTCTTACGATATGGCACATCCGAAGTCTTCCTTTCCGACAACGGAACCGAATTTAAGAACCAGGTAATAGACCGATACCTGACCGAAATAGGAGCTCACCACTCTCTTACTCCCTCTTACCATCCTCAAGCAAATCCGGTGGAGAGAGTGAATAGAACCCTCACGACCAGTATTATGGCAGTTGTGGAAGGGAACCATAATACTTGGGACGAGAATCTACCTGAACTGGTGTTCGCGCTAAATAATACATCCCATCGTGCCACTGGTAAGTCACCGGCCATGTTAAATTATGGCAGGGAGCCAGTGCCTCCTGGGACTAAGAGGAGGGAACAAGATCAGGTAGACTGTTGTTCAAGAGGACGAAGACGCCTGGTTAGAAAGAATGAGAAATCTCAGCAATATGCTAGATGATGCTGGTCACCATTCAAGAGAAGAACAAGAGAGGCATGCTAAGATATATGATGCCAGGCGGAGAGAACCGAAGTTCGAGGTTGGAGATCGCGTGTGGAAGAAGAATCGCGTGTTATCCTCGGCAGCTCAAGGAGTGATGGCGAAGTTGGCACCGAAATACGTTGGCCCTTACGAGATTTTGGAGAAGAAAGGGCCCAACACGTACCAACTGGTGGATCAGGAAGGAGATGTTGAAGACCTGGTCCATGCAGAACACTTGAAGCCATACTTCGCTGGAGAAGAGCCCGAGGATCACGAGGAAACACACGAGCGCGATATAACTGAAGGAGAGGATGACGTCGCCCGACCACCGGGGGAAGAAGAAGAAACGGCGAAGAGCGACCCGCCACTTGCGAGAACCCAGCCGCCAGCGGGCACTGGGTAAGATCAGGACGAGGTTGGCGTGACAACGCAAGCTCGCGGGAGAGGTAGGCCGAGAAAGACAGCGATAGTCACGAGAAGGCCAGGCGAAACTTCTCCTGCACCAACCAACCCCGTCCCAGTTGCGAGCGAGCCCCTAAAACGACCGCGTGGCCGATCGAAAGGTTCGCGGAATCGCGTACTAACCTGCGACCCCGTCTCGACGTCCCCCCGGAGAACACGCGCGAATCCGAACTACAGTTCCCGAGGATAAACGCTATCTTCTCCTCTGTCCACAGGATGAGTCTTGGACAACTGAACCAGCAGCAGCTCCTCGAGCTGGTAGGCCAGCTGCTGGCACAGGCGCAGCTGATGCCTCCGACACCTGGCCGGATAATACCAGGTGCCGCATTACCTGCCATTGGAGGAGCCGTGGAAGGGTCCTCCGTTACCATAGAGGAACTGCCGGCAGGGAAGCCAGTAGTTACTTCGTCAACGCGGTCGATATTAAGACGACCGAAGACCGCGATAGACGTCACTACTCTGGTAGTTAGCCAGAGTAGCGAGGTCGAAGAGGAGTCGTCGACTCCATAGGTAGTGGAGCCTGTGGAGTCGGAAAAACGGAAGAGTTGGGCCAGTGAGGATAGCCTCGCCCACGATACTCCGCAGGTAGAGGAGCCTGCGGAGAATAGCGAGTCGTGTGAGTTGTCAGGTCGCTCCCCCATGTCGGTCGTTTGGATGAAACTCGAAGCCAACTTGGTAGCATCTCGAGAGCTATCCCAGTTGGCTAGAGAGAAGGAAGAGGCCGTCATGAAGGAGTGGGATAACTTCCACGATTATGAAGGGGCGAGGGTCCACTCCGAAAAGTGGTTTAACCTGGTCCTGGGCCGCAAAGAAGAGCTCGCGGGGGCAGTCGAGTTTCGCCGACAGCGAAACGAGAGTAGGGCTCGCGAGGCTCGCGAAAGTCGCGAAGCCTTGGAGAAAGCTCGACGCCTCCGCGAGGCCAAAGAAAAGGAGATGGTCCGGGTCCAGGCCGAACTCGCGAGGGCCAGGGCAGAAGAGGAAGAAGTAGCCAGGGGTAGGAGGAGACCTACCCCTGGTGCGACAACAGTACCCGTAAAGGAGTCCCGTCCGGGCAGACCGAAGAGCCGCCAGAGGAGTAAGTCTAGGAGAAGACCTTCGAGGGGTCGTCCTCAAGAACAGGCACCCGCTCCTGCGGGATCTACCGGGCCCCCGAGGTCCCTTTCTTCTGGCCGGCGTCTGCCCGGAGAACCACGACAACCGAGACGGTGCTCCTTTTGCGGGCACCTCAACGTCCGCAACCCAGCTATCTGCTCTGGAGCCGCGAATCACGACCCACTCAACCCGTTTTATTATCGGCAGAAACATCAGCAAAATTTCGGGTGATTAAGCGGCGTCGATTATTTTTTTTTTGTTATTATTCTTTGAATAAAATTTTTTTTAATTTTTCTATAAAAGTCGCATTCGCTTGAGTACTTCTAGAACCTTAGCCCTTTTCAGGTATTAGCGACGCCGGATTGAATTGCAGAGTCCCATATCAGGAGATAAGTGACATCTGGGTGGGGGGTGTCACGGCCTGCCGTACGTACGTCGAGTATAAGCCGTAGTTGAAGTAACTCATGCGCGCGAACGCGAGATGGCGCGTCGATGCAGAATCTGAGCTGCATCGACGTGATGACTAGCGGACTGCGGCGAGCCGGCGACGGCCATCTTATAGTTCGCTACGGCATTCTGCAACCGCTTTTCGTTTCGCTCCACCTTGTTTCGCCCGTTATTAAAAGAAGACTCGTTCATTCAGTTGAAGAGAAGTACCGTGTCAGAGCGCGAATCACGAGAGTTTTGCTCGTGATATACAAAAATAGTGTATTGAAGTACTTCTGCGGTTTTTGCGCGTTAAAGTGCAAAGTTCAAGTGCGACAGGCTAGTATCACCTGCCGCACTCCAACTACTTAGTGTCTGGAGGAAGTAATAGCACTTTTCGTGTCCGCTCCACCGCAGCATCAAGATTTTTATATTGCTCAGGAAGTAAGACCAGACACGTCCGAGACCGATCAACTACTTGAGCCGTTGCTAAATTGGGTAAAAGGTAAGCGTGCACGCATTCTTCCGCGCCGCGTATTAGCTCCGCGTAACCGCTTGTCCAGGCTCGTCGTACCTGGACATCGGCTTCGAGTAAGCGTTCTCGTGCGGTGAGAGCAAGTGCGAGGAGAGAGTGTAGGCATCGGGCTCGCACTTCAGCAAGGTTAAACGCGAGGTCAAACCACCGGCTTTTTCAAAGCCGAGTGTCAAGTCAGTGTCCAGTATCTTATTCGTAACTAACATGACTAGCGTTACTTTTGAAAAGCTAAATAAATAATATATCAAATCTTGAATCATGGGAAGTAAATTTACAAGTTTTTTTGAGATATGGAGATCAAAAAGTTGGAAGGTCAACTATAACCAGGAATATACAATAATTTACTGATTTCAGTGGATCATTTTTACTGTTCTATGATTATATGAATGGTGTATTAAGTTTTGTACCACTAAATAAGAAATTAGTGTAACTTTATTCGCAAACATGAATAACTGTTAGATTATATAAATAGATTCAATATAAGATTGATACTGGATATATACAAAAAATTTTTGTATTACTTTAAAATAATGATTTAAATGTTATCGGCATATAATTATTAAAATATAATAAAGCTTAACATTACTTTAATCTCTACATATTAACGTGATTTAAAAAAAAATTTAGTGGAAGTTTATTTAATAAATTATAAATTCAATTTTATCAATGGGACGATATCCTTTATAGTGAAATTATCTCAAAATGAATTTTTGAATGATATTTAGTTCATTTTTATAAACACTTTTGAACCACTTGATCGAATGAGCTGAAATTTGGCATAACTTTCTAATATATTTATATACATAGTACAACACGTGGAGAAATGTTAATAACAATACTAAATTTCACTTTTAGTTTTCCATGATAAAGAATATTGAACTTGTTCAAATTTTGCTCCATTCATATTGTGAAAATATAGATGTATTCTCAAGTTTATGTACCAAATTGCAGCTTATTTATGATCAAGCAGTTCAAGAGAAAATCTATAAGAATTTAGGAAAGATGAAAAAAGTAGTGTTAGGTTTAAGTGGCTATTATTAGCTTGTCAATAAAAACAGAGAAGTCCATGGGGGTTCAAAATGCTTATTTGTATGTATAATTTAAAGTAGTCTTGTTGCTTTTCATGTTTATCAAAAGAAAAAAATTTATATACTGATATAAATTAAGTTTATTTATTCAACATTGAATCCAGACTTGCATGGATTAAAGCCGGGCTCTGTTTGAGCCCTCTGTTTGAGAATGCCATAATTTATACTGAGGACATGCTGTGGATGTTTACAAAATAAAGTGAGAGCCAACTTCAATAAATTAAATTTCAATATATTATAAAACGGTCTATAAAATTAACTCTATTAAATAATTGTCGATATAAAAGTTGTTGCAAGAATGATTATAAAATGTGTGTATAATATTACAATATTATTGTTACATGTATTATTGTTACTGTTACAATATTATTCGTTGAGTGTTTGAGTATTACAATTTGAGTGCATAAGTCTTACAATAATCGGTTGAGTGTGTGAGTGTTACAATTTGAGTGTTTGAGTTTTACTGTGTGAGTGTGGGTGAGTTTGCTGAGACACGTTGCCAATCACTGATGAGAGTTATAACCATGCAGTAAGCACCACAATAAAGTATTATTGATTTTATGGTGGTTGAGTTTTCAATGAGATGCCACGATTAGATATTATTGATATAATCGTGGCTGAGTAATTCCCGCTATACAGCTTGGTTAAGCGTTCGTGTAGCAGCGCACTCTGGTATAAAATGGCCGCATTTGTGAGTGGTTACCTGGGTTTGCAGTGATTGTATTCCTCCGGAATGCGTGAGAGAATCCGATGATGCAGCAGCAGGTGAGTTGCGCCAGATGAGAAAATTCCAGTTGAGAATTCCAGTTAGGTTTCCTCGCTGATAACAGCCGTCAACATGCAATATAGGTTGCGTGAGCTGCTGCCTCGTGGTGTGCTCGAAGCATCGAGCGCCGGTGAGAAGATGCCGCTTGAGTATCCCCGCCATGTGGGAAGTTTCCGTATGAGAGACTGCTGCGTGAACCCTGCCGTGCGAGACGACGCCGTATGAGATATTGCCGTGCAGCAGTCCATGTTGAGAGAGCCAGTAACACCACACTTGAATGTTTCACTTGAGAATCACCGAATGTGCACAGTGAGTTTCTCCATGAGGCCGTTGGTCGCAGAGACAGACTTTGCGTAGAGTGAGCGAGACCACACTTGAGAGACTCCGACGTGAGAGTTGCCGAACGTGCACACTGATATTTTCCACGTGGTCAACCGTTGCAGTGAGAGAGAGTTTGCCGAGTAATGAGAATGCTGAGTAAGTTGGCCACGCAGCCTCGTGGCGAGCACGCCGTCCAGACTAAGAGAAGATTTTTGAATGAGTCGTGTGTCGAGCACGCTGTACAACCGAAGAGAGAGAGAGAGCACATCCGTCTTCTTCCTCGATGATTCTTTCGTCGAGGCGTGAGTCAAATCGGTATCTCTCTCATTTACGTGTGTGAAAATGAGAGAGACAGCATGATTTTTGCCATACTCGGCTAGTCAGCGTAGCGCGTCAGCTGTTCCGCCGGGAGCAGCACGTATGTGCTGCCGTCGCGCCACCGCCTGCTGAGTTGAACCTACTGTTGCGTAACCGCGGGAAATTCAAACTTGATATTTCCCAAACATTCCGCCCTCCATCAACCGATAGGTTGATTAAATTCCGATGATGCTGGTACGATGGCGAGTTGCTGACTTCCGAATGGATTGAGAGGTCGCCGTCTTGAGTTTCTTCTTATGTGGTTGTGAGTTCTCTGATGAGGTATTCCAATATCTTCTGATAGTAGCCATATACTATGTGAGGATTATTCGTATTGAGTACCATGGACTCCACTTGATTTCGTGAGATGTGTGATGCCCTTTTGAGGTTAATTGAGACCGTTGTTGAGACGACTTGCTGCCAGAGTTACTGAGTCATCCATGAAGGAGTTTCCCAACAGGACAGGTGAGTGTATCTTCTGAATCCTTTTGGAGTGCTTATGACGGCTTTGAGTTGAGCTGATCTTCACTTGAGTCAGCCATGATGATGAAATTCCAATTTGAGAACAATGTTGTCCATGGTCTGTTGGCGATGAAGTATTATTGATTTCACCACTGCTTTCCACTTACATCATACGAAATGTTGCAGGTGGGTTGAGTCTCCATGGAGTACCGTCATTGATGAGAGTTGTACCAAGTGAGTTTTTGTTGAGAATGTTGCAAAGGTAGTTCTCCATTTGAAATAAACCATATGTAAGCCGTAATGAAACCATTCGATGAGTAGTCACTGACCAAGCATAGATAACAGCTGATGACAAATAATGCTGTGAGTGCACACAAATACAAATCCAGCGCTAGTATGATTTTGGATTCACGCCCCTTCGATGAGTTGATGAGTGACCCTGCTAAATTGATCCCATTGTGAGTGAAGGGTGGTGATGGAGTGGTCCAGTGCCCTGGATAGTTGCACCATGAGTTGCTGAGTCCGATGAGTCCGATACCTTACACAAGTTACAGAATCTCGAGTAAATAACTTGGCCGGAACTCTGCTTCCAATAATCCAAATTTCCTGCCTGATGTGTGCAGAGTGAATTTTCTCGGTGCCACCGAGAAATATTGTTATGTCAGAATGCCGAATGATCAGTGACCAGTTGACTGTGCCGTTGAAATGTAGCTGGAAGTTGAGTGATATTCTAGTTGAGTTTTGTAACCGACCTCCTACATTGATAATTCCTTCTGAGTGAATGTATACAGTCAATCTATTGAATAGATGATTCTGTGGGACTTGAGAATTTTCAGCATAGTAAGTTCAGATGGAAATGAACTCTCTGAGTTTCCTTGATCCAGAAGATTTTTTTTCTTGCTGATCAGATCAGCTGTGAGTCTCGTCTCAGTTGAATTTTGCTTTGAAATGATTACAAGCTAACATAAATTAGCCCGTAATTGTTGAGTAATCTATTGCACAATGAGTGTTGATTGACGAGATTCCATGAATATGAATTGTCCTAATGCGATGTGGCTGCAGTGAGTGTGACCTTTGCCTCTTTCTGAAAAGTGTTCCTTTTTTGTAAGTCAGCTTGAGATGTCCATGATGATTGTCTTCCCTTGGTTGTTGGAATTACTCTTTGGCTGAGTGTAACCCTGGTTCCAACAGATTCCTTTCATTGTGAGGCACGTGAGATTATGCGTGTGCATACCATATTCTGATCTGTCCATAAATGAACATGAGCGCTTGGCAACTGAACATTGTCTAAACATACCTTCTGAGTAAGCTTGCCGCTCTGAACTCCAACCTTGATATGGAGTTCGGGTTGAGTGTTACCTTCCTTCTTGATGAGACTAGGAATAATAAGCCAATTGTGAGAAATGTGGTTTACCGTGGGGTGCTGTAGCCGTTGCCTATTGCGAAGTATTCGAAAAGCCATAAGTTTTGAGAACCGAATCCAATTGAGTGAGATCTTCTCGAATTTGCAGCCATTCTTCGCAATTGAGTTAAACTTGTTTGTCCCATGAGTACTTGAGTAGCCACAGCTCGTGTAGGAGAATTTGAAAGAATAACCACAGATGAGATTGTCCATGCGGGATCGAGTAGTGGTGAGTTTTGAAAGAGAATTATCCAGTTGTGATTATTTCTTGAGTGAGCGGCAATATTATTCAGATGTGGATTCAATTGATAGTGAAATCCGTTATAATTTAAGTAATTTCATGACGCAATCATCATAATCTATAGCTTGACTTGCTGGTGAGTAATTCCTTGAGAGACATCGGCAAATTGAGTTTGCACTTTGCCTATGAATAGCCGCCCGCCGTGCAGAATCCTGATAACTGCATGGCCCTTATGCATGATTTTGTCCTTTCATGTAACTCCGCCGAAGTTGTCATCCATATCCTTCCAAAGAGGATTGAGTCTGTTGCTCGCGGATTATTGGTTCCTTTATTCGTCACCAGCTGAAGAAGAGTGCAGATATCCAAGTAACGTTGCTCGTGTTCCATATGTGACTTTGCTTAAACGAAGTATGTGAGCTGGTCCGGCTCATCCATCCATGAAATGCGCAATACCATCTGTTGTAGATGCTATGATGATTGCAATTGACAGCAACTGCTTGAGGTACGCTTGAGCTTTGCCAAATGAGTTGTTCAGTACATCAACTGAGGTTTTGAGATAACCTTACTTGATGTTTTCATTGTGTGAACAAAGTGTCACTCACACAATGCTTCTTCATTCTTGAGTTTGCCTATATTTTTGAGGATGGTTCTCCTTAACCCAGAAGCGACTGAGTAATTTCCTTAATTCTTCTGCGTTAAGTCCAATCCGATTTTGATGTATTGTTTCCGTTGAACAGATGATTTGAATTGTTTGAGTAATGACCAGCCAAAATTGATGATTCTGCGATAGGTTCTATCACACTCCTCTTGATGAGGTTGGGTTGGTAATTTGACTATAGTAGTCAGTACTATTATGTGGCATAAATCACACATTAAAATGAAACAATTGATTCAACAGTACACCCTTGTAATGTCAGTTGATACATCACGTTGAGTGCGAATCCGAGGAAGCACTGCAATGATGTAATATGGTCTCCATTGTGCTACCTTGTTTGAGGTTACGTTCGATGATCTGACATTAATCGTCAGTGCCAATGAGCACATCCACAAGTTGAGACTGCCAAACTATGCGATGAGCCAAAAAGTTTGTTTTTGTATAATTCCAAATAAGAAGTTCATATAGTTCTGAGGGTACTGTAGATGAGACTTGACGTATAATGTGAGCATTGGTCCTAGCCTTGAGATTTTTGTGGATGGGCTGTAAGTCTATTTGAACCTTTCCTAATGTATGAGTTGATTGCGTACCTCCAATTCCAATGATTGGGATATATGAGCGTTGCCGTTGAGCGTTGAGTCTTCGAATAGCATCCTTTCAGATACATCATAATTCTGATATTAAATAGACTCATGATCCAAGTTTATGAGATGTACCGGTATGTCGTATCATTCCAATGCAGTTGCAATAACGAAAATTGAGTAAATGAGTGTTGCAGCTGAGTTGACCTTGAGTGTCAATGATTGCGCCGAAATCCAATTGTTGAGTATTTTTGAATATGATCCATATATAGTGAGAGTTCCCTCATCTTGCACCTATAGTTGATATGCAGTGTTGTTGCATAAAATCCCAAACAACGCACATTGTAATTGTAGCAAAATTGCATCTCTGTATCTCGTTGAATCAGTTGACCAATGTGACCACCACAATATAATAGTGAGATTACTTCCAATAGATGCAAGTGTGATGAGTAATACATATTAAATGTATCACTTTGGGTTGAGATGTTCTTGTAGAACTCCTGTGAGGTTCTGGCTGAGTTAACTGCTAAGGCAGCGCTGATCCACACAGGTGTGTTCACGTACATCCACATGTAGTGATGAGTTTCTTCATTTAGTTCCTTGAGATTGCCCGTTGAATGTTGAGAGTGTCCAAGTCAGTGGTGAGAATCACATCCATGAGTCTGTCAATCTTGTTGGCCTCAGCATCCTCAGCCATGATCTAATGCATGTAAGCAGTTTAATAATGAGTAAAATGCACTGACTCTAATACACACCACAGCATATTTAATCCAGCTCGAAGGACCAAATGTTTGAGAATTCCATAATTTATAATGAGGACATGCCGTGGGTGTTTACAAAATAAATTGAGAGCCAACTTCAGTAAATTAAATTTCATTATAAAACTGTCTATAAAATTAACTCTATTACATAATTGTCGATATAAAAGTTGTTGCAAGAATGATTCTAAAATGTGTGTATAACTGTTACAATATTATTCGTTGAGTGTTTGAGTATTACAATTTGAGTGTATGAGTCTTACAATAATTGGTTGAGTGTGTGAGTTAACAATTTGAGTGTTTGAGTTTTACTGTGTGAGTGTGGGTGAGTTTGCTGAGACACATTGCCAATCACTGATGAGAGTTATAACCACGCAATAAGCATCACAATAAAGTATTATTGATTTTATGGTGGTTGAGTTTTCAATGAGATGCCACGATTAGATATTATTGATATAATCGTGGCTGAGTAATTCCCGCTACACAGCTTGGTTAAGCTTCCGTATAGCAACGCACTCTTGTATAAAATGGCCGCGTTTGTGAGTGGTTACCTGGCTTTGCAGTGATTGTATTCCTCCGGAATGCGTGAGAGAATCCGATGATGCAGCAGCAGGTGAGTTGCGCCAGAAGAGAAAATTCCAGTTGAGAAATCCAGTTAGGTTTCCTCGCTGATAACAGCCGCCAACATGCAGTATAGGTTGCGTGAGCTGCTGCCTCGTGGTGTGCTCGAAGCATCGAGCGCCGGTGAGAAGATGCCGCTTGAGTATCACCGCCGTGTGGGAAGTTTCCGTGTGAGAGACTGCTGCGTGAAACCTGCCGTGAGAGACGACGCCGTATGAGATGTTGCCGTGCAGCAGTCCATGTTGAGAGAGCCAGAGACACCACACTTGAATGTTTCACTTGAGAATCACCGAATGTGCACAGTGAGTTTCTCCATGAGGCCGTTCGTCGCAGAGACAGACTTTGCGTAGAGTGAGCGAGACCACACTTGAGAGACTCCGACGTGAGAGTTGCCGAACGTGAACACTGATATTTTCCACGTGGTCAACCGTTGCACTGAGAGAGAGTTTGCCGAGTAATGAGAATGCCGGGTAAGTTGGCCACGCGGCCCCGTGGCGAGCACGCCATCCAGACTAAGAGAAGATTTTTTAATGAGTCGAGTGTCGAGCTCGCTGTACAACCGAAGAGAGAGAGAGCACATCCGTCTTCTTCCTGGATGATTCTTTCGTCGAGGCGTGAGTCAAATCAGTATACTCTCATTTACATGTGTGAAAATGAGAGAGACAGCATGATTTTTGCCATACTCGGCTAGTTAGCGTAGCAGGTCAGCTGTTCCGCCGAGGGCAGCACGTACGTGCTGCCGTCGCGCGACCGCCTGCAGAGATGAACATACTGTTGCGCAAAAACAGGCATATTTAGTATAAAACTACATTATTTTGAGGAAAATAATGTTAAGAATGCATATTTCCACCTTATTAAGTACAAAAAGTACAGATAATGATGGTTTCTCTTTTTTTTTGCACGAATCCACGAACTTTTCAAAATATTTTAGGAAAATATTGGTAAAAACAGTCATTTCTATCATAAACCTACGTTACTTAGAGAAAAACAATGGACCAAATCAAATTTTCCTGCGTTGAATACCAAAAGTACAGAAAATAATTTTTTTCCCTGTTTTCAGCAGGATTCCACGCACATTTAACCATAAACTAGGTTATTATTGGGAAAATCTGCCAAAATTAGTAGAAAACTTAATTGCCAGCTCATTATGAGCAAAAAGTACTTTAAATCATGGTTTTCCATGTTTTTTACAGGATTCCACTCACATTTCACCATATATTAGAAAAATATTGGCAAAAACAGGTATTTCTATCATAAACATACTTGATTTTGATAAAAACTATGAACCAAATCGAAATTTCCTTCATTTGAATACCAAAAATTACGAAAATCAATTTTTTACCAGTTTTTCGCAGGACTCCACGCACATTTCACCATATACCAGGTATATATTGGTAAAAATAGGCATATTTAGTACAAACCGACATTATTTTGTAGAAAACAATGATAAGAATGAACCGTTCCATCTTATTAAGAGCAAAGAGTACAGATAATCATGGTTTTTCTCTTTTAGCAGGATTCCACGCACTTATCACCATATTGGAGGAAAATATTGGTAAACACAATTTATAAACATCATAATAAACTTTTGCATACAAAAAAATATTGCTCAGTGACACGCGAGGTTATATATATAAATATACAATATAATTTTCAGTGTTTAAAATATGGTACTGGTATGACGTGCTACATGAAGTGTTTATAATTAAATTTTAAAACTTCTATTAAAAATCAGTTTCAAATATTTGAGAATAGAACAAGTGTGTATTAATAAATAAAATAATTATTTTAGAAGAATATTAAAAATTGGTCTTCATATTTGACAGGATTAAATTATTATTATTACAAAACGACATCTAATCAGTGTTTAGCGTAATAAATAAAATAAAATACCGGTATGATGTGTTGCATGAAGTGCATATATAACTAAATTTTATTGATGACAAATAACATATAGTGATTAAAAAATGGCATGTAATCAGTGTTTTGTATTATTAAATAAAATAAAATATCAGTATGATATGTCCAATGAAGTGCATATATAAATCAAATGTTATTGATAACAAATTGTGATTACAAAATGACATCTATCAGTATTTGGTGTAATATAAAAAAATAAAATACGGGTAAAATGTGTTGCATGAAATGTTATATCAAATTTAAAAACTTCTCCTTAAAATCAGTTTCAAATATTTTGAAAATAGCTTAAGCGTGTATTAATAAGTAATTACATCTTATGAGGTTCATAAACATCATAATAAACTTTTGCATACAAGAAAATATTGCTCAGTGACACGCGAGGTTATATATAAATATACAATACTCTCTCTCTATCTCACGCCAAGTACCTCATTTAAATACATTCAATATATATTTTTTATAAAGCTTTTATAATAAAAAATTGTTTTATTACTTTTTAAAAAAGTATAAACCTAGGCAAGTAACAGTGTATTACCAGCCGCTTCTATGTAATTTTCTCTACGCAAAATTTTTAGAAAGTCGAACTTGAAATGTTAAAAGATATTTACAAAACTTTTTCTGTGAATACGTTTGTAATAAACTCGTTAAATACAAATCAAACAATAGAAAGTAATGAAATCAATAGCATAAAGTCAAGTATTTACTACTCTCTCCTCCCACCCCTCTCTCTTTTCTATCTCACACCAAAAACCTCATTTAAATCCATTCAATATACATTTTTCATAAAGCTTATGTAATGAAAAAACAAAAGAAAGTTGTGATATCCCCCCGCCCTCTCTCTCTTCCCCCCCCCCCCCTCACTCTCACGCCAAATACCTCATTTAAATACATTCAATATATTTTTTTATAAAGCTTTTATAATAAAACATTTTTATATTACTTTTTACAAAAGTATAAACCAAGGCAAGTAACAGTGTATTACCAGCCGCTTCTATGTAATTTTTTCTACGAAAAATTTTTAGAAAGACGAACTTAAAATGGTAAAAAATATTTAAAAAACTTTTTCTGTGAATACGTTTGTAATAAACTCATTAAATACAAATCTAACAAAAGAAAGTAATGAAATCAATACGCATAAAGTCAAGTACTTACCATTAATTCTTGGAATAAATAAAAAATTTTTTTTTTTTATTTAAAGAATTCATTTAATCGCCAACACTTATATCTATGTGAATATTACTATTTCAAATACGTTTTGTCGATAGCTATGTTTTTTTCAACTTGAAGACCTAAAATTTATCTTCCTTGGAACATTGTATATTGGAATCAAAATTTCATTTAAATAACGATATTTGATGTAAAAATTTCTACAAATTAAACAAAAGAAAGTTATGAAATCAATTCCTATAAAGTCAAGTATTTATTATTCAATATATTTTTTATAAAGCTTTTATAATAAAACATTTTTATATTACTTTTTACAAAAGTATAAACCAAGGCAAGTAACAGTGTATTACCAGCCGCTTCTATGTAATTTTCTCTACGAAAAATTTTTAGAAAGACGAACTTAAAATGGTAAAAAATATTTAAAAAACTTTTTCTGTGAATACGTTTGTAATAAACTCATTAAATACAAATCTAACAAAAGAAAGTAATGAAATCAATACGCATAAAGTCAAGTACTTACCATTAATTCTTGGAATAAATAAAAAATTTTTTTTTTATTTAAAGAATTCATTTAATCGCCAACACTTATATCTATGTGAATATTACTATTTCAAATACGTTTTGTCGATAGCTATGTTTTTTTCAACTTGAAGACCTAAAATTTATCTTCCTTGGAACATTGTATATTGGAATCAAAATTTCATTTAAATAACGATGTTTGATGTAAAAATTTCTACAAATTAAACAAAAGAAAGTTATGAAATCAATTCCTATAAAGTCAAGTATTTATTATCATAAATCTATTTTCGGAGTAAATACATTTTTTTATTACAAACATTTATTCGCCAACGCTTATATATATTTTTATATGTTACTTCAACAAAGAATATAGAAGTTCAAAATTTCGAACTCAAAGATAAAAAATTCATTTTCCTTCAAGATATTGCATGTTGGAATTGAATTCATTTAAACGACATTTTTTAAATAATACAAAAGAAAGTTGTGATATCAATTCCCAGATAATCAAGTATTTTTATTATCATTTAAACCACGACATTTTTTATAAATTATGCAAAAGAATGTTGTGATATCTATTCCCAGATAGTTAAGTATTTTTATTATAATTATAATTGAGTTGATTATATATTATAACGATACTTTCTTTTTCGAACAATATCTTTTACATTATATATGATTGAGATGTTAATGGTTCAACGGTCAATTTTTACGTTTATATCCATGTGGCCTAGTGGAATTGCTTACTCTATTTATTATATAATATTTATAATAATAAGCCAGCTATCCCAAAAGTTCTTAAGAAATAAGAAATTTTTTCAAAAAGTTTTCCACAGAAATTTGAATATCTTTTTATAAAACTTTGAGATACTGTAAAATATTTATTAAACTTATATGTAGATTTGTTTGACACATTTTAAAGGTTTTTCATTGTAAAAAATTAATGATAAACATACTTGTCGGACCCGTCCTTTGGCAGTTTTTAGCGAAACAGTTGACTATTAAAAAAAGAAAATTTCTAGAACTGTTTTGGCAACATTGCTTAGTTTTCGCTTTTCGGTAAGGCGATGTAAGGCCCCTTAGTTACCGCCGACTGAAGTCCCGTTTTTCTCATTCAATTTTTAATTTTGACAAAAAATCTCTCTGACATGTTATAGATTTGATAACTAACTATAACACACCAGAGTGATATTGTCTCCAAACTCAAAATTGAATGAAAATAATGTATCCCTGCAATCATCAGTAACGGATGGCACTAACATCGCCTTAAATTGATTGTCGATTAATTTTATTTCAATTTCAATTAGTTTATTGACATAGTTTATTGAAATTCAATAGTTTAATTGAATTCAACTATACGACGAGTATTAATATTATTATAAATAGTAACACATCTACTTGAGTCAGTGCTGGCCATGAATGGATTTCATAATGATAACATTAATTTTTTGTATAGTTCATGACTAAATGTCATACGCAAATGCATGCAGTATACATAATAATTGTTATATGAACTTTATATTATTAGAACATTACAATAATAAGATTATTATCAATTACTTTTATAATTTTATCAAATAATATTTTTTGAAGTACTCTACTTTTATTATGCAATTGTATTCTTAACGTGCCAAAAGGATATTTATTTCTAAATCGTTAATGTACTAATAATCATTCGATATTTCTTTAGCAAATTATGTAGCTCAATAGCTTGAACTGCCAAAGGACGGGTCCGGCAAGTATGTTAATCATTAATTTTTTACAATGAAAAACCTTTAAAATGTGTCAAACAAATCTACATATAAGTTTAATAAATATTTTACAGTATCTCAAAGTTTTATAAAAAGATATTCAAATTTCTGTGGAAAACTTTTTGAAAAAATTTCTTATTTCTTAAGAACTTTTGGGATAGCTGGCTTATTATTATAAATATTATATAATAAATAGAGTAAGCAATTCCACTAGGCCACATGGATATAAACGTAAAAATTGACCGTTGAACCATTAACATCTCAATCATATATAATGTAAAAGATATTGTTCGAAAAAGAAAGTATCGTTATAATATATAATCAACTCAATTATAATTATAATAAAAATACTTAACTATCTGGGAATAGATATCACAACATTCTTTTTGCATAATTTATAAAAAATGTCGTGGTTTAAATGATAATAAAAATACTTGATTATCTGGGAATTGATATCACAACTTTCTTTTGTATTATTTAAAAAATGTCGTTTAAATGAATTCAATTCCAACATGCAATATCTTGAAGGAAAATGAATTTTTTTGTCTTTGAGTTCGAAATTTTGAACTTCTATATTCTTTGTTGAAGTAACATATAAAAATATATATAAGCGTTGGCGAATAAATGTTTGTAATAAAAAAATGTATTTACTCCGAAAATAGATTTATGATAATAAATACTTGACTTTATAGGAATTGATTTCATAACTTTCTTTTGTTTAATTTGTAGAAATTTTTACATCAAACATCGTTATTTAAATGAAATTTTGATTCCAATATACAATGTTCCAAGGAAGATAAATTTTAGGTCTTCAAGTTGAAAAAACATAGCTATCGACAAAACGTATTTGAAATAGTAATATTTACATAGATATAAGTGTTGGCGATTAAATGAATTCTTTAAATAAAAAAAAAAATTTTTTATTTATTCCAAGAATTAATGGTAAGTACTTGACTTTATGCGTATTGATTTCATTACTTTCTTTTGTTAGATTTGTATTTAATGAGTTTATTACAAACGTATTCACAGAAAAAGTTTTTTAAATATTTTTTACCATTTTAAGTTCGTCTTTCTAAAAATTTTTCGTAGAGAAAATTACATAGAAGCGGCTGGTAATACACTGTTACTTGCCTTGGTTTATACTTTTGTAAAAAGTAATATAAAAATGTTTTATTATAAAAGCTTTATAAAAAAATATATTGAATAATAAATACTTGACTTTATAGGAATTGATTTCATAACTTTCTTTTGTTTAATTTGTAGAAATTTTTACATCAAATATCGTTATTTAAATGAAATTTTGATTCCAATATACAATGTTCCAAGGAAGATAAATTTTAGGTCTTCAAGTTGAAAAAAACATAGCTATCGACAAAACGTATTTGAAATAGTAATATTCACATAGATATAAGTGTTGGCGATTAAATGAATTCTTTAAATAAAAAAAAAATTTTTTATTTATTCCAAGAATTAATGGTAAGTACTTGACTTTATGCGTAATGATTTCATTACTTTCTTTTGTTAGATTTGTATTTAATGAGTTTATTACAAACGTATTCACAGAAAAAGTTTTTTAAATATTTTTTACCATTTTAAGTTCGTCTTTCTAAAAATTTTTCGTAGAGAAAATTACATAGAAGCGGCTGGTAATACACTGTTACTTGCCTTGGTTTATACTTTTGTAAAAAGTAATATAAAAATGTTTTATTATAAAAGCTTTATAAAAAAATATATTGAATGTATTTAAATGAGGTATTTGGCGTGAAAGAGAGAGTGGGGGGGGGTAGAGTGAGAGGGCGGGGGGATATCACAACTTTCTTTTGTTTTTTCATTACATAAGCTTTATGAAAAATGTATATTGAATGGATTTAAATGAGGTTTTTGGTGTGAGATAGAAAAGAGAGAGGGGTGGGAGGAGAGAGTAGTAAATACTTGACTTTATGCTATTGATTTCATTACTTTCTATTGTTTGATTTGTATTTAACGAGTTTATTACAAACGTATTCACAGAAAAAGTTTTGTAAATATCTTTTAACATTTCAAGTTCGACTTTCTAAAAATTTTGCGTAGAGAAAATTACATAGAAGCGGCTGGTAATACACTGTTACTTGCCTAGGTTTATACTTTTTTAAAAAGTAATAAAACAATTTTTTATTATAAAAGCTTTATAAAAAATATATATTGAATGTATTTAAATGAGGTACTTGGCGTGAGATAGAGAGAGAGTATTGTATATTTATATATAACCTCGCGTGTCACTGAGCAATATTTTCTTGTATGCAAAAGTTTATTATGATGTTTATGAACCTCATAAGATGTAATTACTTATTAATACACGCTTAAGCTATTTTCAAAATATTTGAAACTGATTTTAAGGAGAAGTTTTTAAATTTGATATAACATTTCATGCAACACATTTTACCCGTATTTTATTTTTTTATATTACACCAAATACTGATAGATGTCATTTTGTAATCACAATTTGTTATCAATAACATTTGATTTATATATGCACTTCATTGGACATATCATACTGATATTTTATTTTATTTAATAATACAAAACACTGATTACATGCCATTTTTTAATCACTATATGTTATTTGTCATCAATAAAATTTAGTTATATATGCACTTCATGCAACACATCATACCGGTATTTTATTTTATTTATTACGCTAAACACTGATTAGATGTCGTTTTGTAATAATAATAATTTAATCCTGTCAAATATGAAGACCAATTTTTAATATTCTTCTAAAATAATTATTTTATTTATTAATACACACTTGTTCTATTCTCAAATATTTGAAACTGATTTTTAATAGAAGTTTTAAAATTTAATTATAAACACTTCATGTAGCACGTCATACCGTTACCATATTTTAAACACTGAAAATTATATTGTATATTTATATATATAACCTCGCGTGTCACTGAGCAATATTTTTTTGTATGCAAAAGTTTATTATGATGTTTATAAACCTCATAAGACGTAATTACTTATTAATACACACTTGAGCTATTTTCAAAATATTTGAAACTGATTTTAAGGAGAAGTTTTTTAATTTGATATAACATTTCATGCAACACATTTTACCGGTATTTTATTTTTTTATATTACACCAAATACTGGTAGATGTCATTTTTTAATCACAATCACAATTTGTTATCAATAACATTTGATTTATAAAATTTTCATGTTGAGGATATTATAAAATACATCTTGAAAATATTGTATCGTAAATAGTATTTGCCTGCACTTCTGTTTTTCTTTCTTGAGTAGTGCTATATATATTATTACTATCTTCTTTAATATAAATTATTCTATTCCTACGCGTCTGTTCATGTATTAAAATAACTTTTTGTCGTCCATTAATAATAAAATAACAACCAGGGTCATGAGGGCAGTCGTTCATTTTTGCTAATTCAAAATTAGATTTTTCAGACACATTACACGATTAGAACTCCTTAACATTATTGGCTATATTATACATATATCTCAATATTTCCAAAAGGACTCGAAAAAAATCTTCTGGTATAATATCTGTAAAAAATCTGTAAAAATAAAAAATCACACAAAGTATCAATTTTTACAACATGATTTTAGCCATTTAACATTCAGCCAGTAAGTACTTATCTAATAAAAGTTATTTTTCCCATTGATTGACTGATACACGAAGAATAGATAAATCTTTAATATAAATTATTCTATTCCTAAGCGTCTGTTCATGTATTAAAATAATTTTTTGTTGTCCATTAATAATAAAATAACAACCAGGGTCATGAGGGCAGTCGTTCATTTTTGCTAATTCAAAATTTTCAGACACATTACACGATTAGAACTCCTTATCCCTATATTTCCAAAAGGACTCGAAAAAAATCTTCTGGTATAATTCTGGTATAATATCTATAAAAATCTGTAAAAATAAAAAATCACACAAAAGTATCAATTTCACAAAATGATTTTAGCCATTTAACATTTAGCCAGTAAGTACTTATCTAATAAAAGTTATTTTCCCATTGATTGATTGATACACGAAGAATAGATAAATTCTTCTCATCACCAGTTGACTATTTGAGATTTTTACATATTATTAACTAATTTATACTAACTCACGATATCACGATATGATCACGATATGATAACATTTGTAATATATATATCTGTGTGTATAATAAAAAAATACTGACATGTTATTATATGTAAATAAGGTTAGGTCGATTATATGTAAATAAGGTTAGGTCGATGGATACGGTGTACATATATATATATATATATATATATATATATATATATATATATATATATATATATATATATATATATATATATACACGCTGGGTCGTATGGGGTCACGTGACGTTATACGTATCACGTGATCGGAAGCGGATGCAGGTCTGATGAAAGAAAAGGAAAAAATTTAAAGATCGGAATCGACCAGTCTGATTCTTTGATACTCAATATCTCTTAAATGAGACAATATTTTTGAATAAAACCTTCAAATTTTTCTAGCTTAATGAACATAGATTTCAACAAGTGTATTATGCTAGATATTTATTCTGCATAGATAAAATACAACGCGATCAAAGTTTTCGCGCTCTCATATCAAAGAATATAAGGCACGGGTCACTCCTTAGGCCTCTTCTGCATTGTTTGACTGTTACTTGCCTTCGGAGCGCTCCCGCGCTCCTTGATCATTACTATCATAAACTTACGTTATTTAGAGAAAAACAACGGACCAAATCAAAATAACATGCGTTGAATACCAAAAGTACTGAAAATAATTTTTTTCCCGGTGTTCGGCAGGATTCCACGCACATTTCACCATAATCTAGGTAAATATTGGAATAATCTGGCATATTTAGTATCAAACTTAATTTCCAGCTCATTAAGAACAAAAATTACTTTGAATAATGGTTTTCCACGTTTTTTACAGGATTCCATTCACATTTCACCATATACAAGATAAATATTGGTGAAAACAGGCATATTTAGTATAAAACTTATTTACCAGCTGATTAAGAGCAAAAAATACTTTAAATCATGGTTTTCCCCGATTTTTGCAGGTTTACTCGCACTCTGCACTATATACTATAAAAATATAGGTAATAACGGGCATTTTTCACCATATATTAGAAAAATATTGGTAAAAACAAGCATTTCTATCATAAACCTACTTTATTTTGATAAAACTATGAACCAAATCGGAATTTCCTTCTTATGAATACCAAAAATTACGAAAATCAATTTTTACCAGTTTTTTGCAGGATTTCACCCACATTTCACCATATATCAAGTAAATATTGTTAAAAATAGGCATATTTAGTATAACACTACATTATTTTGAGGAAAATAATGATAAGAATGCATATTTCCACCTTAGTAAGTACAAAAAGTACAGATAATCATGGTTTCTCTTTTTCTTGCAGGATTCCACGAACTTTTTACCATATTTTAGGAAAATATTCGTAAAAACAGTCATTTCTGTCATAACCCTACGTTATTTAGAGAAAAGCGACGAACCAAATCAAAATTTCGTACGTTTGTATACCAAAAGTACTGAAAATAACTTTTTTCCCTGTTTTCTGCAGCATTCCACGCACATTTCACCATATACTAGGTAAATATTGGAAAAAACTGGCATATTTAGTATAAAACTTATTTTCCAGCCCCTTAAGTGCAAAAAATACTTTAAACCATGGTTTTCCCCGTTTTTTGTAGGGTTCCACGCACTCTGCACTATATACTAGGAAAATATAGGTAATAACAGACATTTTTCACCATATATTAGAGAAATATTGGTAAAAAGAAGAATTTCTGTCATAAACCTACTTTATATTGATAAAACTATGAAATAAATCGAAATTTCCTTAATTTGAATACCAAAAATTACGAAAATCAATTTTTTACCAGTTTTTTGCAGTATACCAGGCACATTTCACCATATACCAGGTAAATATTGTTAAAAACAGGCATATTTAATGTAAAACTACATTATTTTGAGGAAAAAAATGATAAGAATGCATATTTCCATCTTGTTAAGAACAAAAAGTCCAGATAATCATGGTTTTTCTTTTTTTGCAGGATGCCACGCACTTTTCACCGTATTTTAGGAAAATATTGGTAAAAACAGGCATATTTAGTATAAAACTTATTTTCCAGCTCATTAAGAGGAAAAAATACTTTAAATCAAGGTTTTCTCCGTTTTTTGCAGGACGAACTATGCACTATATACTAAGAAAATATAGGTAATCACAGGCATTTTTCACTATATGTCAGGAAAATATTGGTAAAAACAAGCATTTCTATCATAAACCTACTTTATTTTGATAAAAACTATGAACCAAATCGAAATTTCCTTCGAATCAATACCAAAAATTGCGAAAATCAATTTATTACCAGTTTTTTGCAGGATTCCAGTCACATTTCACCATATACTAGGTAAATATTGGAAAAACAGGCATATTTAGTATAAAACTTATTTTCCAGCTCCTTAAGAGCAAAAAATACTTTAAATCATGGTTTTCCCCGTTTTTTGTAGGGTTCCACGCACTCTGCACTATATACTAAGAAAATATAGGTAATAACAGGCATTCTTCACCGTATATTAGAAAAATATTGGTAAAAACAAGCATTTCTATCATAAACCTACTTTATATTGATAAAACTAAGAAACAAATCGAAATTTCCTTAGTTAGAATACCAAAAATTACGAAAATAAATTTTTTACCATTTTTTTGCACGATTCCACGTACATTTCACCATATACCAGGTAAATATTGTTAAAAACAGGCATATTTAGTATAAAACTGCATTATTTTGAGGAAAACAATGATAAGAATGCATATTTCCATCTTATTAAGAATAAAAAGTCCAGATAATCATGGTTTTTCTTTTTTTTGCAGGATTCCACGCACTTTTCACCATATTTTAGGAAAATAGTGGTAAAAACAGGCGTATTTAGTATATAACTTAATTTCCAGCTCATTAAGAGCAAAAAGTACTTTAAATCATGGTTTTCCACTTTTTTTACAGGATTCCACTCACATTTCACCATATACTAGGTAAATATTGGTAAAAACAGGCATATTTAGTATAAAACTTATTTTCCAGCTCATTAAGAGCAAAAAATACTTTAAATTAAGGTTTTCCCCGTTTTTTGCAGGATTCCACGCACTCTGCACTATATACTAGGAAAATATATGTAATAACAGGCATCATTCAGCATATGTTAGAATAATATTGGTAAAAACAAGCAGTTCTATTTTAAACCTACTTTATTTTGATAAAAACTATGAACCAAATGGAAATTTCCTTCGTTTCAAAACCAGAAATTACGTAAATTAATTTTTTACCAGATTTTGCAGGAGTCCACGCAGCTTTCACCATATACAAGGTAAATATTGGTAATAACAGGCATATTTAGTATCAAACTACATTATTTTGAGGAAAACAATGATAAGAATGCATATTTCCACCTTATTAAGTACAAAAAGTACAGATAATCATGGTTTCTCTTTTTTTGCAGGATCCACGCACTTTTCGCCATATTTTAGGAAAATATTGGTAAAAACAATCATTTCGATCAGAAACCTACGTTATTTAAAGAAAAACAACGGACCAAATCAAAATTTCCTGCATTGAATACCAAAAGTACTGAAAATAATTTCTTTCCCTGTTTTCTGCAGGATTCCACGCACATTTCACCAGAAACTAGGTTAATATTGGAAAAAACTGCCAAATTTAGTATAAAACTTAATTTCCAGCGCATTAAGAGCCAAGAGTACTTTAAATCATGGTTTTCCATGTTTTTTACAGGATTCCACTCACATTTCACCATATACTAGGTAAATATTGGGAAAAACAGGCATATTTAGTATAAAACTTATTTTCCAGCTCCTTAAGAGCAAATAATACTTTAAATCATGATTTTCCCCGTTTTTTTGTAGGATTCCACGTACTCTGCACTATATACTAGGAAAATATAGGTAATAACAGGCATTTTTCACCATATATTAGAAAAATATTGGTAAAAACAGGTATTTCTATCATAAACATACTTGATTTTGATAAAAACTATGAACCAAATCGAAATTTCCTTCGTTTGAATACCAAAAATTACGAAAATCAATTTTTTACCAGTTTTTCGCAGGACTCCACGCACATTTCACCATATACTAGGTATATATTGGTAATGTTTGGGAATTCAATAATTTGAATTCCCGCGGTTACACTCAGCTCGGCACGACTCACGGCGCTGCCACGGCGCGGCAGCACCTCGCGGCCTCCCGGCGGAACAGCCGGCATGCTACACTGATTAACAATGTATATTCGCGCTATTTCGGTCTCTCTCGCGCTCTCACATGTAAGTGTGAGAGGAATTAGTTTGATTCGCGAAGTGAATGGTCAAGACCAAGAAGAAGGAAGTGGATCAAGGCCTCGCTCTCTTTTTCATCAGCCGTGCCACGAGGAGCATCTCTCCGCTGCGCACCTGCAAAATCTCATCGGTTGTTCTCAAGTTTTTCACTGGCTCAACTCAACACTGGATCAACTCAAACAGGCTCTACTCAATCTCTCACTGAAAACTCACATCACTCCTCACTCACGCAATACTCAAGGTGCAACGACGATTAGTAAAATCGACTCTATTGCAAGGTAAAAACTCTCACCATACTAGAGGTTATGTTGCCAACCACGTGTTGGCACCGGCGGCAAGTGTAACAGTGAACATGTGTGAATTAGCAAAACTCAAGGCAGCAATTCAATTACAATTGTTTGCCATTCCTCATTTTTGACAGCTTCATTGTGCGTGAGCCCAGGAGGAAATTTAAGGAAAAACTCAAAGAACTCTCAACGGACAATCTCATTGCACTCGAAGACATACTCAAATATCACAGGTTAGTTGTCTCTAGTGAGAGACTACTACTCCATTATTGACAGCACTCATATTTTGGAATTGCTGACACACTACTCACCTACAACTTATTCAAATAAATGTAATTTAAACTCCCTTTGTAATGTATGTTAATTATTGAACAGACTTTGAATTTATTAGTCGGCGTTGAAATGTATTTATGAAGCAAATTTGTAATTTATTTAAGAAGTGACTTTTATGAATTTAATTTCTACTTTCAATTTACTTCTGTGTGTGAATTAAATTTATTTTAACACCCACAGCATGTTTACTCACATATAATTATGGCTTACTCAAACAGGTAAAAACAGGCATATTTAGTACAAATCGACATTATTTTGTGGAAAACAATGATAAGAATGAATCGTTCCATCTTATTAAGAACAAAGAGTACAGATAATCATGGTTTTTCTTTTTTTGCAGGATTCCACGCACTTTTCACCATATTTGAGGAAAATATTGGTAAACACAATCATTACTATTGTTAATTTAGGATGTGGAAGGCAGGGTTCTTCAAATAACCCACTCTGGTTAACAGCAACAACGTTTTATTCAATTACAGTACAGCTCTCTCTCTCTGATTACAACTGCTCTCGGCAGAGGACGGCGAACGAGTGAGTGCCCGCTTCGGCCGCTCGCTCTCGCTAGCTCTCCAGCTATGCTCGCGTGATGGCGCCACGCATGCGCTCTCTATTTTGCACGCTGACATAAATGTACACGTATTCTAACAACTATCATAAACTTACGTTATTTAGAGAAAAACAACGGACCAAATCAAAATATCCTGCGTTGAATACCAAAAGTACTGAAAATAATTTTTTTCCCTGTGTTCTGCAGGATTCCACGCACATTTCACCATAATCTAGGTAAATATTGGAAAAGACTGGCATATTTCGTATAAAACTTAATTTCCAGCTCATTAAGGGGGTGTCAAACTCAATTTTTACCGACCGAGCAAAAAATATATTGTTTTTAATAGAAAAAAAAAAATATAACGATATATGAAAAATAATGAGTGCATTGCCCTCCGTAATTACATTATTAATCATTCTGCAAAATGCCAAGTCAATATTCAAAAGCGTCTAAAAATGGCATTTGAACGAAAATTTCGTTCAAATGCCATTCTCAGATGCCTTAAAATATCGACGTGAAACTTTGCAGAATGATTCATAATGTCATTACGGAGGGCAATGCACTCATGATTATGCATAATATTAAAAAAAAAAAAAATAGATTATTGTACCATATGGGTAATATGTAGCATCGCGAGATTCGCGAGTCGGCGACGGCAGCGACGGCAGCGGCCAGCGGCGCGGCCTTGCCCGTGTATGTGTACACGCATGCGCTGCTGGCTGCAGCACAGCTGAGCCATCAGTCCATCGCCGATGCCTGGGCCTAGGCCCTCCGGGAGGCGGTCCCGTGTTGCCGCCACCACCTCCGCCGCCACCTTCGCCACCTGTGCCCTCCTCTATCCATTGCTAATCGACGTGTCATCGGTGTGCCTGCCGCCTGGACCGCTCGCAGACGGCGCAGCCTGGAGCGCCGCATCAGCCGCCCACCTCGCAGACCGTAGCGTCCGTACCGCACCGTGTGCGTGCACACACAACGGACCGTGCCGCTTGGACTTGGCCCCGCCGTAAGACAGAAAAGTAAGTCATTCAAGAATTTATTTATTTTACGGCGTTGTTATTTGTACGACAGATCTGTCGTACAAATAACCTATAACCCACTTAGAAACGTGTAAAAATCACTGTTTTGAAAGTCTGAGATGGAAGGGACTATTATTTCTTTAGTCAAGCATCAATCCTTGCCTATTTTTTTCTTTAATCAAGCGACAATTCTTCGGCTAAAGAAAATTGAAGGTTAGGTTTTACGTATATATAGATATACCTATCTAGCAATCTGGCGTATAAATAACAACAGCCAACTATAGATTTGATGCGCTTTTTCGACTTTTCATTCCAAAGATTACAGATCTAAATAATCAGCAAGTGTGGAGATACTGCATTTTCTGTGTATTTTTCAAAATATTTTCAAGAAAAGTCATTTCCTCCAAACTGGCTGATTGAGTAGATCTGAAATCTAATATACAATGCCTCAGCATGTACTGGATTGTATGTAAACATTCTCATAAACTTTAAGCGAGGATGAGGAGGTCTACCTTGGAAATGCACACGCGCTTTTTCGACTTTTCATTTCAAAGATCCCTTTCCATTCTCTACAAATATTTCAAACTTTACACACACTATGTAATACATGCTGAGGGACTGTTTATCAAGTTTAAGATCTAAATAATTAGCAAGTGAGGAGATATTGCAATTTGTATGCTCTTTTTAAGAAATGTTCAAGTAAAAAAGTTATTTCCCTTACACTGGCTGATTGAAAAGATCTAAATTTAATATACAGTGCCTCAGCATGCATTGCATTGTGTGAGAACATTCTGGTAAACTATGAGAAAGAGTGAGGAGGTTTTTGTCGCAAATGCACATGCGGCTTTTTGACATTTCGTTCCAAAGATCCCTTTCCATTCCCTACAAGTATCTTAAACTTTCCATACATAATGGAATACATGCTGAGGAACAGTTTATCAAGTTTCAGATCTACATAATTAGTAAGTCTGGAGATATTGCAATTTTTGTGCTTTTTCAGGAAATTTTTAAGAAAGAAAAGTAATTTCCTCCAAACTGGCTGATTGAATAGATCTGAAACCTAATATACAATGCCTCAGTATGTACTGGATTGTGTGTAAACATTCTCACACACTTTAAGCGAGGGTGAGGAGGTCTACATTGGAAATGCACACGCGCTTTTTCGACTTTTCATTTCAAAGATCCCTTTCCATTCTCTACAAATATTTCAAACTTTACACACACTATGTAACACATGCTGAGGTATTGTTTATCAACTTTCAGATCTAAATAATTAGCAAGTGTGGAGATATTGCAATTTGTATGCTCTTTTTAAGAAATGTTCAAGAAAAAAAGTTATTTCCCGTACACTGGATGATTGAAAAGATCTAAAATTTAATATACAATGCCTTAACATGTATTGGATTGCGTGTTAACATTCTGGTAAGCTTTGAGCAATGGTCAGGAGGTGTTAGTTGGAAATGCACTTGCGCTTTTTCGACTTTTCAGTCCAAAGATCCCTTTCCATTCTCTCAACATATCTTAAACTTTACACACACCGTGCAATATATGCTGAGGGACAGTTTATCAAGTTTCAGATCTACATAAATAGCAAATCTGGAGATATTGCAATTTTTGTGCTTTTCAGGAAATTTTTAAGAAAGAAAAGTCATTTCCTCCAAACTGGCTGATGGAGTATATCTGAAACTCAATATGCAATGCCTCAGCATGCATTGCATTGTGTGAGAACATTCTGGTAAACTATGAGAAAGTGTGAGGAGGTTTTTGTCGCAAATGCACATGCGGCTTTTCGACAATTCGTTCCAAAGATCCCGTTCCATTCCCTACAAGTATCTTAAACTTTCCATACATAATGGCATACATGCTGAGGGACGGTTTATCAAGTTTCAGATCTACATAATTAGCAAGTCTGGAGATATTGCAATTTTTGTGCTTTTTCAGGAAATTTTTAAGAAAGAAAAGTAATTTCCTCTAAACTGGCTGATTGAGTAGATCTGAAACCTAATATACAATGCCTCAGCATGTACTGGATTGTGTGTAAACATTCTCATAAACTTTAAGCGAGGGTGAGGAGGTCTACATTGGAAATGCACACGCGCTTTTACGACTTTTCATTTCAAAGATCCCTTTCCATTCTCTACAAATATTTCAAACTTTACACACACTATGTAATACATGCTGAGGGATATTGTTTATCAAGTTTCAAATCTAAATAATTAGCAAGTGTGGAGATATTGCAATTTGTATGCTCTTTTTAAGAAATGTTCAAGAAAAAAAGTTATTTCCCGTACACTGGCTGATTGAAAAGATCTAAAATTTAATATACAATGCCTTAACATGTATTGGATTGCGTGTTAACATTTTGGTAAGCTTTGAGCAATGGTCAGGAGGTCTTAGTTGGAAATGCACTTGCGCTTTTTCGACTTTTCAGTCCAAAGATCCCTTTCCATTCTCTCAACATATCTTAAACTTTACACACACCATGCAATATATGCTGAGGGACAGTTTATCAAGTTTCAGATCTACATAAATAGCAAATCTGGAGATATTGCAATTTTTGTGCTTTTTCAGGAAATTTTTAAGAAAGAAAAGTCATTTGCTCCAAACTGGCTGATGGAGTATATCTGAAACTCAATATGCAATACCGACGTAACAGCGTCACACGATTTTAGTATACATTGGTTCCACCTTCAATTGTAAGGGAGAAATACTATAGCGGTAACGGTTGCTACCTGCTAATACGGAAATGACAACTATTATAAGGAAGTGTTACTTATCGATAATTGAAAGCATCGAATGCGTCGTCTAGGTCTTTGAGGTGGTCAATGATGGAGTGGAGGTGATGCGCTCCGAAGTTTTTTGCGTTTAGATCCCAGGATGCATCTAATACGTAGTCAAAGTGTTCGGGGTAGCCGATGATGATGTCTAGGTCGTGCGCTCCGTAGTTTTTTGTCTCTAGATGTTGGAACGTATCAAATGCGTGGTTTAGGTCTTTGTGGTAGCCGATGATGGAGTCTAGGTTTTTTGCATTAAAATATCAGGGCGCATCTAATACGCAGTGCAGGTGTTCAGGGTAGCCGATGACGAGGTCTAGGTGGTGCGCTTTGTAGTCTTTTGCGTTTGGATATCAGGGCGTATCTAATACGTGGTCCAGGTCTTCGGGGAAGCCGGTGACGATATTTAGGTGGTGCGCTCCGTAGTTTTTGGCTAATAGGTGTTGGACATGTCAAAACTTAAAGTATTACTAATCACGTAATTTTATACTATAAGTAAAAATCGTGATTATAAATAAATACTTATTCGAACGTAATTACGTTCAAATTGACATGTGTTTGTAATAAAAAAAATAGTAAATATTAAAATGCGTATAGGCGAAATACGCACAATTATTCATAATAAATAATGCGTATATGCGAAATGCGCACAATTATTTATCATACAAAAATGCGTATAGGCGAAATACGCACAATTATTTATAAGAAACTAGATGTCTTGACATAAAATTAATTCTTTTCCGTTTTTTTTTCAACAAAACTCATAAAATTTGAAAAGAAGCTAAAGAAACTTATGAGCCTAGCTCAATGAAATTATAGTAGCTCTACTTTTGCCAATCATTCAGTAGCATGACGTATAATGCAAAGTAATTATTAATGACAATACTTCTAATAATACAAATTTTGTTAAAATGTTCAATTTGCAGTTATGCGTTTATATGATGGAAGGTGTATATTTTAAAATGCGGATCAACTTATATACCATACTCAGGTTCATTTGAAGTTCAACCCTTGGTCTCAAATTTTGTTACACCCTCCTGTTGTTTCAGGTATATGGGATATTTCACGTGAAGTCAGCAGCTCAAAATTTTAATATCCTCAAAACTCGTTTTCTTTTAGTTTTATGAACAAAAAATGTTCCTCAAATTTTAGGTCGATATTTGCAAAAATAAAAAAGCTATGCAATATTGAAAATTCAATTTTTTTTGCAATTTTGGTTAAAATCCAAGTTTATTCATTTTTTAACTGAAAATCTTGAAACTTTTTGTATAGGACATTGATTGGCAAAAAGTTTGAATTTTTGCTGTACAATGTGCCAGTATTTATTTTATGACCCTTTTTGAAAGTCTCTGATTGGCTGCTTCTTAGTATACCTTCATCAAAGGATATTGAGGCTGCGGCCAAATATTCTTTATTCGAAAAATTTTTTTTTGTATTCTTCTTCGAAAACCCTTCAAAATGCTTTTTTATCAATACTGGCCGAGCACAGGAAAAAAGTTACAATTTTTGAAATATCAAGAAAAATCCATAATTTCAATTTTTGATAACATGATTAATGAAACTGAATATTATTCATACATCTTATGGCATGGACCGTACCACTGAATTTTGTTAGAGCATCAAATAGAACATTAGAAATATCTATTTTCAATAATATTAGGCTTACACAATAAGCGATACCTAATTATGAATGAAATTATCAGTCTGTTGCCTGATTTCATTTTGACAGCTTTATAGTAATTAACCTCTATAGCTTAATTTATTATTAATTCATAATTAGGTATTGCTTATTGTGTGAGCCTAATATTATTGAAAATAGATATTTCTAATGTTCTATTTGATGCTCTAACAAAATTGAGTGGTACGGTCCATGCCATAAGATGTATGAATAATATTCAGTTTCATTAATCATGTTATCAAAAATTGAAATTATGGATTTTTCTTGATATTTCAAAAAATTGTCACTTTTTTTCCTTTGCTCGGCCAGTATTGATCAAAAAAAGCATTTTGAAGAGTTTTCGAAGAAGAATACAAAAAAAATTTGTCGAATAAAGAATATTTGGCCGCAGCCTCAATATCCTTTGATGAAGGTATACTAAGAAGCAGCCAATCAGAGACTTTCAAAAAGGGTCATAAAATAAATACTGGCACATTCTACAGAAAAAATTTAAACCTTTTGCCAATCAATGTACTATACAAAAAGTTGCAAGATTTTCAGTTAAAAAATGAATAAACTTGGATTTTAACCAAAAATTGCAAAAAAATTGAATTTTCAATATTGCATAGCTTTTTTATTTTTGCAAATATCGACCTAAAATTTGAGGAACATTTTTTGTTCATAAAAAACTAAATAGATTGAAATTTGTTTAAATTTCAATAAACAATTAAACCCTCAACCAAAAAATAAAAACCAAATCTAAACTATCTCTTGGTAGAAATTTTGTAAACTATATCCAGAATATGTACAAAAAAGTGCAGTACTGTGCCACAAAATTTCAGATGCAGGTAATATTTTGAAAATCATAATATTAAATTGGACTCCATCATCGGCCATCTAAACACCTAGACCTCGCATCCGACCTGTCCCTTCACCTGGACACAAAAACCTACGGAGCGCACTACCCGGACTCATCGACCATCTGGAACACCTAGACCTCGCATTCGATTTGTCCTGGCCTCTGGACACAAAAACCTACGGAGCGCTTCACGTAAACTCCATCATCGGCTATCTGGAACGCCTAAACCTCGCATCCGATCTGTCCCGACACCTGGACACAAAAACCTTCAGAGCGCATCACCCGGATTACATCACCGGCCATCTGCAACACCTAGACCTCGCATCCGACCTGTCCCTTCACCTGGACACAAAAGTCTACGAAGCGTATCATCAGCCGCCTGGAACAGCTAGACCTCGCATTCGAGCTGTCCTGACACCTGGACTCAAAAACCTACGAAGCGCACTACCCGGACTCCATCATCGGCCATCTGAAACACCTAGACCTCGCATTCGATTTGTCTTGGTCTCTAGACACAAAAACCTACGGAGCGCATCACGTAAACTCCATCATCGTCCACCTGGAACGCTCAGACCTCGCATACGATCTGTTCCGACATCTGGACACAAAAATCTTCGGAACGCATCACTTACACTCTATCACCGGCCACCTGGAACAGCTAGACCTCGTAATCGAGCTGTCTCAACACCTGGGTACAAAAACCTATGGAGCGCATAACCCGGACTCCATCATCAGCCATTTAAACACCTAGACCTCGCATCCGATCTGTCCCTTCACCAGGACACAAAAACGTACGAAGCGCACTACAATTTTTAAGAAAGCATTTGCAATCATGCGAGGCGACGTCCTGAATTTTGAAATGTCAATAATAACTGAGACTATATAATAAAGTGATGAATCTGCATCTCATTATTATAAGAAATGTGTATAGGCGAAATGCGCACATTTGTTTATAATAGAACATGTGTATAGGCGAAATACACCAAATGATTTATTATAAAATGCGTATAGGCGAAATGCGCACAATTAATAACACTGAAAAGTGCGTATAAGCGAAATACGCATAATTATTTGTAATAAAACATGTGTATAGGCGAAATACACCAAATTATTTATTATAAAATGCGTATACGTGAAATGCGCACAATTGATAACACTGAAAAGTGCGTATAAGCGAAATACGCATAATTATTTAGAATAAAATATGTGTATCGGCGAAATACACCAAATTATTTATTATAAAATGCGTATAGGCGAAATGCGCAAAATTATTTGTAATAAATATGCGTATATATGTGAAATACGCACTATTATTAACAATAAAAATGCGTATACGCAAAATACGGATAATTAATTATAAAAAGAAATACGTATACGCGAAATACGTACAATTGTTTGTAATAAAAAAACGCGTGTCTTTAATATTTTTGAAATATGTAGCGCCATCTATGTTAAAATCTATTACGATTTTCCAGAGATGGCGCTTGTGTCATATTTCATCAATAGTATGTACTTCCTACCTTACCGACCTATGGGTCGGTCAAATCGCAGAATGGAGTTTGACACCCCTTTAAGAGCAAAAAGTACTTCGAATAATGGTTTTCCACGTTTTTTACAGGATTCCATTCACATTTCACCATATACTAGGTAAATATTGGTGAAAACAGGCATATTTAGTATAAAACTTATTTACCAGCTGATTAAGAGCAAAAAATACTTTAAATCATGGTTTTCCCCGTTTTTTGTAGGGTTCCACGCACTCTGCACTATATACTAGGAAAATATAGATAATAACAGGCATTTTTCACCATATATTAGAGAAATATTGGTAAAAAGAAGCATTTCTGTCATAAACCTACTTTATATTGATAAAACTATGAAATAAATCGAAATTTCCTTAGTTTGAATACCAAAAATTACGAAAATCAATTTTTTACCAGTTTTTTTGCAGGATACCAGGCACATTTCACCATATACCAGGTAAATATTGTTAAAAACAGGCATATTTAGTATAAAACTGCATTATTTTGAGGAAAAAAATGATAAGAATGCATATTTCCATCTTCTTAAGAACAAAAAGTCCAGATAATCATGGTTTTTCTTTTTTTTGCAGGATTCCACGCACTTTTCACCGCATTTTAGGAAAATATTGGTAAAAACAGGCATATTTAGTATATAACTTATTTTCCAGCTCATTAAGAGGAAAAAATACTTTAAATCAAGGTTTTCCCCGTTTTTTGCAGGACGGACTATGCACTATATACTAAGAAAATATAGCTAATCACAGGCATTTTTCACTATATGGCAGGAAAATATTGGTAAAAACAAACATTTCTATCATAAACCTACTTTATTTTGATAAAAACTATGAACCAAATCGAAATTTCCTTCGATTCAATACCAAAAATTACGAAAATCAATTTATTACCAGTTTTTTGCAGGATTCCAGTCACATTTCACCATATACCATGTAAATATTGTTAAAAACAGGCATATTTAGTATAAAACTGCATTATTTTTAGGAAAACAATGATAAGAATGCATATTTCCATCTTATTAAAAATAAAAAGTCCAGATAATCATGGTTTTTCTTTTTTTTGCAGGATTCCACGCACTTTTCACCATATTTTAGGAAAATAGTGGTAAAAACAGGCATATTTAGTATAAAACTTAATTTCGTGCTCATTAAGAGCAAAAAGTACTTTAAATCATGGTTTTCCACGTTTTTTTACAGGATTCCACTCACATTTCACCATATACTAGGTAAATATTGGTAAAAAACAGGCATATTTAGTATAAAACTTATTTTCCACCTCATTAAGAGCAAAAAATACTTTAAATCAAGGTTTTCCCCGTTTTTTGCAGGATTCCACGCACTCTGCACTATATACTAGGAAAATATAGGTAATAACAGGCATTATTCAGCATATGTTAGAATAATATTGGTAAAAAGAAGCATTTCTATTATAAACCTACTTTATATTGATAAAACTATGAAATAAATCGAAATTTCCTTAGTTTGAATACCAAAAATTACGAAAATCAATTTTTTACCAGTTTTTTTGCAGGATACCAGGCACATTTCACCATATACCAGGTAAATATTGTTAAAAACAGGCATATTTAGTATAAAACTGCATTATTTTGAGGAAAAAAATGATAAGAATGCATATTTCCATCTTCTTAAGAACAAAAAGTCCAGATAATCATGGTTTTTCTTTTTTTTGCAGGATTCCACGCACTTTTCACCGCATTTTAGGAAAATATTGGTAAAAACAGGCATATTTAGTATATAACTTATTTTCCAGCTCATTAAGAGGAAAAAATACTTTAAATCAAGGTTTTCCCCGTTTTTTGCAGGACGGACTATGCACTATATACTAAGAAAATATAGCTAATCACAGGCATTTTTCACTATATGGCAGGAAAATATTGGTAAAAACAAACATTTCTATCATAAACCTACTTTATTTTGATAAAAACTATGAACCAAATCGAAATTTCCTTCGATTCAATACCAAAAATTACGAAAATCAATTTATTACCAGTTTTTTGCAGGATTCCAGTCACATTTCACCATATACCATGTAAATATTGTTAAAAACAGGCATATTTAGTATAAAACTGCATTATTTTTAGGAAAACAATGATAAGAATGCATATTTCCATCTTATTAAAAATAAAAAGTCCAGATAATCATGGTTTTTCTTTTTTTTGCAGGATTCCACGCACTTTTCACCATATTTTAGGAAAATAGTGGTAAAAACAGGCATATTTAGTATAAAACTTAATTTCGTGCTCATTAAGAGCAAAAAGTACTTTAAATCATGGTTTTCCACGTTTTTTTACAGGATTCCACTCACATTTCACCATATACTAGGTAAATATTGGTAAAAAACAGGCATATTTAGTATAAAACTTATTTTCCACCTCATTAAGAGCAAAAAATACTTTAAATCAAGGTTTTCCCCGTTTTTTGCAGGATTCCACGCACTCTGCACTATATACTAGGAAAATATAGGTAATAACAGGCATTATTCAGCATATGTTAGAATAATATTGGTAAAAACAAGCATTTCTATTATAAACCTACTTTATTTTGATAAAAACTATGAACCAAATGGAAATTTCCTTCGTTTCAAAACCAAAAATTACGTAAATTAATTTTTTACCAGATTCTGCAGGATTCCACGCAGCTATCACCATATACAAGGTAAATATTGGTAAAAACAGGCATATTTAGTATAAAACTACATTATTTTGAGGAAAACAATGATAAGAATGCATATTTCCACCTTATTAAGTTCAAAAAGTACAGATAATCCCGGTTTCTCTTTTTTTGCAGGATTCCACGCACTTTTCGCACTATTTTAGGAAAATATTGGTAAAAACAATCATTTCGATCTGAAACCTACGTTATTTAAAGAAAAACAAGGGACCAAATCAAAATTGCCTGCGTTGAATACCAAAAGTACTGAAAATAATTTTTTTCCCTGTTTTCTGCAGGATTCTACGCACATTTCACCATAAACTAGGTTAATATTGGAAAAAACTGCCAAATTTAGTATAAAACTTAATTTCCAGCTCATTGAGAGCAAAAATTACTTTAAATCATGGTTTTCCATGTTTTTTACAGGATTCCAGTCACATTTCACCATATACTAGGTAAATATTGGGAAAAACAGGCATATTTAGTATAAACTTATTTTCCAGCTCCTTAAGAGCAAAAAATACTTTAAATCATGATTTTCCCCGTTTTTTGTAGGATTCCACGCACTCTGCACTATATACTAGGAAAATATAGGTAATAACAGGCATTTTTTACCATATATTAAAAAAATATTGGTAAAAACAGGTTTTTCTATCATAAACATACTTGATTTTGATAAAAACTATGAACCAAATCGAAATCTCCGTCGTTTGAATACCAAAAATTACGAAAATCAATTTTTTACCAGTTTTTCGCAGGATTCCACTTACATTGCACCATATACCAGGTATATATTGGTAAAAACAGGCATATTTAATACAAAACGACATTATTTTGTGGAAAACAATGATTAGAATGAATAGATCCATCTTATTAAGAACAAAGAGAACAGATAATCATGGTTTTTCTTTTTTTGCAGGATTCACGCACTTTTCACCATATTTTAGGAAAATATTGGTAAAAACAGGCATATTTAGTATAAAACTACATTATTTTGAGGAAAACCATGATAAAGAACGCATATTTCCATCTTATTCAGAACAACAAGTACAGTTAATCATGGTTTCTCTTTTTTTTGCAGGATTCTACGCACTTTTTGCCATATTTTAGGAAAATATTGGTAAAGACAATCATTGCTATCATAAACTTACGTTATTTAGAGAAAAACAACGGACCAAATCAAAATACCCTGCGTTGAATACCAAAAGTACTGAAAATAATTTTTTCCCTGTGTTCTGCAGGATTCCACGCACATTACACCATAATCTAGGTAAATATTGGAAAAAACTGGCATATTTAGTATAAAACTTAATTTCCAGCTCATTAAGAGCAAAAAGTACTTTAAATAATGGTTTTCCACGTTTTTTACAGGATTCCATTCACATTTCACCATATACTAGGTAAATATTGGTGAAAACAGGCATATCTAGTGTAAAACTTATTTACCAGCTGATGAAGAGCAAAAAATACTTTAAATCATTGTTTTCCACGATTTTTGCACGTTTCCACGCACTTTGCATTATATACTGTAAAAATATAGGTAATAACGGGCATTTTTCACCATATATTAGAAAAATATTGGTAAAAACAAGCATTTCTATCATAAACCTACTTTATTTTGATAAAACTATGAACCAAATCGGAATTTCCTTCTTTTGAATACCAAAAATTACGAAAATCAATTTTTCACCAGTTTTTTGCAGGATACCAGGCACATTTCACCATATACCAGGTAAATATTGTTAAAAACAGGCATATTTAGTATAAAACTGCATTATTTTGAGGAAAAAAATTATAAGAAGGCATATTTCCATCTTCTTAAGAACAAGAAGTCCAGATAATCATGATTTTTCTTTTTTTTTGCATGATTCCACGCACTTTTCACCGTATTTTAGGAAAATATTGGTAAAAGCTGGCATATTTAGTATAAAACTTATTTTCCAGCTCATTAAGAGGAAAAAATACTTTAAATCAAGGTTTTCCCCGTTTTTTGCAGGACGAACTATGCACTATATACTATCAAAATATAGGTAATCACAGGCATTTTTCACTATATGTCAGGAAAATATTGGTAAAAACAAGCATTACTATCATAAACCTACTTTATTTTGATAAAAACTATGAACCAAATCGAAATTTCCTTCGATTCAATACCAAAAATTACGAAAATCAATTTATTACCAGTTTTTTTGCAGGATTCCAGTCACATTTCACCATAGACTAGGTAAATATTGGAAAAACAGGCATATTTAGTGTAAAACTTATTTTCCAGCTCCTTAAGAGCAAAAACCGCTGCCAATTCATTGGCACGTAGCTTCCTCAAACTTGATTTACTGATTCCTTTAATTAATTTTTACTTCCAATATTTAAAATTTCATACTTTATTTTGTACGATGTAAACGGCTTAAAATCGTTTTTATAAGTCCCCCGGACACGAGCTGACGGACAAGGCCGCAAGGCCAAAAGTGTCGCCGCAATTGAGTCTCTGAGTCAATGCTATAAGTATCAGAAAATATTAATATTTTAATTCTCTTTCAAATGCTACCCATCACATTCAGATACATAGAGCCATCCTCAATACATTTAAAAAAAATTGGGAAAATTTTATGGAAAATATTAACTTGAAATTTTTTTAAATATCTTTGAAATTTAAGGACCAATCATTTTGCCCGAATAACTCGACCGAAAACTATCCAAAATCCACCTCTACGAGGAATTTTGAAGCGCTTAAGTCAATTTTTACTCCCGCAATAGTTGGACATACCAAACTCATTTTTTTCATTTTTCAATGTTTACGTTTTTATTAATAACAAAAGAACCGTAATAGCTAGACAAATAATTTTTTTAGAAAATATAGGTCTTGAAATTCTCTTTCGAATGCCGCCCACCCGATTCAAATACATAAAGCCGTTCTCGAGAAATTACGATTAAAAAAAAAGTGAAAAAAATTTTAACCTCAAATATCTCCGAAATTTATGGATCAATCCTTTTGCCCAAAGAACTCAATCGATTGTGATACAAAATGTACCACCAAAAAAAATTTCAAACTGATTAAGCCAATTTTACTCTAGTTATTGAACGACAAAAAAAAACACTTTTTTTATAAATTATTTTTTTCTCCAAAAATAATGAATAAAAAAACCTAAAAATTTAGTAAGTTATAGTACTCAGTATTCTTTATAACCAAAAAATATTCATGTTAATATCTTTTTTTAATTTTGAAATATAACCTATTTACTAAAAATGACGTTTTCATGAATAACTTATGACGAAATATAGCTAACGGCTTTTTTTTTTTTTTTAAATTGTAGAAAATTTTATTCTGCATACAGAGAATTTATCGTATATAAATAATATTTGTTCTAAATATAAAAAAATTGGAAATAAAAATTTTGAAAATTTAAAAATGGCGATAAAAAACAAAAAATCGATTTTGACAAAAATAAAATATTGACCCCAATTGTTGAAGCAAAATCTGAAAAAATGATCACTCTCTCGTTAAAATCGGTTGAGTAGATCATGAGATATCAGAGTATACGGACATACACACACACACACACACACACACACACACACACACACACACACACACACACACACACACACACACACACACACACATCCATACGGACATTTTCTAAAAATGGTGTATTTCGATTCCAAATTTTCTATACAACATTCCTAAGACATTATCTCACAAACTTTTTTTTTTACTATCACAAAGCTTCCTCTAGGAGGAAGCAAAAATAATTTAAATAATGGTTTTCCCCTTTTTTTGTAGGGTTCCACGCACTCTGCACTATATACTAGGAAAATATAGGTAATAACAGGCATTTTTCACCATATATTAGAAAAATATTGGTAAAAACAAGCATTTCTATCATAAACCTACTTTATATTGATAAAACTATGAAACAAATCGAAATTTCCCTAGTTTGAATACCAAAAATTACGAAAATAAATTTTTTCCCATTTTTTTGCCGGATTCCACGCTCATTTCACCATATACCAGGTAAATATTGTTAAAAACAGGCATATTTAGTATAAAACTGCATTATTTTGAGGAAAACAATGATAAGAATGCATATTTCCATCTTATTAAGAACAAAAAGTCCAGATAATCATGGTTTTTCTTTTTTTTGCAGGATTCCACGCACTTTTCACCATATTTTAGGAAAATATTGGTAAAAACAGGCATTTTTAGTATAAAACTTAATTTCCAGCTCATTAAGAGCAAAAAGTACTTTAAATCGTGGTTTCCCATGTTTTTTACAGGATTCCACTCACATTTCACCATATACTAGATAAATATTGGGAAAAACAGGCATACTTAGTATAAAACTTATTTTCCAGCTCCTTAAGAGCAAAAAATACTTTATATCATGATTTTCCCCGTTTTTTGTAGGATTCGGCGCACTCTGCACTATATACTAGGAAAATATAGGTAATAACAGGCATTTTTCACCACATATTAGAAAAATATTGGTAAAAGCAGGTTCTTCTATCATAAACATACTTGATTTTGATAAAAACTATGAACCAAATCGAAATTTCCTTCGTTTGAATACCAAAAATTACGAAAATCAATTTTTTACCAGTTTTTCGCAGGATTCCACGCACATTTCACCATATACCAGGTATATATTCGTAAAAACAGGCATATGTAGTACAAAACGACATTATTTTGTGGAAAACAATGATAAGAATGAATAGTTCCGTCTTATTAAGAACATAGAGAACAGATAATCATGGTTTCTCTTCTTTTGCAGGATTCACGCACTTTTCACCATATTTTAGGAAAATATTGGTAAAAACAGGCATATTTAGTATAAAACTACATTATTTTAAGGAAAACAATGATAAAGAATGCATATTTCCATCTTATTCAGAACAACAGGTACAGTTAATCGTGGTATCTCTTTTTTTTGCAGGATTCCACGCACTTTTCGCCATATTTTAGGAACATATTGGTAAACACCATCATTGCTATCATAAACTTACGTTATTTAGAGAAAAACAACGGACCAAATCAAAATATCCTGCGTTGAATACCAAAAGTACTGAAAATAATTTTTTTCCCTGTGTTCTGCAGGATTCCACGCACATTACACCATAATCTAGGTAAATATTGGGAAAAACTGGCATATTTAGTATAAAACTTAATTTCCAGCTCATTAAGAGCAAAAAGTACTTCAAATAATGGTTTTCCGCGTTTTTTACAGGATTCCATTCACATTTCACCATATACTAGGTAAATATTGGTGAAAACAAGCATTTCTATCACAAACCTACTTTATTTTGATAAAACTATGAACCAAATCAGAATTTCCTTCTTTTGAATACCAAAAATTGCGAAAATCAATTTTTACCAGTTTTTTGCAGGATTTCACGCACATTTCACCATATAACAGGTAAATATTGTTAAAAATAGGCATATTTATAGTATAAAAGTACATTATTTTGAAGAAAATAATGATCAGAATGCATATTTCCACCTTAGTAAGTACAAAAAGTACAGATAATCATGGTTTCTCTTTTTTTTTGCGGGATTCCACGAACTTTTCACCATATTTTAGGAAAATATTGGTAAAAACAGTCATTTCTATCATATGTTACGTTCCGAAAATAAGTGGAAATAAGTAGTAATTGGTTTTATGTAGGTTTATTATATAAAATACAATAATTTATTACCAATACAATCTGCTGGCTTCTGGTAGATCGATGCGTTGTAATTTCAATTACAATTCTTTTCTATAACACTTGCTTTTATAAATTTACTATAAATAACTTATACGATCTGCTTACTAGACGAGTAAGGCTTACAATTACAATTTCAATAACAGGCATTTTTCACCATATATTAGAAAAATATTGGTAAAAACAGGTTTTTCTATCATAAACATACTTGATTTTGATAAAAACTATGAACCAAATCAAAATTTCCTGCGTTGAATACCAAAAGTACTGAATATAATTTTTTTCCCTGTTTTCTGGAGGATTCCACGCACATTTCACCATAAACTAGGTTAATATTGGAAAAAACTGCCAAATTTAGTATAAAACTTAATTTCCAGCTCATTAAGAGCAAAAAGTACATTAAATCATGGTTTTCCATGATTTTTACAGGATTCCACTCACATTTCACCATATACTAGGTAAATACTGGGAAAAACAGGCATATTTAGTATAAAACTAATTTTCCAGCTCCTTAAGAGCAAAAAATACTTTAAATCATCATTTTCCCCGTTTTTTGTAGGATTCCACGCACTCTGCACTATATACTAGGAAAATATAGCTAATAACAGTCATTTTTCACCATATATTAGAAAAATATTGGTAAAAACAGGTTTTTCTATCATAAACATACTTGATTTTGATAAAAACTATGAACCAAATCGAAATTTCCTTTGTTTGAATACCAAAAATTACGAAAATCAATTTTTTACCAGTTTTTCGCAGGATTCCACGCACATTTCACCATATACCAGGTATATATTGGTAGAAACAGGCATATTTATTACAAAACGACATTATTTTGTGGAAAACAATGATAAGAATGAATAGTTTCATCTTATTAAGAACAAAGAGTACAGATAATCATGGTTTTTCTTTTTTTGCAGGATTCACGCACTTTTCACCATATTTTAGGTAAATATTGGTAAAAACATGCATATTTAGTATAAAACTACATTATTTTGAGGAAAACAATGATAAAGAATGCATATTTCGATCTTATTCATAACAACAAGTACAGTTAATCGTGGTATCTCTTTTTTTTGCAGGATTCCACGCACTTTTCGCCATATTTTAGGAAGATATTGGTAAACACCATCATTGCTATCATAAACTTACGTTATTTAGAGAAAAACAACGGACCAAATCAAAATATCCTGCGTTGAATACCAAAAGTACTGAAAATAATTTTTTTCCCTGTGTTCTGCAGGATTCCACGCACATTACACCATAATCTAGGTAAATATTGGAAAAAACTGGCATATTTAGTATAAAACTTAATTTCCAGCTCATTAAGAACAAAAAGTACTTTAAATAATGGTTTTCCGCGTTTTTTACAGGATTCCATTCACATTTCACCATATACTAGGTAAATATTGGTGAAAACAGGCATATCTAGTATAAAACTTATTTACCAGCTGATTAAGAGCAAAAAATACTTTAAATCATGGTTTTCCTCGATTTTTGCAGGTTTCCACGGACTGTGCACTATATACTATAAAAATATAGGTAATAACGGTCACTTTTCACCATATATTAGAAAAATATTGGTAAAAACAAGCATTTCTATCATAAACCTACTTTATTTTGATTAAACTATGAACCAAATCGGAATTTCCTTGTTTTGAATACGAAAAATTACGAAAATCAATTTTTACCAGTTTTTTGCAGGATTTCACGCACATTTCACCATATGTCAGGTAAATATTGTTAAAAAGACCGCGGGAGGAGAGTAGAAAACTTACGTTAGGAAGGAGCAGTCGGTGCACTCGACTCTCTCTCGCTCCCTGTCGCTCGCACCGCAGTTGCGCTGTCTCTCTCTCTCTCTCTCTCTCTCTCTCTCTCTTTTGCTCGCTGTATTGGGTCGGCAGGAGGGCTGGCTGCCGGCTCCTCGCTCGCTATCTCTGTCTGCTCGTGACACACAGGACGCGGTATCGCTCTCTCGCTCTCCACTCTACACTCGCGGACGAGGTAACTTACGAGAGACACGGAGGAGATGCTTTCGGCACGATGGCAGACACGAAGATGGCTGCTGTGACTCCTATAAAGCCGTAGCAGCTTCGCGGGTACGCGACAGGCATATTACGCGTTGCGAGACCGTTCTAATCCGGTCA
The DNA here is from genome assembly GCA_036365515.1 of Torymus aiolomorphi. Taxonomy (NCBI): domain Eukaryota; kingdom Metazoa; phylum Arthropoda; class Insecta; order Hymenoptera; family Torymidae; genus Torymus; species Torymus aiolomorphi. The sequence continues at coordinate 219,453,622 of CM070874.1, forward strand.
GGATGCTCGCGCGCTCACCCCCCGGTGAGCATGCCTGCTCGGCGCAGGTAATTCGAATCTCGAATTACCTAACTCGCGCACGCGTTACACCCCCCCGCCAGACGCTGTTAGGGGACCGCGAGCAGCTCTGCCATCCATGGCCATCGTACCTGGAAATAAGGTTAATTCGGTAGAGCCATTCGGGAAGGAAGTTGGGACAAGGGAAGTATAAGAATCGGAGTCACCCATTATCTTCTTTTTTTTAATTTTTATTAAAAAAAAACAACAAAAAGGAACCCTTCGGGGCTTAGCCCTCTTCAGCTGGCCCGGGAGTAAGTCCGGCGCCACTTGTGCCGAGCTTGGTTGGGGCAGTGCTTCGACTTCTTTACTCCAAGCTCGCCACACATGAAGCACCTGGGAAGCGCCTGTGCATTTAACGCCTCCCGGGCTGCCTGCTCCTCTTCGAGCGCCCTTTGGAGGCGCTCCTCTTCGCGCAGGAGACCACGCTGGGCCTCTTCTTTGGCCCGACGCGCCGTCTCCTCCGCCTTTTCCCTGGCTCGCCTGGCCTCTTCCATGCACTCCTGCGCACGTGCCAGACGAGCCTCCTCCTCCTTCTGCAAGGCGGCGCGGCGCAGCCTGGTGGCCCTGGCCTCTGCGGCGACCGCGAGCTCTTCTCGCCGGTCTTGGGCCATTCCGACCCATTTGCCGGCTTGCCACTCGCCGGCCTCACCGTGGCACTGGAGAAAATCCTCCATTGCGGCCAGGGCAGCGTCCTCCGCAGCGCGCGAGGACTTGCTGAGGCGCCGCGCCTCCTCTAGGGCCTGCTCCACCGGGGCCCAGGCCACACCGACTCCATCGGACGGTGCTCCTTTTGGGGCCTGGGTCGGAGCATCTCCTTCTTTTCCTTGTGCGGCCTGAGCCGCGCCGGCGTCAACTTCCGGTGCACAATGATGGGCTCGAGCCGCCTCCTCTTCGAGAACTCGGCCTGCCCCAATCGGCTCGACTGGTGCTTCTTCTGGCCGAGCCCCGCTCTTCTCCCGCTGCTCCTTCAGATAATGAGGTCGCCGGAGCGGGGACGGGCCAACGCCTGGGTCGGTTGGTCCCGAAGTTCCCCTTCTTGGTTCCGGCGCCTCTAACTCCTCTATGACAAGTCTGGAGGACTCTTCCACTTGCGGTGGTGCCTGTGTCACCGCGTCTATGCCCTCCACTACCTGCTCCAGGAAGTCAATGACGGCGGGGTCAGGGTTGCACTGGATTAGTCCAGCAATCACCTTCTTCGCCGTCTCTGCTATTTCTGGAGTCGCCCTGCATATCCTGCAACAGGTAAATTGACCCCGGAGATTGGTGAAACTGAGGATCGGAAAACAAGGACAAACACGGGTTAGTACGGACGGCACAATTTCTGGACGACACAGTTAGCGCTTTTCGGACGCTCGGGTTCGACGGGGGCTAATTGGCCCGACAGCAGTAGGTGCAGGCTTCTTCTTCGAGCTCTTTGGCCACCCTGGGCCTCGCTTGGACTCTGTTGGACCGAGTACACGCCTAGGTCGGCTGTCGCTCGCACGCTTTCCTGGCCTAACTAATAGCGCGGTCTTACGAGGTGGACCGCGCCTCTTAGCCATCGCCCGAAGCTGTACATTCCCCTGGCTAACTCTGTTGCGCGCTGGCACATTACTCTTGGCTGAAGAATCCCTCGGTGGTAGCGACTGTGTTACTTCTTTATTACTTTTATCCAAGTCGTTCTTGGGCCCTTCTGCGGGGACGTATCGCTTGAGTTGCTGCGCATGGACGGGACTGATCGGATCGTTCGACCATCCTCACCTTGGATCTCATAGGTGTTTTCCCCTAGAATATTCACAATCGTGTAGGGCCCCGCGTACTTCGGGGATAATTTGGCAGAAATCCCCTCAGCTGCGGAGGATAGTACCTTATTCTCTCTCCATACATGATCGCCTAGACAGAATTCTGGAGGTCGACGATGAGCGTCATAATATTTGGCTTGTCTCGTCTGCTCCGCTTGCGCGTCGGCCGCCGCCTGAACGTGCAATTCGCGAAGCTTGTCCATGCGCGCAACCCAATTATTTATCGCCTCTTGCTGCCCTTGCTCTTCGGCTAACCTGTCTTCCTCCCGCCTTAGTGTCTTCGGTGGGTCAGGCTGTCGGCCGTAAATGAGCATGGCAGGACTTATCTTGGTAGAGCTGCGTTCTGCCGTATTATACGCGAACGCCAGCTCGTTCAGATGCTCATCCCAGGACCGGTGATTCTCCTCAGCGTAAGACATGATCATGGTCTTCACCGTTCGGTTCACACGCTCGACGGGATTGGCTTGAGGGTGATATGGTGGTCTAAACGTGTGATGCACGCTTCTCTCCTTTAATAATGCCTCTAAGGGTGCATTCTTAAATTCAGTCCCATTATCGGAGAGAAACACCTCGGGGACTCCGAACCGCAGACATACGCGTTCGTTGAGCCCTTTTATCACCGATTTGCCTTTTGCCCTTTTTATCGGAATTACTTCGATCCAGCGTGTGAACAGGTCCTTGAAGATGAGAATGTATTCGTGGCCATACTTGGTTTTAGGAAGGGGTTCCATAATGTCGCTGGCCACGATTTGCCATAGACGTTCAGTAATGCGACGTCCCATGAATCCTGCTGGAGCGCGCTGTATGACTTTGCACTGCTGGCAAATTTGGCACTGGTTCACATATCTGGCCACATCACGAGACATGTGTGGCCAATAATACTTCCGCCTTACTCTCTCTAGAGTTTTCTCGCGGCCCAAGTGCCCAGCAGTTGGAAAATCATAGCATTCTCTCAGTACTTCGCGTCGCTTTTCGTGAGGGACTGCTAACTTCCATGCATCGTCGTCGCCAAGAGATTCGTCTATGACTTCATTAAGGTTGTACTTGTACAGTCTTCCCCCCGCCAGCTTGAACGTGGGGAAGTCTCGCGGCTGCTGTTGAACCTCTCTCACGATCTTGAGGTACCAGTAGTCGTTTGTATCGTGCTCGAGCTCTAACGCGGCGACCGCTGGCTCTTCTCCCTCGGACAACCGTGAAAGGGCATCTGGGACATTGTTCAACGAGCCCTTTCGATGTTCGACCGTGAAACTGTGGTTCTGCAGCTCCAAAGCCCACCTAGCTAACCTGCCGGTCGGGTTTTGGAGATCACGGAGCCACTTCAAGCTGCTATGGGCCGTGATAACCTTGAAGTCGTAGGCCTCTATATACGGACGGAACTTTTTAATTGCCCAGAGAATTGCTAGACAATCTCGTTCCGTCACGCTATAATTCCTCTCGGCTGCGCTCAGAGTTCGACTCGCGAACTCTAGGACTCTTTCATCGCCGTCAATTATTTGGTATAGCACCGCTCCCAGACCTGTATCGCTCGCGTCAGTTTGCACCACGAACTGCGCGTTAGATACCGGTCTGTGTAGAATCGGTGCAGAAGCTACTAGCGCTTTTAGCTTTTGGAAGGCCTCTGCTTGTGCCGCTGACCACTCATATTTCCGATCCTTTTTCGTTAATTCGGTCAGTGGTTCAGCAATTGTGGCGAAGTTCGATAAAAACTTTCTATACCACGAGGCCATTCCTAAGAAGCGTCTCAGCTGACGGAGGTGTTTCGGTACCAGATACTCCATAATGGGCTTTATTTTCTCGGGGTCTGGCTTAAAACCATCCCTATTTACTATGATCTCGAGATATTGGACCTCATCGCGACAGAAGACGCTCTTCTCGCGATTTATTGTGAGGCCCGCGTCCTGTATCCTGTCCAGAACTCTTTTTAGAACCTCTTTATGCTCCTCGAATATCTGACTATTATTATATCGTCGAGATACGAGGAAGCAAAAGGTTCGAGTTCGGAGCCGATGACTTTGTCAATCAGCCTCTGGAAGGACGCTCCGGCATACGAAAGACCGTAGGTCATTCTCGTAAATTGGAAAAGCCCTTTGCCTGTCACGGTGAAGGCCGTAGTCTCTTTGGACTCCGGACTAAGTGGTATCTGGTGGTACGCACTGCTTAACTCCAAAGTGGAGATGTATCGCGCTTGCTGCAGTTTGCGCAAGATACTTTCCATGTATGGTAACGGGTACGCGTCTGGACTTGACGCTGCGTTCACTTTTCTGAAGTCCACGCAGAAACGGAACTTCCCGTTGGACTTGCGTACCATTACCACTGGCCTTGACCAGCCACTTTTCGATGGTTCTATTATTCCCGCGACTAGCATTTCCTCCACCTGTTTGTGCATCTCTTCTTAATGAAGTTTACCCCCAAGTAGCACTCCGTGTCTAGATCTGGCATTATTGCGACGCGCACTTCTTTGCACACGCCAGCCACAACCATGGGCAGATACACATAGCCAACCACTGCTATGCTTTGCCCGTTTGCCACCCGTGCCGTTAGGCCGCTGGCTGGAATTAACTCTTTTCCACAGGCCGTAGCGAGCTGTAGGCCTATGGAATTCATCCCAGTCCAGGAAGCTCCTGTATCGAAGAGTGCTCGTAGCCTGTAACCGGTTACACCTACTTGAAGCCACCATCGCGAGCAAGTTTCTTGGTTGACTTCATTCGGTTGAATTACGGGCACTTCTTTGCTCTCCACTCCAGACGATTGGACCGAGTTACCCTCGGTCTCTGGTGAGAGAGCTGGGGGCGGGTATGTGATCGTGTTTACTTGCCCCCCTGGCCGTTTCCCTGTGGGTTTCTGGCAGTATTGGGCTTTTTGCCTCCCTTTTGCTCATATCCGGGTTCCCTTCGGTACTCTTGCCTTTGTGGTGGTCCGTTATTTCTTGGATTTTGTGGCCTAGGTGGGTCGAGCTACTACCCCCACTAGGCTGGTTTGTAATTTGCCCGCCCTCCCGCCGCCTATTTTCCCAGTTACCCTTCTTCTTAGGTTTTCTGGTTGGCGGCGGGCTAGGCTTTTGCCCCTTGTTCTCGTCGGTGCCTTTCTTTGTCAAGGCCGATAAGCATTCGGCCATGACCCGACGGAACATAGCCTCGAGGCTCTCTCGAGGCTCGTGCTGTCGGTGCCCCATCGCCGCCACGCTTGGATTCTGCTTTTTCCGCTGATCCGTGGACGGCTCAGTTGGCACGTAGGCAAATTCTGGTATGTACGTGCGCTCGGGCGGTGGTGGCGAGTGATACACCTTATCTGTCGCGAGCGCTAATTCGGCTTCCCGGGCCAGGTCCAGCAGCCCTCGGAAATCCGTAATTTGATTTCGCATTACCATCTTTTGCAGTTCTGGCCGCATGTTCCGGTGCAACATGTCTAACTGTTGAGTGATGCTAGGCACCGGAACCAACTTTAGGATCATGGCTTGTAGATTTACCACGTAATCACGCTTAAGTTCATTTCTGCCTTGAGTCCTCGCGTTTATTTCCGCAATGACGCGCTGCTGATGTCCCCTGTCCCCGCCATACATGTGCGTTATGGCCTCTATGAAATCTGACCACAATCGCCATGTGTGGCGGTTACTCCGGTACCAGGTGGCTGCTACCCCAGTTAGGAGCTCTGACAACGACGAAAGCACCTCGTCGTGTGTCAGATTAGCTAGAGTTCTGCATTCCTCTACTCTTGTGAGGAATAACTCGACGCTCTGCTCCTTTGAGGACTCTGAGAACCTGATGTGCCATTTTCGGACTATCTGGCCCACATCACGGTTCGTCTGCTGAGGCAAATACGTATGCCTCTCAGACGGGTCCTGGGTCACACCATTCCTAGTCTGGTGCTGGGAAGAATTTCTAGTATTATTCCTCCCAGCCTCTGTTGGGGACTGGAGAATCAGGCTGCTGCTGTTAAACTCCGCATACGTGAACGTGTCTTGGAAGTTCATATGCGGTGATCCTCGTCTACGGCCCTTACTTGGGGGTTGAACTCCCTCCAAGTGCGTACTTGAGGTTGGATGTCGAGCTCCTTGAAGTATTCGTACATTCTCTTCAAGCTCTTCAACCTCTTCGACGAGTGTTTTGATCACCGCCAGTAGCTGCTCCGATAATATATTGTCTCCAACTACTATCCCGGCGGTTCGCGACTCACGCTGTCGCGGCCACTCTATGTTTTGCGACTGCAGCGGGTTTCGCGATTGCTGCCAGAACCCGTGCTGCCCATTTCGTGCTAACGACTGTTCTTCGTAGTTGCGCTGGCATTGTCGTTGTCTGCGCTGCTCTTCCAGGAGCACTTGCTGCCGCTGCTGTAGCTCCTGCTGTTGTTGCTGTTGCTGCCGCCACTGCTGCTCCAACTGCTGTTGCTGCATTTGCTGCTGCTGCATTTGCTGCTGCTGCAGTTGTTGCTGTTGGAGCTGTTGCTGTTGAAGCTGTCCCTCGGCTTCGGCTGAAGATGTCTCCGTGGGTGCTACAGAGCTCAATATCTCTGTCCCGGAACCCTCCTGGCCGTTTGCCTCTTCCGCTTGCTCCACCACTGCATTATGTGCTTGTTGTGGAGCGTTCATCCTCCGAGACTCCGAGAGTTTCTGCATCACTATCGGGTCATCAAGGAGCGTTATGAACGGGTGCGGGTGGTCTGGATCAGTACTGGGATCCACAATAGTCGACCCAGATTTGTTCATTAACGTTAAGTCGATGAACGCCCTTCAGGGCTGCTCGCGTCTAGCAAAAGCTTGCTGCTCCGACAGCTCCGGCTCTGGCACGAAATCGGCAGCACTATAATCGCCCGTAAGCCACTTGATCGCTGTCAGCATATTTACTGACTGCAGACCTGACTGCTGTAGACCAAGGGCTTGCATGGCCTCGTTTATTTCCTCTTCGGGCTGTGTATAGGCCCAATTGAGTATCGCAGATTCCGCAAATTGCGATGATCGGGCCATGGTGTCAATTGGCCGTGCGCTTCTCCACGAACTTATTTTGCTAGCGCTAGTAATATCTGTATTGATGGCAGAGAGAGTTTGCCTAATCAACCCGTGAGCTAGCTTTTTCAACGCGAACCCAGGTTATTTTCTAAGAGCTAAGGCGGTTGCACTTAACCTCGATAACGCACGAGGGTTTCCCGTATGCTGCTCTAAAAAGACAAAAGCTATTTTTGTAATTAATTACTATTTGTAATTAATTACGCTCAACTACTCGCACTTGTAATTTTAAAATAAATATATGTGAATATATATATATATATATATATATATATATATATGTGTGTGTGTGTCAGAACGGACAATATCACCAAAAAACACAAAAAAAATAAATACAATTTTCACCTAAAAAAATTAAAAAACAATTTTAAAGTTCGAGGGGATTTTTGCGCTCGAGTTTTTACTCGGGCGCACAGTCAACTTTTTGTTCCGAGAATGCCTGCCGACTTTCTCTCGATTTTCTACTAACAGCACGAGAAAAGAAAAAAAAATTTATTTTTCGTCTACTAAAAAATAATTCGCATCGAAAATACGAGAGGAAAAAAAAAATTTTCGTGTCGAGAAAAAAAATTAATTAAAAAAAATTAATTATCGCTTAAAAAAATGTTTCTCGTTAAAAAAATTAATTATTATTAAAAAATTTTAATTGTTAAAAACAATTACCTAACGCACAAAAATTTTGCGATCAAGATCTCTCCTCGTCGGCACTCTAGGTCGAGGGTTATTGGCTATCGCTCGCCTAACCTCTCGACCGCACTCTCGCAACAGCACGGCTGTGTCACGCACACGCACACACGCGCTTACGAGCTGCGGCACGAAGAGCTTTTCTTTGCAGCTTACGCTCAGCTACGCTGCTGAGCTTCTTCGCGCCAAGCTTCGCCGCGAATCACGTACGCGCCGCGGGTCCTTCTCCACCCCCAAAACGTTGTGGCGCCAGTAGTAACGGGATGGCTAGTGGGGGAAAATCCCAACAAGCCACAGGCGAGCGATGCCCTAAAACACGGTGCCGCGGGTGTCAGACTAAAATGACTTGCCCGTGGATCTGCTCCTGGAATCCCGAAAAGAACGCGAAGATCGCACACGAACTTCGCTTTCCAACTAATTGGATCGCTGAGCGAAAACCGCGCGCTCGCAGAGTAAAGCGCGCGGCCGCTATACTCAGATATGAAAACGACCGGCAGAGTCGTTTTCCCGCGGAGGCGGCGGTATCCGGGAGAAGGACAGGTTGTAATCAACAACGCGACGAGTAAATATATATAACAGTATATTAAAATCACTAATAACTACAAGCACAACGCACGTGCTGATAAGAACAAATGAGTTAGTTCGCGCGCGACCGTTAAGATTCAAACGCGCGAACGATACGGCGCGCGGCGAAGTTGCTATTCTCGCGCGCGGTATTAAAGTACGGCGGGCTGACACACACCCGCACGTACACGGCACAGAAAGCTTGCACGGAGCGATTTCCGTGCGAGTCTTTACAATAAACCCACGAGAGGAGAGTAGAAAACTTACGTTAGGAAGGAGCAGCCGGTGCACTTGACTCTCTCTCGCTCCCTGTCGCTCGGACAGTAGATGCGCGCTATGTCTCTCTCTCTCTTACTCGCTATGTCGGATCGGCAGGCGGGCTAGCTGCCGGCTCCTCGCTCGCTGTCTCGTGTTGCTCACGCGGCTCGGGATTGCTCTCTCTCTCTGTCTCTCTTTCACAAGTGTACACTATCTCGGCACCTCCACTACACTCGCGGTAACTCTAAAAAGATAGGACGGCGCGGACGAGGTAACTTACGAGAGACACGTTGGAGAGATGCTTACGGCGCGATGGCAGACACGAAGATGGCTGCCGTGACTCGCATAAAGCCGTAGCAGCTTCGCGGGTACACGACGGACATATTACGCGTCGCGAGACCGTTCTAATCCGGTCATGATGCTCGCGCGCTCGCGCCCCCGGTGAGCATGCCTGCTCGGCGCGGGTAATTCGAATCTCGAATTACCTAACTCGCGCACGCGTTACAATGAGCTTCCTTTTTTATATAATAATCTGGATAGATTTCTGCGGTATAATTAAACAAATTCATCTATTGCCTTACATTTATTTATGTGAAATTCTTTATATGTTTTAGAGCACTTATCACTTGTAAGTTTACAATTTCTTCTCATTAACTTGTTCACATTTCTTATTGATTTATATTTTAATACGAAATGTATGTTCAATATAAGGCACTAACAGTTTTCAAATTTATATCATAATGAGAAATACTATAACACTATACATTGTTTGCAGATGAATGAACGCATAAGGCAATACTTAGTTAAATATTTCAAAATACCAGCTACGCTTGAACTAAATTTGAAAATATTTAGTTGAATAGATGACAATAATAATCACAACCCTAAATGCATCCAGCTTATTTTCAGTGTTGGATTTTGATTTGTTTTAGCTGTCTAGGAAACCTTGAGAAGGTAAAACATTTCTTGATTTGATAAAATATTAGCTGAACCAATAAACTCCAATCACATTTATACTCTTCATGCTAATTTTATGGTAAAATTGTTTATATGAGTTGGTACAGTAATATTATTCAGCCTTTATCAACTAAAAGAGTTTTTGATGTTTTAGAAGTATTTAATTACGGTCATGTCATTTTCTGTAAATGAAGATTTTTATAATTCTTTAAAGTAAGAAATTATTATACAAAGTTTTTTAATTTATGTGAATAAATATATTTAAACGTTACCATAATTTATTTGTCATAATTTAAGCATTCCTCCAGTGACTCTTCGCGTTTGCGTTCATGCGTTTGCATTCATGCAGCTACTTCGAGCAGAAGTCAGGATAGTGTACTCTAGCTATTGCCAACTGCGGGAAAAAAAAACGTCAAAAATCAAATGGTATCTCGCTATAACGTACTTGGCGGATTTTCTTTTCCCGCAGTTGGCACTAGCTAGAGTACACCCTCCTGACTTCTGCTCGAAGTAGCTGCATGAACGTAAACGCATGAACGCAAACGCACGTACGCATCTATTCTGGACTTACCCTAAGGCCAAGGCCACATAAACGCGTACGACCGCGGTCAGGCGCACGCGCTCGCTTCTCTCATTGGTTGTCGTATGCGCTGAGCCTGCTTTCCAACCAATGAGAGAAGCGAGCACGTCCGCTTGACCGCGGTCGAATGCAGTCAAACGCGATCGTACGCGTTTATGTGGCCTTGGCCTTAACAAGAAGAGTATTATAATACCGAAACTGTTGCCAACTATTAGGTATACTTTTTAACCTATACGATTCGACTTATAACCGTCGCCTTGGAACGTTTGTTAAAAATGCGTCTTAATCTTTCAAACCAGGAAATTTTGTTTCTTTAAAATTTTGTACACTTTTTATCAGTTCATAGCTCAGAATACAAAGTCAATTTTGCATGGGCCAATAACTGAAAGCTTACGCACCTGTGTCCGACTTCAAATAAGTATACGATTAAGTATCCGATAGTTAATGATTTAAAGTTCTAAAGGTATTGACTTTGAATTATTATTCTATCATATGTAAAATATTTGTAAATATTTTTAATAAATTTGAAATGAAGAAAAGGGGACCTAAGCCTTTAGTCAGTCATGAAGAAAAAGTAATGTATTATATAGATCTATTGTTAGAGAAATTAGTATTATACCTTTTTTCACTTATCATTGGAGTATGGAAGCTCTTGATTTCATAAAGGAATTGCCTCAGTACAGTCACTCTGTATTCGCACGTATAGGCAATTTTTGTGATGATTTTCAAGCACCTGATAATTCTAGAAGTTCTACTATCTCATTATACACATTTGGAGTAGAATTAAATAAAAATTTAACTCCTCTTTGCCAGTTGACATCTACAGAGCATGGTACTGGTTTGCTGAAGAGATTTTTTAGAGAATTATTGAGGAGTAATTTAACCATACCAAAAATATTTACAATAGAATACGATTTAAACTACTATGGAGCTGCAAATGCAGTATTCAATATCAACATCTCTATAGAAGAATAATTAATGATATGTTTTTTATATCTAACAGAAAGAAGTACAGTATTACCATTATGTGCCATGTAACGGCAGGCGCGTCTGTGTGTGTGTATGTGCGCGAACACGGAGCTCGGATCGAGCCGATCTCCGACACATGGTATACTCACAGGTAGTTGACCGAAAACATAAACATACCGCGGCCTTGGAGAAGGCAAGGCCGACAATTGCGGCATGAGGATTCGCAACTAGACTCGGGCTTGTCCTCGTATTTCTCCGGGGGCTTGAGTGTGTGTGTGTAGTTGCTCGCACGTGTAGCTGTGCGAAAAGTACCGAGCACAACTACGACACACAATGAGCCCCGAAATGAATACTCGCGACAACCTTCCGCGAGGGGGAAGGAGAGCGAGAGACAGAGCCCGGCAGTATCGCTTCTGCCGTAGCTGAGGCAGCTGCTCGTCCCCCGTGCGCGACGACTTGGAGAGAGAGAGAGAGAGAGAGAGAGAGAGAGACCGAGAGAGAGAGAGAGAGAGAGAGAGAGAGAGAGACCGAGAGAGAGAGAGAGAGAGAGAGTCGAAGTGAAGTGCACGAGGATCGCGGAGTGGGTGCAGTGTAGTGCACGAAAGTGAGAGAGAGAGACGCAGCACGGCTCCGAGAACCTCGTTCGCCGGAGGTTGAGGGAGAGGGAGAGAGAGCCACACTCGACCGAGGCAGCGAAAGAGCGAGAGAGAGCAGCGCGGCCGAGCTCACTCACGGGAGCGAGTGAGAGAGAGCATCGCGGCCGATACTCGCAGGAGCGAGAGAGAGAGAGAGAGGGGGAGAAAGGCGAGGTCCGTAGCAGCGAAGAAGGAGAGAGAGAGACACACAGCGACGCGCTGCAGCAGGCACCGCCGAGCGCGTTCAACCGCGCCTTCTCGCTGCAACTGAGGAGGTACGTCCTGGCCAGGCCAGCGCGCGCTTCCCCCGCGGACGACGATCGTCCAGGAAGCGGAGACGGGCGAGCGAGCGAGGCCGCCGACGCGTGCGTGAGCGCCGATCGTGCGGCACGTCGGCGCGAGCCGCTTTGGCGCGTACGAGAGTGCGGCAGAGCACACACGTACTTCGCGTGCGCGGGCGCACCACCCGAATCGGCGCGTATCTAGATTACGCGCCGCGCGTGTAAATAGTGAACAGCCTCCAGCCTTTTACTTGTTCGCGTATTATTTCACGCATTGTGCTTTCAATTCCCTATTCGGTGGCACGGTGAAGAATACCGCCGGCCTCCGCGGTCGCGAGTACGTAGTACTCGCGTGATAACTGAGCAGCTGGGGCAGCACGCTCGAAAGAGAGCGCGACGACGAAGTCGCGCGTTGCAATGGGTCGAAAAGGCGCGGCTGCTGCTGAAAGCAGCCGATGGCGAGCAACAGCACGGAGCTGACGGGCCGCTAATCGTTGAGGGTTGGCACGAGTAAGTGCTCGCGCCTGTCAATTGCTGCGCCGTTCATCGGCAAGTCCGCGTTGAGATATAGCGCACCGAGGACAGCTTTTAGCCCGTTACAGCCATTACAGTTAATGTAAGACTATTACTACTTAAAATATCAGAATTTGAAAGGTTTATTCAAATTACTTCAGACTCCGTCAAAAACTTTTTTATTTATTGTGTAGCAGTATTGAGTTTTCAGGAAAATTTAGAAGATTTTAAAAATATGTTTCAAAAGATCTTGACTTTTATTTATAGTGAATATAAAACTTCTTTTACTCATGATATATTCACATTTCTAAAATTGAAAATTAAGACTTATAAAATAGATACAGTTTACAATAATGATCAACTAATAAATCTGAAAAAAGAGTTTGTAAATTTTACTTATAACTCAAGGGACATACAGATGGATTATACAAAATGCAGTGTAATTGTAAATTTCGTTAGAAAAATTGATGATCAAGCACATATAGATGCTATTACAAATATTTCAAGTAAAGATGATAGAAATGTCTATTATAACAAGCAGTTAGGAGAATTACTTTTTCACATTAGTATTCAATTTGTTCTATGAACCAAGGTCATGACGACGGCTATTGATTGCAATGTTGGCAATAACTACTCTGATATAATTTTTAAGTATAAAAAAGATGTAGAGGAACAGCTATCATCTTTTCAATCAAAACCAAGCGTAGATGAATATTTATTAGAAATAATTAATCATACTGATGCAAAAGTACAAATTGCTAAAAAATTTAAACATAAATTACAAGTGCACAAAACACAAAACGAATTAGAAATTAAGAAACAAAGTGAAATGGAAATGGATTATATCTTTCATGAAGAAAATTGGAAAGGCTTAAATAACCACGATTCGCCCAATGACACTTCTGACAGTGAAGAAAATCAAAGCACTGAAAGCACTTTAAACGATACTGAAAATTGTGATATAGAGTCAGAATTGTTTAAGAATAACATGGATATCGTTGAATCCATTTGTAAAAACACATGTAATAAAGATGTCAGTAATCCAGGTGATGCAATAGATATTTTTTAAAAAGAATCAAGTAATTATTCAAATCCAGAGGATTTCAGGATAAATGAAAACCAAGATGATTTAAACGTTCATAGAGGTAAATTCTTGGAACCATGTCCAGATATAGAACTACTAGAACAAATCCCTGTTAAAAAAAGACGTTTACGTAAAATAATAAAAAAACTGTAATTGTTTAAAACCAAAAAAAGTTGACAATCTTAAAGTAACTGTTATAATGTCAAGTTATTTGGATAGTATCTTAGAAGTAATGATCTCTGCTTATTTTACCATCCAGAAGTTTCAGGTTTACGTTAACAATGACACTAATGTATTTGATGAAAATAAGCAGAAATTTGTTCATATTCTTCGTGATTATGTTAATAATTTTAATACAAACAAATTAGATAACGACAGAATAATATTATTAAATGATATTTGCAACACAACCAAAATTCAAAAATTTTCATGGACGAAATCGATTGGCGAATTTTACGAAAAAGTATTGCCCCCAAACGTTTTTGCAAACGTCATGTGTCCAAAATGACAAAATGTATTATACCAACATTTTAATTGCATTCAATTAAAATTAGAAGAAGTAAAAGTTAAGAATTTAACAAGTATCATTTCTGATAAAATTGATTCAGGAAACTTTTGTCATTCTTGCACGAATAATATGTTGACTAATGAATTAGAAATCAGCAATGTCCTTTGCTTAGATGTTGAAGATAATAAACTTGATTCAAATAATAGTCAAATTTCTATAAATAATCGTAAAGCAACTATATTAATTGGAAATAAGACATTGGTACTTGTTGGTGTAATAGAATTTGAAGAACCTATATGAAAGAATACTTTACGCCATTACGTCGCATATTGTAGAAGTCTACAGGGATGCTGGACCAAATATGACGATGCTGGTAGGAGCGACAGACCCGTAAAAATAAAAGATACTGTTATCCGAGTTGCATTATTAATTTATGTTGTATATGAATCATCAACTATCAAAGATTTGGAGAAATTAAAACTGAAAAAAGTAAATTGTAATATAAAGGCGGAATTTAATCAAATTTCATCACAACCTTTAGATCATAATGAAAAAGAATGTACTAATAGTAATGATAGTGTTGATTTATCAATTGACTATAAAGTGATTCAAAATTCTTCGATAATACCTATTGAAGAAACTAGAAAAAATGAATGTACTGAAGATTTGCCATTGTCTGAAGAAGAAATTGAAAGTTTCACAAAGAGGCGTTGGGTTGATGACCCTGTTGAAAATATCCATGTGGATTTTACATTGATTTCCACATGGAATCCATATGGAATCCATATGGAATCTATACGGATTCCATATGGATTCCACGTCGATTCCATGTGGAAATCAGTCCCAAATCGTCCTGTGGATTTCCACATGGAATTCCATATAGATTTCTATATGAATTTTTCTACAAACATTTGTAAAACAAAATCCGTATGGATTTCCATGTAGATTTCCATGGAGAAATCCAGGTAAAAACGATATGATCCATATAGATTTCCATATGGATTTCCATGTGGTAATTTAAATGTTTATAAAAATGTTTATTTATAAAATTTTTAAATTTTTTTACTAGGGATACGTTTTTTACCATATCAGTAAAGCATAAAAAATTATAAACTATAATTTCCTCTTATGTAATTCTTCGAAAAGATTCTACAGTACTTGTTGTCAAAAATATGTATCCTAGTAAAAAAAATATAACAATTTTATAAATAAACATTTTTATAAACATTAAAATTACCATATGGAAATCCATGTGGAAATCTATATGGATCATGTCGTTTTTACCTGGATTTCCCCACGGAAATCTACATGGAAATCCATACGGATTTTGTTTTACAAATGTTTGTAGAAAAATTCATATAGAAATCTATATGGAATTCCATGTGGAAGTCCACAGGACGATTTGGGACTGATTTCCACATGGAATCGACATAGAATCCATATGGAATCCGTATAGATTCCATATGGATTCCATATCGATTCCATGTGGAAATCAGTGTAAAATCCACATGGATATTTTCAACAGGGGAATCATCTGATTCGTCATATTCACAAATTTTCAGTGTTCATGACAAAGCATTCGAACGGAATTTGCTGTAGAACGGTTTGATTTTACCTCCAATTCAGGTATCATTGGAATGTATCAAATTGATAAATACGTGCCCGATAGACTCAATTTTTGAAATTTTAACGGCTGCTTATTGTTTTTCTAATGCATTTCAAAGAATTCTGATG
Organism: Torymus aiolomorphi; assembly: GCA_036365515.1. NCBI lineage: Eukaryota > Metazoa > Arthropoda > Insecta > Hymenoptera > Torymidae > Torymus > Torymus aiolomorphi. The sequence continues at coordinate 219,469,229 of CM070874.1, forward strand.
AAAAAGGTAATTATGCAAGAAAATGGTGGAATATTTGATATATTAAGAAATTATATAAATAGATTTTCAAGTAATGAATATTATGCTCAAAGAGTAACTTATTGTAAAATTTTATATCATTTAGTTGTAGAGACGGAATATAATTTAGTAGACTGTAGAGATAACGTAATATCTCTTTTTGAAAAATTAATGGGAGAAAGTTATTCTATCCATAGAACAACTAATTGTAGAAATTGCAACTACACAAATTTCAAAAGAATCAAGATCCAATTAATTAATATTGATAGAATTCAGAATGATGAATCATTACATAATTTAGAAAACCTTCTAAGATCTATTTTTGTAAAGCAAAAAAGTTGCTACCAATGTAAGTTACAATCTACCGTTTCTTACAAATTAGAAGAATACTCTTGTATAGAACTGGAAACGAACTTCTTATTTTATTCAAATTTAAAAATTAGTTTGAACGCAATACCAACATAATTAAAATTATTAAACGATGAATATATTTTAATAGGTGTAATTGCCTTCAAACCGCCACCACCTGCTCATAAATTAATGCACTATTACACATTTATAAAATTACCAAACAGCGAGTGGGAAGAACGCGATAATTTGCAAAATGAAATAGTGCATTATCCTCAAACGAGTACAAAAAAAGTGAAACCTGCTTTATTGTTCTATACTCGGCTTAGAATAGAACCATTTTTGCCATTTTAGTATATAACCATTTATGTACATTTCTGCAATTAAAATGTCAAATGTATACGCATTAAAAAAGAAAGAAATAGAGACTTGTATTTTATACTATTTTGTGCAAATTTATTTTAAAAAAATTATATCCAGAACCTCCACTACTTTGATTATAAGAACTAAAATTTAGAATACGCATGTGCTTTATCTAGTCTATTCTAATGTATTTATTATTTAATTAGTGTCTGCAAAATTTGAAAAATTGTGATGTACCCAAAATGAAATCCAATAATTCTATACAGAAGAAAAATTAACAAAAAAGATGAATATAAAAGGATTTTAAATGATTTTATTGATAGTTTCAGAAATAGAGAATGATTTTGGTTTTAGGTAAATTTATATAAACTGAATTGACGTCTATTACGTAGATTTTTGAAGCGATTGTCCCATATCGACTAAATTCTCTGATTATGATTCATATTGTTTCAAAAGAATTAAAAGTACTAACTTAATAGTAACTGCAGCTATACAATCATGGTAGACTACTTTTTGATCTACATCTTAAAAATAGTATAAAAACAATTTAATTTGAGATACATAATCTTCTCTTCGCAATTAAGGTGGTCTTACATCTATAGACCTTTATGGCCGAAATCATGTAAAAGCAAAAAGTTTTATTCTAAATTTTCGCCAAGACCCGTTGATGGATTTTGATGTGACGGAGTGCAAATTGTTGATAATTTATGTTATTTTTTTGAGTAAGTGCGTTTTTTTGCAAAAAAAAATCATAAAAAGTCTGAGAAATGTAAAAAAGATTTCAAAAAAATAAGTAATTGACGTGATAAACATATTTGTCCATAAAAATATTGAAATTACAACTCTTGGGTCCGTAACTTCATAAATTATTAACAATATGCACTTTTGCCCATCAAAATCCATCAACTGAACTCGGAGAAAACTAAGAGTTCTAACATTTATTTTTTCTTAAAAATGTTATAACTCTAGATAAAATCAGTTTAAGAACTTATATTGGCTTATATTATAAGCCTTATATTATAAGGACTTATATTATAATATAATAGGACTTATAATATAATAGGACTTATATTATAAGGACTTGTGTTGGCGTATTTTATTAAAAATAAATTAGATATTTGTCCAGATAAAAAATTTTGGCCAGAAGCGCCTGAGAGTGTAAGACCATCTTAATAAGGTCGACATATCAGTGCATGCGAATCTTCTTGCTGCTTGCCGTCTCAAGCAGAAGTCTTTATAGGTGCTCGTTCTTTACACCGAAGAAGTCGAGATAAAATTGGGATGTGCGAATTTCTGATGGTTCGGCGCAGTTTCAACTTTAGCAAATGCGTTAGATCAAAATGCAAACAACTGCATAACATAATCTACACTGCATACGTTTAGAATTATAAGGACGAGATGTGTAACAGTAGAAAGAATAAGAAATCTGAAACGAAAAAATTAAAATTAAAAAAAAATGTAAGTACAACTCAAATTAAAATAATATTGTCTTTGCTTAGCGATTGATAAGGCCGATAAGCTCTGTGGGATATACTGTTTATGCCAATCCTGTTGTCGACGAAGCAGCTACTGACGGCGGCCTCAGCGTCGCTCGTGATCGTCGGTTCGTGAGCAGAAACTTGAAGCTGGTAATGAGGATATTGCTGGCAATAGACAAGTGTAGTACACGCTGCCGATTGAAGACTATGTTGTTACATGTTGACGGTTATACCGATGACCTCGAGCATACGGCGATGAACTTGCCGTTGTACGAGACGGAGAGCTTCGGCACGTTACAAGCTCGCTGACTTGGCCAAGTTCGATGTTTCAGAGCTGCAAAAAACCGTAGTGTGCGGCCTTGGGGCGTCTATCGTAACTGTTTATTTATAAATTTCCCTGAAATGAAATCAAGTTTTTACTTATTATTCCATTAGTGTTTTTCTAAAAAAGCATAATTTTAATAAAATAAATTAAAAATTTAAAAAAAGCAAGCTCACTATTATATCTTACTGGGGATTTTAGGATATAACTTTTGATTAAGATGACCCTTAAAAATACGTAGGTGTAAAATTTTTCCTTTAGAAGTACTTTATATGTTTTTTTTTAAGATTTTTATATATATCTGCTACGATGAAATTAAAGATTTTGAATGCGAACTGAATTTTAATACGATGAGCTTCAGTAGTTTCCTCTGGTATAACTAGATAGTGCAATAAAAATAGATAGTAAAATGCAGCTTTCATTACAAATCAACATAAGCATCTTCCACCTCTTTTTCTTTGTTTTGAAAATTCTCTAAATATTTTTGTAAACTTATCACTTATATCACTTATAATCTTCTTTTATTATTGAATCTATATAATCTAACAGTTATCCATGTTTGCAAATAAAGTTACACTAACTTTTTATTTATTGGTATGTAATTTAATACACCATTAATTCATATAATCACGTAATATAGTAAAAATCACCCATTACAATCAGTAAATTATTATATGCTCCTGGGTATAACGAATCCATTATCTATGGCCATATTCTACTTTATTATGATCTTTAAACCTCAAATTAATTTGTAAAATTACTTTCCATGATTTGAGATATGATATATTCTTCATTTAGCTATCCAAAAGTAATACAAGTCATGTTAGTTACGAATAACACACTTGAGACTGACTCCGATGAGTCGATTTTTGAACTTCTCATATTTATGTAATTCACTATTCATTATTCGAAAGAGATTCAAACCTTTCCTGATGCTAATTCTTGATTGTATACTTCTGCACTGTCAATGCCAAAACATTTTCTTCTTAGTAATTGTACTTGTCCACCAGTCCGCTATTATCACTTAATTTCTTGAAGTTTTCTCATTTTATGTGTTCATATGAGACTATAAAATACTTTTACTTTGGTTACTTTTAATTAATAATCAGTTATAATCACACTCTCTTACTGTCTTGTAATTTAATATAAAAATATACGTTGAATGTATATAAGACACTGACAGTCTTCAAACATGTCTCATAATTGCTTGATAAATAAACTCATGGCAATAGTAAATTATTTCAAAATGCTAGTTACACTTAAAAGATCTTATCACAATTTCTCAATAATAATAACATTAAAACATTTTTCCAATTTACTTTTTCACATTCTCTTGAAAACTTGTAATTGTATTGAGCATATGTTGTGTGGATTAGTGGACACAGGATTCTCGTAGTACTCCAATATTGATCACAATGAAAAAATGTTGCACTTTGAGTTTCTTGACATAAATGAAATCATAGCGATAGTTGAATATTCTGAAAAATACCAATTATAATTCATCCGAATTTGAGATAATTTTGAATAGACGGCAACAGTCATTATCCATACTTTAAGTGCACTCAGCTTATTTTTCACCATTCTATACAATTAAACAGAAGTCATTGTTGCACTCTTACGTGGATTCATTTTGAAATAAGCAAGTTTTACTACAACATGACCATCTGCAACATGCAAAATAACATGGGCCTTAATAATAAAAGATAAAGTTTAACAAATATATTATTTATTCGATAATTGTATGTAGAAGTAATTACCTGAGAAATTGTAATCACTAGACAAAAACAATGAAAACAATTTTCATGCACAGGTTAAAATATCTGAAACAATAAAATAACATTTTACAAAGAATCAAGATTTTAAAAATAATTGATAAGTAGTAGAGAAAATTTTCATTGATTAGTTTACTTATCTAAATATCACTTGTTGTAGCTTTGTACTAAATATTACTTGTAGCTTTATGAAAATTCTCTTATCACTTAACCTCAATGTTGGTCATTTTTATTTGAATCGTTTTCTGCAAAAATATAAGTATTTGATTGAATAGGTAAATTGGAATACTACTGGCAAGAAGTCTGAAAAATTGTAAATCCAAGAGCAAACGTGATAACAGTAATTATGTATCTCTTCAGTAAAAAAACAGTAAATCCAGTCAGCTTCGATACGAAATTGAAGATCATGTTTAACAGGTGATTTGCATACTTATTCACAGCAAGAAATCTTCACCGGGAGATGCAAAGCCATCGTCGCCAGCAGTTACAGCTTACCAGGTTACACATGTGACGAGACAAATCAAAACATATGTATTTACGCGCTACAGATATAGGTAAGTGAAAGAGTAAACGTCTACAAGGAAAATATCCCTAGACACGCACCGTCTCGTGTAGTCTGCGCGGTCATGCGCATGCGCAGTACCGTTCAATCACCCAGCGATAATAAACAATATGAAAAATTAAAATTATTTAATTATTAAAACGAATTTAGCAATTAGACAACAATATACGTAATTCGCAGTTAATATGCAAACGATTGACATTGATTTTAACGGGATATATATCATATTTCTATAGAAAATCACGTTTTTCCAGTTACTCGCTGCGTAAACATAAATTATTTTTTTTTGAGAAAACTCGAAGACCCACAATTTTTTTTATAGCAATTTCTAAATCTGCTAACGATTCCTCAATTATTCATATTTTTTTTAAATCAATTTATAATTATTACTCGCACAGTTCATGGAGCTCCCGGCTCCAACTGAGCGGAGCTGCTCTGCGGCCAGCCTTTTATACCTATCGAGGCTTGGATGGCTACCATGCGCCTGGTCATCTCCCCCCCCCCCTCTCTGTCGCCACTCCTCTCTCTTCCCTCTCCTCTCTCTCGCTTCCACCCGCCCTCACCGGGAGGCACCTTACCTCCTCGAGCACCCGGCTCCAACTGAGCAGAGCTGCTCTGCGGCCGGCCTTTTGTACCTATCAAAACCTGGCTACCATGCGCCTGTGCACCACCCCCTGGCTCTCTCTCTACCCCCCCCGCTCTCTCTCTATCTCTCTCTCACTCTCTCCCCCTCTCACTCTATCTCTGTCTCTCGCTCTCTCTTCGCTTCTAGTATAGCGTTACAAAATTTTACGTTACACGTTATGCGTTGTGAGTTATGCGTTAAGTGTTACGCGTTAAATGTCGATTTATATAGTGGATAAGAATCAAAAGTTCATGCAAAACTTACATGTTTAAAACTAAACTATTGTTATTAAAAAAACGTTGAATATTTTTTCAGAACAGCCCTCAAGACATTCTGTACAAGAATAATACACTAAAAAGCTTTATTTTCAAAGATCTACAGAATCTTCGAAAAATGTTTTCTCTAAAAAGAAAGCATTAATATTTTTTCTCGAAAATATTTAATTTATAAATTTGTCTAAATTAAAGTAGAAATAAAAATCAAAGTAGAATTAATAAAACTTTCTACGAAAGTATAAAATAAGGCAAGTATAGACATTTTTCTGTATAATCTATGAAATAATAACATTTATGATTGTATTTAAGTACATGCACATTGTTCATTGCAAATTAATAAACAATCGAAAGTTGTGATATCAATTATCGATAGTCAAGTAATGCAAACAATTACGCAAAATAACTGTAAAATGACTTTTCTCAGAAATCTATTTAAATTTATCTCATTCTTCTATACAAATTAAACACAAGAAAGTACTGAAATCAATTTATTGTAGTCAAGTATCCGTAATTTAATTTTACTGACATAATAGAACTTTTCGTACATCTGGTGTAAAATTACATTTTACGTTCACATTGTGATAATAAGCTCGAGCGCTAGCAAGGTTGGCTTCAAGAATTATTTATCACATAAGAGTGTAAAATCTTACACCCGTTGTACGAACATTATTTTTCGTCGTCGTGCGAGCGCAATGTATCTTCATAAAACATTTTTATTGTAAACATATTGTAGATCCTTTGCGAAACAATGGTACAAAGTTACCATCCCTATTTTCCCTTATTCTTTCTCAATTTTGAACTTTCTATAGTAAAACATTACGCATCTTGGGAGGACAACAGAAGAAATGTCTTGAGCTGCTTTATAGCAGGGAAGGGCTCTCGTTCTCCCATATATACTTGGCGGGCCCGATGGTCTGCAGTTTAAGGTGTAGACATAATCATTTTCATGTAATAGTATATTAGGTACACAACTAGGGAGGTAAAGAGTTGGCCAGTCCAGGCACGTGTAAATTGCAACCCGAGCCGAAGGCGATCGAGGGTGGCAAACATGTGCTCTGAGGTGGTCATCTTTATCTCCATGTTACGATTTTTCATCATGAAAATATTCATATGTTTAAAGGTCATAGGTAAAAATTATGAATGGATTGCTTCTAGATATTAAATAGTGATCTGAGAATCGATAACTGTTTTTAAATAGATAGTGCAAAATGATACAAAGAGGTTACTTATAAAATGGTTAGTAAAATGTAAAGTCCTTTTCAATATAGACTATAAATTTATATATGAAATTTTAGAGTTTAAAAAAAGATGAACAATAGGAACAATTTTTTCGGTAATAAAAGTAAACCATTATTATGCACTCACAATTAGTTGGAAATGCACTTGCGTTTTTTCGACTTTTCAGTCCAAAGATCCCTTTCCATTCTCTCAACATATCTTAAACTTTACACATACCGTGCAATACATGCTGAGGGACAGTTTATCAAGTTCCAGATCTACACAATTAGCAAGTCTGGAGATATTGCAATTTTTTTGCTTTTTCAGGAAATTTTTAAGAAAGAAAAGTAATTTCCTCCAAACTAGCTGATGGAGTATATCTGAAACTCAATATGCAATGCCTCAGCATGCATTGCATTGTGTGGGAACATTCTGGTAAACTATGAGAACGTGTGAGGAGGTTTTTGTCGCAAATGCACATGCGGCTTTTCGACATTTCGTTCCAAAGATCCCGTTCCATTCCCTACAAGTATCTTAAACTTTCCATACATAATGGAATACATGCTGAGGGACAGTTTATCAAGTTTCAGATCTACATAATTAGCAAGTCTGGAGATTGCAATTTTTGTGCTTTTTCAGGAAATTTTTAAGAAAGAAAAGTAATTTCCTCCAAACTGGCTGATTGAGTAGATCTGAAACCTAATATGCAATGCCTCAGTATGTACTGGATTGTGTGTAAACATGCTCATACACTTTAAGCGAGGGTGAGGAGGACTACATTGGAAATGCACACGCGCTTTTTCGACTTTTCATTTCAAAGATCCCTTTCCATTCTCTACAAATATTTCAAACTTTACACACACTATGTAACACATGCTGAGGTACTGTTTATCAAGTTTCAGATCTAAATAATTAGCAAGTGTGGAGATATTGCAATTTGTATACTCTTTTTAAGAAATGTTCAAGAAACAAAGTTATTTCCCCTACACTGGCTGATTGAAAAGATCTAAAATTTAATATACAATGCCTCAACATGTATTGGATTGCGTGTTAACATTCTGGTAAACTTTGAGCAATGGTCAGGAGGTCTTAGTTGGAAATGCACTGGCGCTTTTTCGACTTTTCAGTCTAAAGATCCCTTACCATTCTCTCAACATATCTTAAACTTTACACACACCGTGCAATACATGCTGAGGGACAGTTTATCAAGTTTCAGATCTACGTAATTAGCAAGTCTGGAGATATTGCAATTTTTGTGCTTTTCCGGGAAATTTTTAAGAAAGAAAAGTAATGGAATTATGGGAAGAATCGTAGCAAGCCGAAGCAGCCGACAGCCGTATGCTAGTGACGAAGGGAGAGTGCGCGCGCGGCGCTGACCGCGAGTCGCGCGAGTCGTCAGCCGTAGGCCGCAGCCGCACGAAGATGGACTAGGCGCCGGCAGGTAAGACAGCACCTCGGGGCGGCTCTCTTTTACGTGTGAGTTTGTGGTGTGATGCCTGACTTAATATCTATATATACTGTATATATAGATATACATTCCTTGCAGTCAGAATAGTGCGGGGCCAACGCTGCTCGCAACGAATTCTTACGTTTATTTGCTTATTCATTTTTTGTTGTAAATAATTGTTATTTAATACTATTATAATATCTAGTTATGCAAGAATATTAAATGCAATTGATTTCATGCATTGCATTAGTTTTTTCACGCGTTTTTGTCAAATGTAATAGTCACTACGCGATAACTTTCAATAAAGGAAAATTAATAAAAAATGATAAATAAGTTATTTTTTTACGATAACTTTTCTTCTTGTGACTTATTTTAATTTATGCAACATTAAAAATAATTATTTGGTGCAATTTTTTTAATGCAGAAAATCACAATTTCAAATTTCGCGCTTGTAGGGTGTCACTTGGCTGCGCTGGTTCCGGGGAAGTTTTTGAGCAGCAAGGCAGTCCTGGCTTTTGAGGTTAGGGTGTTGCATTCCGAACTGCACTAAAGTGACTTAAAATTGATTTTTTATTTTTTCAAATAAAGTTGGTGGCTTTTGTTGCTTTTATCGTTTAGTTTGAATAAAAAAATACGAACGCAGTTGCTAGATTCTTTCGTTGCAAACTCTGATTTTTGATTAACGATGTTTAACTTCAATCCTACACTGAGAAAATGATTTGGTTACTGTTAATATGGCATTGTAACTATTAACATGCGTATGCTTAGATATGTTTAAATATACTCATTGCAATAGTTAACTTACAATATATAAGTTAACTATTGGTAAACATTGATATTGTAATAGTTACTATATAAAAATATTCTTCTCTCAGTGTACTACTTAATGTTAATTGACAATGAAATTTGATTATAAAACGTCTTAAATTGTTTTATGTAAATTCAGGACTTGGAGCACATAACTCTGGTGCTGGACATATGATACCAAATTCTATGGTTAAATCATCAGGGTGGCTTCAAAGTGAATTGTAGATAGTCTTCAGTCACAGCAAACTACACTTCAAGATCAAGTTCGTCAATCAGAGCAAAATTTAGCTGCACAGCATGCTGCATTAATAGCCCAGCATCAAGGGAGGGTTGAGAATGCCCAAAGGCAGGCACAAGAAAATATTTTACAAACCAATACGAATCTACCCACTTGAATCTGCGTGACAGCAGCCAGCTACTCATATGGGTATGTATATATTCGCGATCGCACGTTTTGATTCCTTACTATTAAGGTTAGGTTGCCAACTGCCATGTACTGCTCTCTCTCTCTCTCTCCCTCTCTTTCTCTCTCTCTCACTTTCTCTCCTTTCCGATGAGTTTCAATAAAAAAGCAGCAGCTATACAGCACAGGCTCTCCACAAGATTCCCTCTTCCTTCTATTTGTTGTCCTGCAACTATATTCCCTTCCCTTTGATAGGAGCGTAGCTTCTCTCCTCCCTCCGCTACCAACTTGTTGTAATTATTTTTTGTTGCTTAGGGCGAAGAGCTGTGGACGACATCGAATCAATCGAATCGATAAGTTCTTGAAGGCCATTGAGAAGAACATTCTGGTGGTGTCTACTAGAGAACCTAGACTATATGATAGAAGAAGTGAAAATGGAGATGGTTTGGTCAATGGTTTGCTGGAGGACAAGACCTCTCATTATGGCCAAGATTCTAATGAGGCGGAGATAGAGAATTGGGTAAAAAACTGTACAGCCACTGCAGCTACTCTCGTGCATGCAGTAGGTCAAAGTGAGGACATCTGTAGAAAATGGTCTGAACTCGCCATCCAAAACCACTTTCTAACCAAAAGACTTTACATTGGACGAATCTAGTAAGCCCAAAACATACTCAGAAGTACTCAAGGATGCTAAGCCAGAAGAAAGTACCAAAAGCACTGACAGCACTGAACGTATTAAGGAAGAGGAGCCACTTATACAGTCTACCTATTCATGTGAGAACAAAAGTACAGGTGACTAGCAGAGTTCTGAGAAGTCAGACAATGCAGACATTCATTCCATTGTAAGTAAAGCCGAACAGGCTGATAAGAAGCTTGTGACTGAACCAAAATGAAGTGAAAAGAGTGAACCAGAGTCTACAAATACATGCGAATGGAGCTTCTCAGCTACCACCGGCACAATGGAAGCTGATATGCAGAATCTTCTGGAGATCTTTCCTGGCAACTCAGTACTCGGTGACTCTTCTAGATCCGCGCTACATCTATAGGTGAGTTTTTACCCGCGAGTTTCCTTTTTTCTTGAGTGGTGTTGTGTATTCTACCTTCCAAACCTATCCTTCTTACTCCTTTCCTCGCCGACAGTTCTCCACGCTTCTGTAATCCCCTTTCTCTCTCCCGCCTCATGCCCGTCGGTGACATCACTAATTTTTTGTTGTTGGCCTAGTGCGAAGAACTGTAGACGACATCACGACGTCTTCAGGTGCTGCTGTTATCGGTTTGGTTATTATGACCAGTAGGTGGAGGCATCTATTTTATGTGGACATTGGCATCCTTTAAACTTTTTGGAAAAATTTTCCGGTGAGTAGTTTGCTGTAAGAAAATTTACTGCTTTACTACAGCTGAAACCTATCCTACAACTATTCCCTTCCCTTTGACAGAAGTGTGGCTTCTCTGTGCTCCCTCCACTGCCAGCTTGTTCCTATTTTAATTATATTTTATTGCCTAGAGCGAAGAGCCCCTGTAGACGACATCACGACGTCTTGATTTGCTGCTGTCACGGTTTTGCTACATCCTCGGCTGCGTTCACTTGCTGCTCTCTATGGTAAGGAGTGACTATTCTGTGAGCGGTAATGCTCACTAAAGGCTCATTTAAGTAAGTACATTATTTCGATAGGGTGTATAGGTAAGCTTATCTTTAGAAATTTTGTAATCCTTTTTTAGGATTGCTTTTATAATCGTACGAGCCAATATCCTGACCTTTAATAGCATGCCGTTAATTGGTATTATGCTAACCTGTCCTGTCGAGAAGGGAGTTAAATAACTTAGTTATTTAGGTGGTTATTTAGCTTATTAAGGCGGTCTTACACCTATAGGCCTTTTTGGCCAAAATTACCTAAAAAAATGATAAAAAATATTATTATACTAGAATAATTAAAATATATTGTAAATATAACTTATTTTGAATAAAATGAGCCAAAGCAGAGGCCATTAAACTCATTTTATCCACAGTTATAGCATTTTCAAGAAAAAAAGTTTGTCGTTACTTTTCTCTGAGACCGCATGATGAATCTTCATGGGATAAAAAGCAAATTGTTCATAATTTATGTAGTTATGGGCCTAAGAGTTGCAATTTTAAGGTTTTTATGTTTAAGTATTTTTTCCATGGAAAAAACTGATTTTTTTACAATATTTGTTTCCATTTTTGGAATTTTTAGTGTTTCTAGCATGGAAAAAATTCTTACACATGAAAATCTTCAAATTCCAACTCTTAGACCCATAACCATATAAATTATGAACAATTTGCTTTTTATCCCATGAAAATTCATAAACTAGTCTCAGAGAAAAGTAACGACAAAGTTGAAATTTTAATATTTTCAGAAATAAGGCTTTAAAGATAAATACCATAAAATTTAAAAAATCATCAGCCATCGGGTCCTCCGTTTCTTCTCCTTCTTGAAATACAGTTTCCTATACCTCAGACCCATTCTCTCACATGAAATGGTTTAAATATAAGGTCTGACTTGAAATGTGTTCATATATACAGCATCCGTTCGACTAAAAGTTATTGCTAACAATTCGTCCTTCTTTTGTATTTTTCATCCATCTACTGTTGAGTCACTTTTTAAAACATCATACTGATGTAAGTTATATAATTATTTGTAATACTAAGATAAATGTGGAACATGCAGCAGGTCATATGAAATATGAAAGCCCAGGTAACACCATCCTGGCCAAAAGTATATTAATACGTCTAAGTTGATAAAAACATTTTTTCCATGATCACTTCATTATACGTATTGTCCGTACTATATCTTGCATTCAAGCCTTCATTATATATGACTTGTGTGCTAAAAAGCCTGGTTGCTTTTATGTGCAAATGCGTCTTGATACTCATTGTAGTGTGCAACTCTTCTGAATTAATAATATCCTATAATGAGCAAAACTCAATAATCTCACTTTCAACTTTCTTATAAAATAGATATATGGGAGCGTCCACCAGAAACCAGCCAGCGGGCGCGCGGGACGCATTTTTCATGCAAAACACGCTCTGTTCAACTCACTCGTAATCGTATTCTGAGTCTCTCAGAAAAAACAAAAGACACATATCGATAGATTTTTTCCTGCTCTTTCTAATGGTGCTATTGTTTTTACTCCGAAACTTTTTCTTCTGGTCGAAAATTCAAGTTGAAAGTTTCGAGACATTTTTCTCAAAGTATATCATGTTTTTTTTTCAAAATGCATATGACCATTCAAAAGTACAAGTCTTCAGCTACAAAACCCTAAATTTTCAAATTGGAGAAATGAGGGGCTCAAAAGTAACAAGATTAAAAATACAGCGGTGAGTGGCCGCGCGTGCTCTTCGCGCTGCGCTCGGACGCGCCGCACGCTCGGGCTTGGTATAATGAGCTTGTAATCGTATTTTGAGTCTCAGAAAAAAACAAAACACATATATCGATAGATTTTTTCCTGCTCTTTCCAATAGTGCTATTCTTTTTACTCCCAAATACTTTCTTCTGGTCGGAAATTCGAGTGGAAAGTTCAGAACCATTTTTCTTAAAGTATAACATGTTGTTCTTCAAAATGTATAACACCATTCGAAAGTAAAAGTTATAAGCTACAAAACCCTACATTTTCAAGTTGGAGAAACGTAGAGCTCAAAAGTAATAAGATTAAAAAGACAGCGGCGAGCGGCTGCGCAAACTTTTTGCGCTGGACCCGAGTGTGCTTTTGTAAACGTAGTGAATATTTTCGTTGTTTCTTATTTAAAAGCATGACACAATGTTTTATCAGTGCATCATATATTACGTTTTAAATATATTAATTTTTTATTTAAACCTTAATTCTTTTATTTTTATTTGCGATTATTTTTATTGGTCTTTGCACGATACTCATGTTTTTCTTAATTCGAGTTTTAGAGGGTTCGGCTTTTTTAACTGGTGGATATAATTGAGAATCTTTGGATGTTGAAAATCGTTTTAGTTCTAACTTTTTAGTGTTAGCTAATAATCTAACACAGTCAAACGATTGATTTCCAGGCGCTGTTTTCGCTGAATCTAGCCTTCGTCTTAATTTATCTGTAGCCTTAGCATATTCATCTTTTGATGAATAAAAGCACAAAATATTTTCGAAGTATTTAGTCGCCCACTGGTAAAGATCTTGCGGCATCAATATATAATTATCGAATACTTTCCGCAAACTTGCTCGCCTAGCATTACTTTTTATAGAAGCACCGATTCCATCGCATGCATTTTTTCCGTGAGCAGTCGCATGCAAGTGCCATTCAGCTTCAACGGAAAAATCTTCATAATGATGAAAAAGATTCTGAAAATTATGTTTATTTTTAAAATGTTGTGCAGCTCCATCAGTAAAATAAATGATTTTTTTAACGAAATCAAAAGATTTTTTAAGGTAATCGATTATAATTTCTTGAATTAGGTAAACTGCCACAGTATCATAAATTAAGTTGTCTGAAAAAACCGCCATACTTTTGTGTTCAATTTTAGAATCTGAACCTTTGTAGTAAATAACTATTGTTGCCAAACTTCATTAATTATTATTATTATAGTGGAATAATTGTGCCGCATCTTGTGCAATGAACGCATAGTTTTCCGAAAAATCTAGGGAAATTAAAAATTCTCCTTTGCTTAAGGATTCTCATAAGATTTGAAAATAAGATGACTGCTGTTTGGAAATGAAAGAATGAGTTTTGAGTTTATGTAAAAGAGGAGAAAAGATATCAGTAAATAAAGAACTAGAAACAATTTCAGTTTGCAATGTTGATCTATCCGCAGTTTTCCACATTTGAAATTTTATTTCATTAACCCCAGACCTTTCAAGAAATAGTTCAAGTTCCGTTTTCAGAGGTTCAATACCAGGACAATTTTGACACATATTTAGTAACATTTCGCTGTTGGTGTTTTACAAACTATTTGAGCTATACAATCTTTGTAAGTATCCATTATATCAAAAGAAACTCCTGAATTTCTTAAACCAGCTAAGAGAAGTTTGTCGTTTTGATGATAAATGCACACACACACTGAATACGTACCACTAGCACCAGCTAAAACACAATATTCAGGGCGACATTCGACAAATTTAGTGAATCCTATTTTTGATTCGGGATACTGTTGTTTATACTTTAAATATAACTCTCTAAGATTGTACGAAACAATTCGTTTCTGAACATAGGTCTTTGTGCCATCATCATTTCGTATACACTTATTATCTTTATAACCTGGCATGATTCTACTATTATCATCATTTTGATAGAAAAGTTTTACTTCGTTTACAGTATCACATGATATTTTTCGGTTTCCCCTTTTATCAACTAAAAGGGATTGACTATCTGACAAACATTTTGTTACAAGCTGACGGGATGAATTAAAAAAATTAGCAACTTTACGAGAACTCCAGTTTTTTGGAAGTAATTTTAAAAGCAACATTTTTTCATTTTTCGACAAATTATCATCGTTAAACAATTTTTGTAGTGTAGGGTTTTGTAGCGTATAACTTGTACTTTCGAATGGTGCTATGCATTTTGAAGAACAACATGTTATACTTTAAGAAAAATGGTTCTGAACTTTCCACTCGAATTTCCGACCAGAAGAAAGTGTTTGGGAGTAATAAGAATAGCACCATTGGAAAGAGCAGGAAAAAATCTATTGATATATGTCTTTTGTTTTTTTCTGAGAGACTCCAAATACGATTACGAGCTCATTATACCAAGCCCGAGCGTGCGGCGCGTCCGAGCGCAGCGCGAAGAGCACGCGCGGCCACTCACCGCTGTCTTTTTAATCTTGTTACTTTTGAGCCCTTCATTTCTCCAATTTGAAAATTTAGGGTTTTGTAGCTTAAGACTTGTACTTTCGAATGGTCATATGCATTTTGAAAAAAAACATGATATACTTTGAGAAAAATGTCTCGAAACTTTCAACTTGAATTTTCGACCAGAAGAAAAAGTTTCGAAGTAAAAACAATAGCACCATTAGAAAGAGCAGGAAAAAATCTATCGATATGTGTCTTTTGTTTTTTCTGAGAGACTCAGAATACGATTACGAGTGAGTTGAACAGAGCGTGTTTTGCATGAAAAATGCGTCCCGCGCACCCTCTGGCTGGTTTCTGGCGGACGCACCCATATTTTGATTCATTCGATCAGAATTATCACTGCTTTTTTCTTCATACATTTAACTAAATCTTGACAATATATGTTTGAGGTTTAAATAGCTGTATTTAATTTTCATATAGTATAATCCTGTCTTAAATTGAAGCATTTTTCAAATTTCAACAAAATTGTCACTGCACGCTTATATTAAACTTGTTCAAAGATATATGAGGTAATGGGTCACTGCATGTCATCAATCTTCATTCCATGGAAAAAAGAACATGAATGAATTCTAAACTTCATTTGACTTAACTTTTTTAATACTATGGTACTTTATTATGTAGCATAGCTGAACCTAACCTCCAAATTTCCGTCTATCTGC
This sequence comes from Torymus aiolomorphi, assembly GCA_036365515.1. NCBI lineage: Eukaryota > Metazoa > Arthropoda > Insecta > Hymenoptera > Torymidae > Torymus > Torymus aiolomorphi. Next base: position 219,485,349 of record CM070874.1, read on the forward strand.
TCCCCTGTTGCTGGCAGTTTGATACTGTTTTCCTCATTCCTAATGCTTGACATATTATTAATATATTTTGTTCTGCCTAAAGCGAAGAGCTCCTGCAGATGATCACACACCTTTATGCGATTCTATTCCTCTCGAGGGCCGCATTAATTCAAATTGATAATACAATGGAGAAGCGTTGGAGACGCTGTGACGAGATCGCATTTTGTTCCATGGTATCTGGCTGTGCAGATGTGTCCTGGTGAAGTGTAAGTTGCGGAGTGCTTCTGGAGTGTCAATGTGTACAGCTGCCCTGCGCTGCGAACAAGATGGAGTAAACCTCAGTGAGAAATCTGTGATGTGCATAATTAAAGGCACTGACACTATCACGGACACTTCTGCGATGGATGAAAATGGTGATATATATGTATAGGGGCTGTCTGAGTTATTGTTGTGTGAGTGAGTTCTCATCTATTTTAAAATAATGTGGCTAAACTGCTGGTGCCAATGAAGCTTTCCCATAACTATCGCTGTCGCTTCAGCTGGTGAGTATACTTTCAATGTCTTACTATTGGGATTGTTGCTTCAGCTACGTACTCTTCTTTTAGCAAAGGCAGAATGGATTATGAAGTTGTGGGTTGCACGCTTGGCTAGCCTCCAAGAGCATTTACAGGGCAATGGTGATTGTAAAAGCTATCGTTTCAACTACTGTTTCATCTTGTTCTTCTATACACCATGCAGTGAGTGATTCTAGTCCAACTAATCCTTTTTTCTATATTACAGGTACGATGTAGCATATGAGAAGGATAAAGGTCTACAAGACCCAAGAGGAGCTGCCAAGAGACCAACGTAAGTACGCCTCAGGCAGCTGAGCCCCTATTACCATCACCTAATAATCGCTGGGGCCTATAGAGAGCTTGCATGCTCTCTATTAACACTCCAATATTGCTAGTGAAATACTTTACAAGTAAGTCGTTACGTCTAGAGTGTTGATTTAGGCTGCTCAGAGCCTTCCCATTAATCTGAGCTCTTTATGTAGGTTTTCTGGTCCACACTTCTATAGTATATATGTCGACTCCAAATCTATACATTTTCTTTACTGTAACATCAACATGTGATGTTACAATCTTTGCACTCCTAGAGTTATTGTGTGTACAGCTGTCCTACGCTGCAAACAACACTAGTGAAGGCATTGCTGAAGAGGATGTCCTAGTTGACAATCTTTGCTGTGCAATTAAATGCTGTAGTTACAATTTTGCATGGTTTTATTTACTACTGCGAGAATCGATTCCCGTATCGATTTGCAATCAAATAATATATTTATGATATTGCACGTTATCGTAAAATACGGTAGTATTTGATCATTTGTTTATCAATTTATAATCAAAGATCGTTTTGCATTTGTACATTATTGCTTCATTTCATTCACCAACAAACAGTAATTGATGATATCTTCATCAATTAATAATTATCATGATTTTGTATAGTATTTAACCCTTTCAGTCACAGCGGGACACCAGTGTCTCACCTAGAAACTATCGATTTTTTAATATTTACTAGCAGTTTGTTATCGATTTCTCCGAGGTGTTTTGTTCCCTGCCTTCTCAAGAATCCAACAAGAGTTAAAAGAATAATGATACTGCATATCTATTAAAAACAATTATTGTTAGTAACAAATTAGTATTAAAAAAAGCAGAATTTTCAGAATAAATTCGTGACTGAAAGAAAATTAATATAATGCATCATATATTAGAAATAAGCAAATTAATAATGCATGATATGTTAGAAATAAGAAAATTCATAATGCATGTTGTAAAACAGTTGTATCTAATGATTCTAATACATGTACTATTATCGTTTTATTCAGTAGTATTATGAACCATAAAATTACTATCAGTATGCCATTGCATTACATGATAGAATAATTCTATTAAGTTTAAGATGAAAACATTGATTCGTGAACCGATTTTCAGCTTTGAAATTGGTTTTTGAAAAATATTTATTTTACAAGAAAACAATTATTTCAGCAAGATCTCTGAATAAGTTAAGAATCTGTTAATAAATGTGATTTTGATTCAATTATCTTCGCTTTTATAATATGATCAATTGCTTACAAGTATTAACAAAACATGATATATGACATTAAAGATTAATAATATATGACACATAAATAAGTAATAGTGCATGATTTATAAGAAATAACAAAATTAATAATGCATGATATATTAGAAATAAGAAAATTCAGAATGGATGTTGTAAAAAATTTGTTTCTAATAATACTAATAAAAGTGCCATTATTGCTTAACTCAGTACTATTCTGTACTATGAAATTACTATCAGTAAGCGAATTACATTACATGATATGACGTATACTTTGATTTGTAAACCGATTTTATGGTTTAGAAATGGTTTTTGAAAAATATTAATTTTACAAAAAAAGAATCATGAACGAGATGCTAAAGTACAACTTTCTAAACATTACCTTAAAATCTATGTTGATACGATGTTTACAAAGATCTGTTTAAAATCTCATTTATTCTCGCAAAATTTACTTAATGTTGTTTGAACAAAATTTATAAACTTGATACGAATATTTTCATAATTTTTTATGAGAAAAAATTATTTCTTATTTTATGCACTAAGAGAAGAATATATTCTGTTTGAATTGAAAAGTGCAATATTGTAACTGTTACAATATGTTATTATACCTATTACAATATCAATATTTATAGCAACATATTGAAATTGTTTTGAAGAACATGGTGACTTACTTAACGTTACAATGTCTATATTTGGAAATATTTAAATATAGGCATGTTAATAACTATGAATGTTACGATGCCAAGTTAACAATATAGTATAGTAGTTTCTTTATTGGCAAATAACAATAGTTACACAGCCATGGCTCAATACAATGTTAACATTATGTTAAATTGGTTTGTATTTGCAGAGATGAATAGAGAGATTGCCAGCGCCCCGGAAAAATGTGAGGCAGACTTCTGCGCGCGGTGCGCTGCTGCCTCTCGCGGCGAAAGTAGCGAAACATGTCCACAATTTCGTGATTGATCGTTGAGACGTGTACACGCGGCGCGGGGCGTGGCAAGCGGGAGACGACGGCTCGGCGGCTCAGTGCGCGTGCACCGGTCATGTGTATACACGAGCGACCCAGCGGCGCGCCCCGCGCTAGCCGTCTGTTTACTTCTCCCGCAACAATCCAATTTCGGCCGAGCGGCCTGACAACCCCCGCTCGGTCATGCATTTGTATATTGTGTACACGCAAATTAATGAAATTATAAACTTTAAACTGTAAAACTCAAATTCTAATTCACAACCTAAGCCCGAAGGGGAGAAGATGAACATAAACGATTTCAGTGTTAGACATTGACATCGTAGCGGTAGCCGTGGTGGCTAAGGCGTGCGGCTAGTTTTGCCGTAATCTTTTGGATCCACGTTCAATCCCGACTCAATATATTTTTTTTTCTCGTGCATAATTTTTTTCATTACATTACTGTAACACAACATACAGAATTTTCACCTTTTTATTATTTAATTATCATTCTCTAGTAGAATTGATGTTTTAATTTATATTTTAAAGAAAATTTTATATTCTGAATAAATTAATTCACCAAGAGTAAACTCATTAAAAATATCGTTATATTTATTTTTTGCAATAATATCCCTATCCAATTTATATGTAAAATGTAATCAATCACGGTCAAGATAAACTTTTTAAAGGATTAAGCAGGATAAAAAAGTATCGTTGACCAAGCAAGTTTAATTTCAGAAATACATATTATATTCTCATTCCCATTCTCTAATCCCTATAAAACATACGTTATTTGTTCTAAAAGTAAGTTTTTATTAATATTATTTATTAAGTGGTAATCAACAAGTAAGCATATAATATAAAAAGCATTTTTAACCGGCCGAAAATGCATAAAGGCTATTCTCAGAAAATGTGCTTGTTCTTCAAATTGTTTTATTTAAGCCTCAAAGATAATCCTGCATACGATTTGCATTCACATTTGGGACTTAATGAAAACACCATTTTCCTCTGAATTATAATCAATAATAGTGTATAACATAAAAAAATGGTATTATATTATACACATTTTTTACTCTAGTAGAGTTGAAATTTAATAATTCGAAAAAATCATATTTTATTCAATATAACAACTCTTCTGTAAAATAAATAATTATGTACATGCTTTTACAGCGATTTCGTCATTTACTCGGTTTTCCATACTCTATTTTTTAATCTATTTAAAATATAAGTAATCCCCAAGACTTCTGACTTTTCCATATAAATTCTTCAAAATATTTAAATGTAAAAAGTTATTAAATGGCGTTAATCATATAAGAGAAGGCAAACTTTTTAACATTCTTTCGAAAAATCTCTTATATTAACATTTTCGTACTTCTCAAAATGGTTGCAAACAATTTAGAAAATTCCGATAATCTCTTAAATAATATCGTGCGAACCATTCAATATTTTTTGAAGCTGCGTTTCTTATTTTCAAAGCGATATTTTAGTAGAGAAATAATCAATCCGGCTGCATTGAAAGCTAATGAATAATATTAGTTGAAATTTCAATTAATTACTCAGTTTAATTTAAAATTAAAATTTCAATCGTTATTTAAACGCCAGTTTAATTAATAACTAAAAATTCAATCGTTAACTATACCTGCGTTCATTTCAGAATTAAAATTTCAATCATTAATTAAACGAGCGTCTAATTAAGAATTAAAGTTTGAATCGTTTATTAAACCAGTATTTAATTAAGTTTCTTCGGACCTGATTCTGCAGTAAAAGCGTAGTCCTAAATTCAATTATTTAAGATACGAAAACGGTGAAACAAATCTCTAAAAGTAGACAGTAAAAGCTAAAATTTAAGCCCTGATTCGTTACAAAATGTTGATTTTTCAGGAAGTTACAATCAATCAAAGATAACGTAAGAAAATATTTAAAATGTATGTTTAGTTTAACTGATTAAATGGATTGCGTTTTTAGCTTTTTTTTTACTCGACGATCGTGAGACATAGACGTAAATTCGTGTTTTCGGCCGTGATTCTTTACAAGGACTTTACAATTGCTGCTCGGGGATATCGCATTCGACTTCAAAATCCATTAAACGATTAAAATGAATTCTTAATTAAACGCTGCCTTAATTAACGATTGAAATTTTAATTATTAATTAACTGATATGAACTTAATTAACGGCTTATTTAACAATTGAAATTTTTATTATTAATTAAACCCGGGGTTTTATTAATGGTTGAAATTTCAATTTTGAATTAATAATGGTATAATTTATAACCCCGGGCATTATATTATCTCGATCAGAATATTAGATTAGTCCAATTACATTTTTCTTTTTTATTTCTGCTTTAAAGTATTTGGCTATCTTTAGTTGCTCTGTTTATCTGTCTTTTCACAAATCAGATTTTAAATGTAAAAAGATTTTTATATAAAATAAATGATAAATTTCATTAACATTTTACATTGAGCAGAATGATTTTAAAAATAATTCATTGGTTGTTTGGCCAAAGGAACTTATTGTATTGTATTTATCAATTACAATAAGTCCATTTATTTTCGGGGGGCACCAACGGGAAGGCAACCAATACCACCCCCCATCTGAAAATAAAATTATCTGAAAACGATAATACCTTATTAGCTACAGGAATGCTAAATTATTTTTTATTTTCTTATAATATTCTATTTTACCTTGATAATATTATTTTCTAATCATTTTTATAGTATAATATACCTGAAAAGTATCCTGAAAAGGATAACAATTATATTATTTACAAACTTTATACATTATAATTACAAAACAATACGGAAAATTGAGTCGCAAAATATTAATGATTTAGAACAGGATCAACGTATTTACATCAGAACATATATTACAATGTTATTATTATTATTATTAAAAAACGGGAACTCAGTTACTATCATTAGAAAAAGCACGCTCTAGATTTAATAATTAAAAAATTCACGTAAAATATTTTTTAAACAAGTGAAGTTATAAGTTTTAGCAATTTTTTTCCAATAATTTACAAAAAAATGTTACTACCAAATTTATACATTTTGAACAATCTTCAGCTTTCTACATTTTGTCGCAATCGGTCTTTTAGACGCAGTTTTCCTATTATTGTTACGTTCCCTAGTTTTCGCATAAATTTTAACTAACAAAAGAAATTTAAGCATTTGTACTCTGTGCTCATAATAGACATTCTCTTGATCGAACCAATCAGGGAACTGTTTACGAGTGTACGCTTCTACGTTTTGAGCTAACTTAAGTAAAAGATCATGCTCATGCCAAAATTTTAAATAAATTTTGTCAAAGGCTTCCAATTGACAATTAACTACTTTTGCAAACTGTCCCGTTGGTCTGACTAAGAACATTACTGATGGAACTTCTGGATCAGAATGAGGGTACTCTCTCAAGTTGATGTATGTTTCATTACTGGTTCCAGATTCCGATGCATCTTTCATTAAATCTTTTTCGCATGTCAGACAATGATTTTTTTCTAATGATTTACGCGTCACGTAATCAGAAAAGTATGTTATAGAGTTTTGTTCATTACTAAATTTAGTGTCCATATCTGACATGTTAGAAGACTGTAACTCTAGATGGAAATCCAGTAAATCGTCTGCAGCATCTGTAATTTCTTGGAGCTCTTGCATTTCCTTGGAATTATATTCAGGTAGTGCAACTAACTCTGTGGTCTCTTTTTCAACGTCATTTTGAGGAAGTAACGAATGGCTCTCTTCGCAACTTGTGTTACCTTTTTTACTCGTATGAATAAAATCGGTTGACATTATGTGCCTAAGAGTGAAACGATACGTCCTACAGGTAGTATTCGGATTGAATCCACCTCTGCCATGCAACTTGGAGTGAGCATGTTCCACAGAATCTTGGTTGCACAGACCTGTTGCTAATTCAAAGTCGGGGAATGAAGATTTTATTTCCAAATACAGACTTACTAAAGCACGAGCAGTCAGAGGTAACCCCAAAAAACAAGGTGGCTTGTTGTCGTTTCCTTTTTTCTTTACATTCCATTTCTCTGACCACTCGATAAAACTTTCAAGTCGCTGCTGGATTTCTGGATTTCTGTCAGATAATGGTCGCTTCAATGCATGGCGATTATTCAAACTATATACATTACATGCATCGATGACAGCATCCATTGTTTCAACGGAATTGGCTGAATTTTGCCATGTATTCCAAGACAACCCTGATAAAACATCTTCGCCGGCTAATTTAATTGCACAGGCCATGCGACGGCTTAACAGTTGAAAAGCAAGCTTTACTTTCATAGCATCAAAACTATTAGGATTAAAGTGATTTTCTGATAAAAAGCCTAATAAATGTGATGTACTATGAGAGCGGTCAAGCTCCCAGGTTTGCTTTAAATCGGTAAAAGAAATAATTTTTTCGTTATCGACATAAATGCAATCGTGGGCTCTTAGCTGTGCTATCAATCTCTTAATAAGGTGTGGCCAATCAAAAGTTGCAAAAATCTTAACAGAATCTAAAATAAAATAAGGCCTTTCTGGACATATATCCAATAATTTAAATAACTTTTGATTGTTGCTACCTTGGTCACATACAATCACACGAATATCTGCTCCTATTTTTCGAAGTTCTGTTACGATTTGGGAAACAATCTCAAAGAGCTCTTCTGCACTGGCGCCATTTTCGTTAAATCCGAAAGATACTATTTGACGCCATGAATTTTTTGCATTTATGCTGTCAATACAAAATAGCAACGCGTTTTTCGTGACTTTACAATCTCTGCGATCTTTTCCCATATCGACCAGACCTTCAATTACATCATATTTCTTAGAATATTCTTCCGCTGCTCTAATGGACATTTCATCAAATTTCAACGCACACAGTCGCTCTTGTGGCGGAAGCAGCATCAAATATTCTCCTATCTTCTTCAAAATTGCGTCATTGATCCCTGGGACGATTTCACATTCTGCCACCCACGATCTAACCGTTGATTCAGCTGGCAAAACTAACCCTCCCGCCCTTAATCGAGAATAGCAAACTGCTGAATGAAAATAAATTTGTTTTGCCAAGTCTTTCTCTTCGGTTGTGTATGGCGTGTTGGGCTTGTGCAATTGCAATTTCATCATCGTCTTAGCCATATCAGGGATGTTTTTTTCTTTTAAAAGATCATTAATATCAGAAAATTTTTTGGACACTTTTTGATGTAAACGTCTAGTCAAATGACTGTTTTTATTTTTCTCACTTTTGAGGGATCTCTGTAACTGCTTAACCTTTGATTCTGCAGCTAATAATTTACTTTTTAATTTACAAATATAAACTTTACTACGAACCATTGTATCAACAACGCGTTTTCTCAATGGTGAAGCAATTGGAGCAGAGTCCTCAGTTGTGGAGCTAACGTTTACTTTAACAATTTTAACAGGAGATTCGTAATTCAGAAACGACAGGTCATCATCTTTTTCAGAAAAAGAAAAAATTTCTTTACCCGAGGGGTAAGTTGCAGGTGGCAATGACCTTTTCAACACACCTACAAAATCAATTTCTTTTTCCGGTTGGGACTTTTCTGTCGTTTCAGTAACAATGTCTTGTGCTATCTGTTGTTTTTGTTGTTCTAGTTGTTGATCTTGTTGTTGTTGTTGGTCTTGTTGTTCTGGTTGCTGTTGTTGCTGTCCTTGTTGTTGTTGTTCTTGATGTGGTTGTTGCCTTTGTTGTTCTGGTTGTTGTTGATGTTCGGCTTCTTCTTCACACATCTGCACCTGGGCTTGCAGTTGCGCAGGCAGTTCATTGTCAGCATTTTTAAGTCTTTGCCAATGAAGGGGAACTGTGCCACGCTTTAAACTCGTCGGCCCTAGTACGTCACCCTCGCTGAAGTGGAGGCGACAAAGTCCTGCACGCCTAAGTGAAGCTGGCGTCCAATTCAAAAGTACTTGGTTTCCTGCGAAAATTTAAAATTGATTTAGAGTTTCGTATTATTTTGTTCAGTTATTCAACTAATATTAGCAGTAATTTGTTATTTATCTTGAAGTAAATTATTTTAATCGACTATTAATAGCATTTATGGTTATTTTACTACAGCAACTTTGTGGCAAAAAGAAAAAAAGTTCCACAAAAGACATGGTGGGTTTCAATTCAATTAAAATCGAAAAACGCTATTTTTAAATAATGTCTCCACATCGTAACGTGAATATAATTTCATTTAATATATTCAGAAAATTATAAGATTCTATCTTTTCGAAGCTAATTTTATTTCTATAATTTTGTTACAATTAATAAATAAATTTTTCATTTTTTGAGACTTCGAAATTAACGTTAAACTTATATTAATGATGCACTCGACGCAGGATTCAATTTTCGACATTTAAAAAACAAAAATTTTTTTTAGCTATTCTTCGTAGTTCTTATGGAAAATCACTCTTTTAATAATAGGTTAAAATAAAAAACAAATAATATCAGGATAATATTTTTTGGTTTATGTATAATATATAAATTTGTAATTTATCGAAATTATTATTTTTTATGTTGGTTGGTTTCGGAGAAAACAATATTTTATAAAAAAAATATATTTTTCGTGCTTAACAGTACTGAGAATAAAATGAATTGATTTGCTTTCAAATGGATTTATATTAACGGAGTTTGTAATGTATTTGTTATACATTCATTTATAAGCTTAAAAAAAAGGAAAAATTGACGAAATGTTCTAATAAAATGATAACAGAAAAATTTATGTTCTTTTATTAATAGTTTATTTTTATCAAATATATTGTAAAAATGAACTTTCTTTTATTCTTAGAAAAATATAAGTATAATAAAGTTACATTAACATTTTTGACACTTCATTATATCATTTTATTTAATTTGATCAATTTCTGGGAACAAGATATATCTATTTATTTCAAATTTTTATTATTTTTTAAACCATTTATTAAAAACCTTTATTTATTTTTAAAATTATTTATTTATAACCTTCATTATTATTTTGTCTTGATAAACCAATAAGAAAACCGTTCTTCAATTATATCTTGATTCCGTATAGCTCTTTAAATATTTTTTGAAATAGCAAAAAATAATAAGAAATTAAATAAGAAATTTAATATAATTCTGTTATTATAAAAATTTTAATTAAAAAGATTTAAGTTTGTTTTGACGTAAATTTTTTATTTCTTTGGACGATGTAATATAATGTATTAATAATTTCAGTTTCATAAAGGTTAATACCACCAATTTAACGTATAGGAAATAATTTTAAAATTTTGTTAATAAAACCATAACTAAAAGTATTTTTTAAATGTAGTATGATTTTTAATTTGGGATAAAAATGAGAAAATAAAAATTTATTTATGTAGGAATATTTGAATGGCGATGTATACATATCATCGGTTGGGAGGAACAAGGTATCAGCTCGAGCAAGCGCTTAAAAAGGATCCTACTCGGGCGAGCGCGTGAAAACGTATCAACTCGGGCGTTCGTGTAAAAAGGTACAAACTCCTTTGAGCGCGTAAAAAAGTATCAACTCGCGCGGTAGGCTTTTGAATGTTTAGCAAGCTATTGAAGAAGCAAAAAAAAAAATACAAAAAAGCAATTAAAATTAATGAGAAGAAGTTTAATTTTGAATGTAATATATGAAAATGATAAACATGTAAAGTATTACGTGGATTTGGGAAAAAATCGCTCATTTTTTGTCATTCTTTGCACTTTCAAATGCATGTAACTTTGCACAGAATCGAACGGTTTCAACGATTCTCATCATAAATTAAACGTCTCCTTTTCTACTTTAATCGTTTTTTTGTGGAATATTTGTTGGCCTCTTTAATAGCTTGCTAAGATATTAAAAAGCGTACCGTACGAGTTGGTACCTGTTAACGCGCTCGCCTGAGTTGGTACCTTGTTCCACTCAACCGACGATATACAGGTGTTTATTAATATGTTTCAATTAATTAAAAATGTTTAGAAAAAACAACTGCAAGAAGTCTAAATCTACTAACTTACACAAAATTGAACGCGTAAAAAAATTATTACAATTCATAAAGAAAATCACAAAATTAAAATAAATAAAGCAAAAAGTATGCGCTTAATTAAAATTAATTGCTTTAAAAATTATTCATAAAGCACATTTCTTGGATTAAATGGAAGCTATCTGATTAACGAAATTTATAGGTACTAGATTAGTCTTACAAAATAATTATTTACAATACAACTATCTTAAAATGATATTTTCTTATTTAAGTAAATAGATTTTGTTTTATTTAGTAAATCTTATATAAGTCATATATATATTTATCTAAATGAGATTTATCCAACAAGAAAATAGTACTGCACTAACATGAATGTTCTATCCACTGTAATTGTTTTTGCCTTTCCTTTTGAGCAGGGAATCGGAACAAATGGTGACCATCACATTTCCTATTGTTGCAATGCAAGTATTGGCATCGATCGTAGACCGTCTCTTGCTTTTGCCCCATGTCTTAACACTTTCACACACTTTTAAAAAATAGTATCTTAATACCCTACATTATAATAAACACTGCACAAGAATACGTCCAATAGCGTAGTTCGGATGATAAATAAAACAAACGCAATCGATAACCTCCAAAAAGTTAACCATTTCGACGGTAGCTAAAAACTATCACAATATTTAGAAAGTGCACATGAAATTCGCACTAATGACACTTTCATACAATTGATTACTTATCTCACGCACTAGAAATATCGCTATCACTGCACTACTCTGAAGACTAATTTTTCACGCGACACGCATCTGAGCGCCCGGATAAAAACAAACGCAAGCTCTTTAACCCGCCAAACACGTAACAACAACAAACGCGCGCGCTCATGCCGAGCCGCCGTAGCTCGCGAGCGCGCGCGCGATGGATTTCCAAGAAAGCACAGAACGTTTAAAGTCCAGAAAAAGATGTAGCAAGTTATTTTTTTAGACTGTGCAAAAATGATAACCAAAAATTGTAATAACGGATAAATTATAGAAAATAACATTGTATAAACTCTTGTGACCGTAATAATACTGTCATATGATATTCAAAACATCCCTGCAAAAAATTACGCAAATACGCGTACATCATAATCTGTAAAAGGTTTTTAAAAATTTTTTTATTTAAAAAATAATAAATACATTAAAAGTCTTGAATCTAAAGTTTTTTTTCTACAATGTAAAATCTTGTCGACTCGCTGTCAACGAAAAAAAGATAGCCAAAAACTTTAAAGCAGAATATTATGGATGGATATAATAATTGGACTAATCTAATATTCTGATCGAGATAATATAATGCCCGGGGTTGTAAATTATACCATTATCAATTCAAAATTGAAATTTCAATCATTAATAAAACCCCGGGTTTAATTAATAATAAAAATTTCAATTGTTAAATAAGCCGTTAATTAAGTTCATATCGGTTAATTAATAATTAAAATTTCAATCGTTAATTAAGGCAGCGTTTAATTAAGAATTCATTTAATCGTTTAATGGATTTTGAAGTCGAATGCGATATCCCCGAGCAGTAATTGTAAAGTCCTTGTAAAGAATCACGGCCGAAAACACGAATTTACGTCTATGTGTCACGATCGTCGAGTAAAAAAAAAAGCTAAAAATGCAATTCATTTAATCAGTTAAACTAAACATACATTTTAAATATTTTCTTACGTTATCTTTGATTGATTGTAACTTCCTGAAAAATCAAAATTTTGTAACGAATCAGGGCTTAAATTTTAGCTTTTACTATCTACTTTTAGAGATTTGTTTCACCGTTTTCGTATCTTCAATAATTGAATTTAGGACTACGCTTTTACTGCAGAATCAGGTCCGAAGAAGCTTAATTAAATACTGGTTTAATAAACGATTCAAACTTTAATTCTTAATTAGACGCTCGTTTAATTAATAATTGAAATTTTAATTCTGAATTGAACGCAGGTATAGTTAACGATTGAATTTTTAGTTATTAATTAAACTGGGGTTTAAATAACGATTGAAATTTTAATTTTAAATTAAACTGAGTAATTAATTGAAATTTCAACTAATATTATTCATTAGCTTTTAATGCAGCTGGATTGATTATTTCTCTACTAAAATATCGCTTTGAAAATAAGAAACGCAGCTTCAAAAAATATTGAATGGTTCGCACGATATTATTTAAGAGATTATTGGAATTTTCTAAATTGTTTGCAACCATTTTGAGAAGTACGAAAATGTCAATATAAGAGATTTTTCGAAAGAATGTTAAAAAGTTTGCCTTCTCTTATATGATTAACGCCATTTAATAACTTTTTGCATTAAAATATTTTGAAGAATTTATATGGAAAAGTCAGAAGTCTTGGCGATTACTTATATTTTAAATAGATTAAAAATAGGGTATGGAAAATCGAGTAAATGACGAAATCGCTGTAAAAACATGTACATAATTATTTATTTTACAGAAGAGTTCTTACATTGAATAAAATATGATTTTTTCGAATTATTAAATTTCAACTCTACTAGAGTAAAAAATGTGTATAATATAATACCATTTTTTATGTTATACACTATTATTGATTATAATTCAGAGGAAAATGGTGTTTTCATTAAGTCCCAAATGTGAATGCAAATCTTATGCAGGATTATCTTTGAGGCTTAAATAAAACAATTTGAAGCACAGGCACATTTTTTGAGAATAGCCTTTATGCATTTTCGGCCGATTAAAAATGCTTTTTATATTATATGCTTACTTGTTGATTACCACTTAATAAATAATATTAATAAAAACTTACTTTTAGAACAAATAACGTAAGTTTTATAGGGATTAGAGAATGGGAATGAGAATATAATATGTATTTCTGAAATTGAACTTGCTTGGTCAACGATACTTTTTTTATCCTGCTTAATCCTTAAAAAAGTTTATCTTGACCGTGATTGATTGCATTTTACATATAAATTGGATAGGGATATTATTGCAAAAAATAAATATAACGATATTTTTAATGAGTTTACTCTTGGTGAATTAATTTATTCAGAATATAAAATTTTCTTTAAAATATAAATTAAAACATCAATTCTACTAGAGAATGATAATTAAATAATAAAAAGGTGAAAATTCTGTATGTTGTGTTACAGTAATGTAATGAAAAAAATTATGCACGAGAAAAAAAAATATATTGAGTCGGGATTGAACGTGGATCCAAAAGATTACGGCAAAACTAGCCGCACGCCTTAGCCACCACGGCTACCGCTACGATGTCAATGTCTAACACTGAAATCGTTTATGTTCATCTTCTCCCCTTCGGGCTTAGGTTGTGAATTAGAATTTGAGTTTTACAGTTTAAAGTTTATAATTTCATTAATTTGCGTGTACACAATATACAAATGCATGACCGAGCGGGGGTTGTCAGGCCGCTCGGCCGAAATTGGATTGTTGCGGGAGAAGTAAACAGACGGCGAGCGCGGGGCGCGCCGCTGGGTCGCTCGTGTATACACATGACCGGTGCACGCGCACTGAGCCGCTGAGCCGTCGTCTCCCGCTTGCCATGCCCCGCGCCGCGTGTACACGTCTCAACGATCAATCACGAAATTGTGGACATGTTTCGCTACTTTGGCCGCGAGGGGCAGCAGCGCGCCGCGCGCAGAAGTCTGCATCACTTTTTTCCGGGGCGCTGGCAATCTCTCTATTCATCTCTGGTATTTGACGTTATGAAATATTCATTGCCATAATTACATAATAATGCTAACATTAAAAACTTCTGTCAGTACACGCCATCTGTGAATGTTTTTTGGAACTATAAGTTCTGAGCATAGATTAAGCTCACCTTCAGCACCGTCTACTGTTTAATATACAGTAGTTGGCTCCACCTACATTATTGACTGAACCCAACACGATTTTTGTTGAGTATCACATGGCCTTAATTGCTTCAAAATTCCTTGTAGAGGTTTATTTTGAATAGTTTTCGTCTGAGTTCTTAGCGCAAAATGATTGGTACATAAATTTCAGAGATGTTTGAAGTTAAGATTTAAAAAATTTTTTTCCAAATCGTAATTTCTCGAGAACGGCTTGATGAATCAGCTACAGATTTATAGAAAATTTTGTGTGTGGTATAGATATTATGTATGTGAATTATTATCAAGATGTAAAATCAAGAGAACATTGCTCTAACAAGGAAGGTACCCCAAGTGTAAGTCGCCGATTTGGACGATATTGCAATATGTTGTAGTACATTAAAAAATAAGAGACACGTATGTTTTTACGTGCTGATAGACACTTTAAGGGGGTGAAATCTACCCCTAAAGTTCACCCTCAAAAACAGTTTTTTTTAAATATTTTAAAAACGAATAAAGCTAGCTTAATAAAACCGACGCCAAAAGTTATAGAATAAAAAAGCCTTCAAAATAGCATTACTTTCAATTTTAAGGGTAGCAACCCCTATTTTTTTTTAAAGAAAACTAAGATTTTTTCATCAATTTTCAGCTATAAAAATTACAATAAATTATATAACGCCTCAAAACTGATTCCATTTAAAAGAAAATTAAAAAATAAAGTTGACCTATCTCGTCGTTTTGGCCAAAATTATTTTTGGGGGACACTACCCCTTGTTTATATTTTGTTCATTATTTCAGAAATAAATAAAGATACCTTAATAAAACCAACGCTAATAATTTTAAAATAGGAAAGGCTTCAAAACAGCATTACTTTCAATTTTAAGGGTAGCAACCCCTCTTTTTTTTCAAGAAAATTAAGCTTTTTTCATAAATTTTCAGCTATAAAAATTACAATAAATTATATATCGCCTTAAAACTGATTCCATTTAAAAGAAAATTAAAAAAATTAAGTTGACCTGTCCCGTGGTTTTAACCAAAATTATTTTTTAGGGGGTAACTACCTTAATAAAACTAACGCTAAAAATCTTAAAATTAAAAAGGCCACAAATCTGTATCACTTTCAATTTTAAGGGTAGGAACCCCTATTTTTCTCTTTTTAAGGAAATTAAGAGACTTTATTGACTTCAATGGTGAAACTTATCGATTTTTATCGACTTCTACTAACTTTTTCTAGCAGGGAGGGTAAATGTGTTTATTATTTTTTTCTGAAAAAATTGCGTAAATAATCAAAATTTAGTGAGATTAATTTTTTTTCAAAAAAGAAATAAAAATAAAAGTTACGCGTTGCAGAAAAATACAAAATGAAATGATAACTGATGTAAATATGGTTTTTGTTTTAACAACACAAGTTTTATTATTACTATTATTACAAAAAATTTAAAGTATTCTCAAAAAAGTAATTGTTTGTCGAATAGCTCGAGGCATTATGGATTGTAAGTTGTACAATAATGATATTCTTCAAAAAAGTGTTTTAAGCATAAAGATTTTTTACACCACGAACATCTAACAATTGCAACATTATTACAACCATTGATCTCACAATGCGTTGCACAGGAATCTCCGAAACTCAAACTTACGGGGTCATCGAAATCTCCTGGTCGATTCACAAGATACCCACTTTTATACGACGAATATTTAAATAGATTTTCATATCGTGGAGATGAACATTGGTTATGAACCAAAGACTGTAATTTAATTATATTATTTCTCAAATGTAAATTTAAGTCTTCGTCTATGAGCAAAACATGGTCTGAAAAATGTTTAACATAGTTCTTCCATGTGCGGAATCCATATACATCTAACGGCTGTATGTTTCTAGTCTTTCCTGTAGGTATCATTTTGAGATGTAGTGTTTTATCGTGTGGCGTAACTTCCTGTACAATCGTTGGACAATGACCACTCCACGAATCAATTAGCAGCATGCTTCTAGGTCCAACTTGAGAAAAATATACCTCTTTTAACCACGCCTTAAAGAGTTCTACAAATTTTGATTTTATTTAAATGTGTTATCCGAAATAATTAACGTTTTATTTTTAGAAATTAATAGAACGTGATTTTACCTGAATTAAGTTTTCCAGATGTCGAGGATGTAACATATACGTTTGTAGGCACAAACAAATTTTGTAAGACAATTGGTCCAAATTCTCCGCTTCATTCCTTTAATACTAAAAATAATGGTGATAGTAACTTTCCTGTGGCTGAAATTGTCGGCTGTACAGTATAGCTATGAGTTGTTGATGTGACCGGCTGTACAAGGCACTGTAATTTCTTTTCTCCTTCAAAAGCAAGAGATCGACCAGAATGCATTTCCAACTGAAAACCAGACTGGTCTGAATTATATGTATTGTCAGCGCCTATTTGATTAATCAATTGTTTGACTTCTGTTACGAATTCTACTTCTTTTTTATGCAAATCATTTCTATTTTCTATACTTTTTTTTGTGATAAATTTATTAATTTTTCGAGAAACAATTCTATGGGTGTTTTTAAATTTTGGGAGCCAATGTTTTGAAGCTGTAAATCTTACGTCCTCATTTCCGATTAATTTTCGTGCTTGTAGAGCCCATCTTCTTAAATCGTTGTCATGAATTATTAATCCAGCTTCCGTAGCAGCTTTAAAATTTTCTAGTGTGAAATCGCAAATTCTTGCAATTTTTTCTCGGTAAGTTCCACCTTGATTGATTGGTGAGCCCAGCGATGTAACTGTGTTTCAGAACTGACTTTCCTGAATCTATTTTGAACTGTTTTAAGCGATAAATTCTTTTTTGTTTTTCCACTTCTCCAATATTCTACCGCCCTTTTTTTGTATTCAAAACTCAATGGTTCTTCATGTCCCGTACATTGATCCGTAGGTAATTCAGGATAGTAAGGAAGTGTATGTAAATCAACATCTTCCACAATACGTGCCTCTGTTTCTTTATATTCTTCTTGAAAATCCAACGATTTTTCCATTATAACATCTATGCTATTAGACGATTCCATTAAATCTAACAGTATCATTTGGAAATGGTCTTTTATTTCTATTTCTTTAATATTATAAGGGCTATCTTCAATATCAAGTGTTTGGAAATAGGCAAACAGAAAATTAATAACATTCAGAGGGTTAATTTTCATTTTGAGTGCTAAAATAATCAAACATTTATAAGAATAATTGCATACAGAAATAGTATCTTTACAACACACATATATAGAATGCTGAAAATAAAAACTTTTTTTTAATTTGTATGCGTCACCCCTCTAAACGTTACATTAATATGTTGCGAGAACATAGCTATTTCTCAATGAGGAAGCTTTGTACGTTGTACGTTGTACGCTTTTACTGATGTACGCCATTATGCGACCAATGTCTTTTTACCGGGAAATATTTGTTTAAATATTAAAAAAATACCATATTTTCACAAGATAATAATGTTGCATTTAAAAAGGCGACACATACAAATAAAAGAAATATTTATACTTTGGGCCATCCTGTTAAAAATCTATTAAGAATATCGTATCTGTATATTTCTTTACTAAAGCGCTTGATTAAAATGAAAAGAAGGTAATCTCGAGTTTTTTTTTAAATTTGTAAACAGTAATCGATAAGATGTATTGCATAATGCCTGTTAATTTAGATTTATTAAAATTAAGATTTAGATATTTAAAATTATGATTTGTATGTAAAATTTATTATTTGTAAAACATCTAATAGTAAAGGAACCGTATACAATTTTGGCTAAAAATTGAATCAGGAGTCTATAATTTTGTTAATAACAGAAAGTAAACAATACAGTATACACAATAAAGTATATTTTGATACATTTTTTAATTTTCGTAAAAATATTAAAAATACTTTATGCACTTATAAATCAGGATTTTTTAAATCTTTAAAATTAAAGAAAAATCAATTTAAACTATTTGTGCTCTATAATGTCAAATGTATCTCCAAAAAATGTAACAATGTACGAAATTGCATACTTTCTAATATGATCATTAGAAATAACGCAAAATATAATTTCGAAAAGCTGTTATAATTTTATTAAAGCCTATAGCCAGATACAAAATTCTTACAATTAATGCATTAGATCTGATATATAAATAAACATTTACCTGTAGTTTTGTAGTGCTGCTGACATTAAAAAAAATGAATTGATGCAATATTACAGCTACAATATTGTAGAAATAACCACTTTCACAAAACAACACTGCACGACTGGAACTCTACCGATTTATAAATACAATGTTTGCCAGCAATATATGAAACTACGAGTTAAATGACCAATCTATAAATATCCGCCTCATAATAACATAAAAATAACATATTATTTTCTCATTCACAATCAGCGATTACTCTTATTTACTGCATAAAAATCACTTACATCCACGTACACACACGCACACACACAGTAATTTTTTTTTAATGCTTTATTTATCACGTATCAAAACGGTACGATTGCCTTTGACGAAGTATTTATAATAATACATAAAATATAATAAAGGGAAGTAAGAACATAGTGAACTTCCGGGGATGATTTGCACCCCTTTAAAATGTATTATTCACAGATAAAAAATATAAATATTTTTCATTTTTTGGTTCACTACAACATATAAAAGTTTAAATAAACATATTACTCTTCTTGTGGAATTCAAGTCAAAATTAGTTTTTCGAAAAAGCTTTACAATAATCCGTTTAAACAAGTAGTTTAACCAAACTAATTTTGCAAAATTAATGATAAATTAGTATTTCGTATTGCCCGAAAGGGCTAAAATTACATAGCGTTTGTCTGTGTTATTGGTCAAAATTTTATGGTCAATCTTTTCAATGGAATGGTTTTTAAAGAGATATATTTATTGTAATTTTTATAGCTGAAAATTGATAAAAAAACTCAATTTCCTTTAAAAAAATAGGGGTTGCTACCCTTAAAATTGAAAGTTATGCAGATTTATGGCCTTTTTAATTTTATGATTTTTAGCGTTAATTTTATTAAGGTATCTTTATTTATTTCTGAAATAATGAACAAAATAAAAATAAGGGGTAGTTACCCCTAAAAAATAATTTTGGTTAAAACCACGGGACAGGTGAACTTTATTTTTTAATTTTCTTTTAAATGGAATCAGTTTTAAGGCGATATATAATTTATTCTAATTTTTATAGCTGAAAAATAATGAAAAAAGCTTAGTTGTCTTGAAGAAAAATAGGGGTTGCTACCCTTAAAATTGAAAATAATGCTGTTTTGAAGCCTTTCTTATTTTAAAATTTTTAGCGTTGGTTTTATTAAGATGTCTTTCTTTATTTCTGAAATAATGAACAAAATATAAATAAGGGGTAGTTACTCCCTAAAAAATAATTTTGGCCAAAACCACGAGACAGGTCAACTTTATTTTTAATTTTCTTTTAAATGAAATCTGTTTTGAGGCGATATATAATTTATTGTAATTTTTATACCTGAAAATTGATAAGAAAAGCTTAGTTTTCTTGAAAAAAAAATAGGGGTTGCTACCCTTAAAATTGAAAGTAATGCTGTTTTGAAGGCTTTTTTATTCTACAACTTTTGGCGTCGGTTTCATTAAACTAGCTTTATTCGTGTTTGAAATATTCGAAAAAACTGTTTTTGAGGGTGAACTTTAGGGGTAGATTTCACCCCCTTAAAGTGTCTATCAGCACGTAAAAGAAAATACGTGTCTCTTATTTTTTAATGTACTACAACATATTGCAATATCGTCCAAATCGGCGACTTACACTTGGGGTACCTTCCTTGTAAGTTTCACAATAATATACCTTTCTGCAAAGTTTCAAGTCAAAATATTAATTCGTTTTTGCCCAAACTTTGAACAAAATTTTGACATAACGCTTCTCCCACCTCGAAATTTTGTTCAAAGTTTATTCAAAAACGAATTGATATTTTGACTTCAAATTTGGCAGGAAGGTAGAATATTGTGAAACTTAGAGCAATGTTCTCTTGATTTTGCATAATTCGGTGTATTTTATTTTTTATTAGCTTCAAACCGCCGAATCGACTCGGTCAGTAAAAATTGAGTATGGCACCCCCTCATTATCGTAATTATTATAGATTTTAGTTGAATTCTTCTTGGAGTTAATTAAATTTTGGAATTTTTAGAATTAAAACCATTAATATACAATTTGTAAGAAATTGAAAATGTGTAATTTAAGAAATATAAATATGAATAAAAGAATCAATAAAACATTTTATAAATTGAAATTATTCATTAAAATAATTCCATAAAGGACAAAATTCAAAAGAGGTATACTATTAATAGAATAGTATGAAAATCATTTATTAAATAAAATATTTACAAAATAAATTTAAAAATTAAAAAGTCTACGTAGTTTATTATAACCTAAAAAGAAGTAAGTAGAACAGAAACCGTATTAAATTATCAGATTTAAAAAAGAGCGTTTAGCATCTTTAGGGTCCCCGTTGATTACGTATAAAAAAATACATATTAATAAAAATAACTTAAATTAATATTAAGAAGTATTCATTTAGTTTTGAAGAGAAACCACGTGTCCATATGGTTACAACCGAATATACAAGATAAAAAGCGCCAGGCGGTAACGTATAAGTATTAGGATATCACATGGGTGCGTGGCCACTATATATAGGTATATCTTAGCCATATCCAACTGCGGGAAAAAATGCGAAAAGAGTTTTGTAAGGCAATGTAACCTCACAATGTATCTCTTTTCGCAGTTTTTTTCACGCAATTGGTACTAGCTACTTTTTTTTTTGTTTTTTGTGGGCAATGAATTTTTTTTGTAAAATATAAAATTTTATAATAATAATTTCTTTTTTATGATAAGAAGTAGAAAGAGTAAAAATAAAAAGTCACAAACCGTTTAACATAGTCTCACCATACAGAATAAAGTATTAAATTTGAAAATTGGTATTAAAAATTAATTAAAGGAATCAGTAAATTAAGGCGGTCTTACGCCTAAAAATTTTGAAAAAATCAAATTTTTTTTTATTGAATTTTTTGATTATATATGTTATTTCGAACCTAAAAAACTATAGTTTGGATCAATAATTAAAAAAATTTTAGATAAACCGCTGAAAGAGCTTACTATCTTTAAAATGACGAGAAAATTGATTTTCTTGTTTTTTGCCTTTTTTATAGACTTCTGATAGGAAAACGTTATTTACTTAAATGTGTTATAAAATATCAAAAAACATTATTTATATAAGTATATACTTATATAAATTCTTATATAAGGATAAAAAAAATAATTAAATTCACATACATACAGTATTTATTATAAAAATTAAATAAACCATACTGTGGAATTCGAAATCCAGTGGAATCGTCTTGTGACCATTTCCCACTTCTGCTTCTAGTAAAGTGACCATTCCGTGATCGAAATTCGACAGCAATTCACTATATTAATATTCCCTTTTGTACCTATACCTATATGGGAGCGTCCAGCAGAAACGGGCGACCGAGCGCGCGAGGTGCCTTTTTTCGCGTAAAAGGTGCTCTTTTTAACTCGTTCATAATCGTATGTTCCAATGGTGCCATTGTTTTGGACGAAAACTCGAGTTGAATATTGAAAGCCATTTTTCTCAAAGTATATCATGTTTTTTTCCAAAATAAACTACACCATTGGAAAGTACAACTCTTAAGTTTCAAAACCTTATCTTGGAGAAGTGGGAGAAATAAAGTGTTTAAAAGTAACAACATGAAAAAGACAGCGCCGCTGGTCCGCGCGAGCCCCTCGCGCCCGTGCGTACGGCACGTTTAAGTGCACGCTCTATTCAAGTCCCTAATAATCGTGTACCAAGTCTCTGAAAAAAGAACTAAGGACATATATCGATAGATTTTTTCCTGCTCTTTCCAACGGTGCTATTATTTTTATTCCGAAATGCTTCTGTTCGGGATTAGTACCCGAAGTGCCCGCTAGATGATCCACCGATCAAAAAAGAAAAAGTACTTAAAACTCAAACAAAGAAAGAAGCGGATGTCGCAAAAAGGACAATTCTTATAAAATCAAAAAAATGTAAAAAAATTAGAATTTAAAGGAAAAGGTAATATTGTTATGCCAGATTAAACAATCTATAAGGTTATTTTAAATTTCTGTTTCACTGCTTTCAGTGCGTTCATGGATATTTTTATGTTTAATATATTATGTTTTTCAAATTTTGTTATATAAATGAACAAAGTTCATTGTAATATTATACTAACTGTTACAACTAGATCTACAAAATTATGTTCACGCATTGGCATTGTAAGTTACAAAACATTTTATATTTACAAAAAAGAAAGGGCGAAATAGCACATCGCGTGTATTAATCTGCCCTTGAGCATAGCGTAAAAAGTTGGGGCAGCCGCTGTCTTTTTGATCTTACTATTTTTGAACTTTTCATGTTTCAACTTAAAAATATAATATTTTATAGTTTAAGACTTGTACTTTTGAAGAATATAATTCATTTTGAAGAAAAGACTGATATTTTATTGAAAAAATAGAGTTTAAACATTAAAATGGCATTTTCAAATAGAAGGAAGCATTTCGGAATAAAAATAATAGCACCATTGGAAAGAGCATGAAAAAATCTATCGATATATGTCCTTAGTTCTTTTTTCAGAGACTTGGTACACGATTATTAGCGAATTGAATAGAGCGTGCACTTAAGCGTGCCGTACGCACGTGCGCGAGGGGCTCGCGCGGACCCTCGGCGCTGCCTTTTTCATGTTGTTACTTTTAAACACTTTATTTTTCCAACTTCTCCAAGATAGGGTTTTGAAGCTTAAGAGTTGTACTTTCCAATGGTGTAGTTTATTTTGAAAAAAAACATGATATACTTTGAGAAAAATGGCTTTCAATATTCAACTCGAGTTTTCGTCCGGAAGAAGGCGTTTCGCAATAAAGACAATGGCGCAATTGGAAAGAGCAGAACAAAATCTATCGATATAGGTCCTTGGTTTTTTTTTCAAAGACGCAGCATACAATTATGAGCGAGTTAAACAGAGCGCCTTTTACGCGAAAAAAGGCACCGCGCGCGCTCGGTGGCCCGTTTCTGCTGGACGCTCCCATATATATATATATATAACTAATGCCAGTATAAACACAGTGGCACAGCCGCACAGCTGACAGCTCAAAAGCTCAAATTAGTAGAGATACATAACTATGTGTTTTCAACAGTTTGTTTTACAGAGTTTGGCTTCCTCAAATAGAAAGATTTTTTCAGAATGTTTCATTATTTGTATTCATAAGTGAATTTAGGACTGAAATTTAATGAATTATATGTGAAGATATATATGTAAAAGTATTTATAATTGTGATTATAATACAAGCGTGCAGTGACAGTTTTGTTTAAATTTAAAAACTATAGCTTCAGTTCAAGATGCATGAGATTGCTGTATGAAAGTTAATACAGAAAAACAAGTGGATTTAGTTCAGTATTCGAAGGAAGAAGCTGTAATAATTCTTTACGGATAAAAATAAATACATCTTTTTTCTAAAAGAGATGAAAGTGAAATAATTGAGTTTAGCTTACTATAGGATATAATTCAATTCAGAAGAGTTGTGAACTACAATAAGTGTCAAGATTTATCTACGCAGAAAAGCGACAAGCCTGCTTAGCACACAAGAAGTATATAATACAGGCTTGAATTCAAGATGTTTTAATATACAATATGCGTAATCAAGTGATCATTGACAAAATGGGCTTATCGGCTTTTATGTATTTATGTACTTTTGGCCATAACAGTGATGGCTTCTTAAGTTGCGATTAGGATTTCATATTTCATAAGACCTGCTGCATATTCTACATTAATCTTAGTATAATAAATAATAATATAGCTCAGTACAATGTGTTAAAAAGTGACTCAACAGTGGATGAATCAAAAGTACAAAAGCGAAGGACAAATTGTTAGCAATAACTTTGAATGGAACGCATGCTGTTAGATTAGCAATAACTTTTAAAGGAACGGATACATGCAAGGTGCCAGAGCTTCTGTTTCAACATATTTATATAGAAGAACATATCTTAGGTGTACAGAAAACTGAGTTTCATGAAGGGAAAAAAATTGGGAACCTAATGGCTGGTTATTTTTGAAGTATTATGATATTTTTCTCCCGCGGAAGACACCTTCACGCATCGCAAGTGACTGTGGCGTGGATCTCACAATCTCTCTCTCTCTCTCTCTCTCTCTCTCTGTCTCTCTCTCTCTCTCTCTCTCTCTCTATCTCTCTCTGTCATTCTCTCTCTCTCTCTCCTCTCTCTCTCTCTCTCTCTCTTCCGCTTGCACTCGCGAGCTCCAGATCATTATTACCGAGAACACGGCCGGCGCACAGTGGGCAAAATCCTATGAAAATTGGATGAAAATCAGTCTCGCCTAGGGATTTTGACAAATGGCAAACAAAACACATGGAAGTACTACACAACGGGTAAACTTGAAGTCTAGGTACCGCTTTTTGACTCATCCATTATTTTTTTGAAAATGTTTCACTATATTAACTCATGGCAACTGGGCAAATATTTAATTGCTTAGTTTTACAACACGTATACCCATACTTTTACGTATTATAACCATAAAATGTATCGCTTTGAATATTCTTACTTTTTATCGCATTTCTAAGGGGCAATTCTAAATTTCGATTTTTGAACCTTACTGAAAACATTATATTTCTAAGGCCATACATCAAATAACAAATTATATAATGTTACTTTCGTTTCATTTTGATCGGTTTAATCTAGATCTAGATTAACTGATCAAAATAAACAGTATGTAATTTATTATTTAAACAATTGTTTAAACAATTGATGTTTGAACAATTGGAGAGCACTTTGAATGACTTATGTATCTAGATTGTACGGATCAAAATAAACAAGGAAGTAATTATTTAATTGTTGAAACGAATTTACTCAATTGTTTAAACAATTATTTTAGTAATTAAAAAAATATAATTTTTTTCATCCAAATATATTTTTTTTATAAAAATATAGACTATATTTTAAATTCTTAACTTAAATATAGACTATATTTAAAATTCTTTTATTCAAAAGATTTTTTGCACTGCTCTTGAAAAATGTAAATTGATGGAGTTATGATTTTCTGAAATTTTAATTTTGCGATTTTCTTACTTAAAATCTGGCAAGTTTACAAGAACTTTATTTCACCATAAATATAAATCAAACTTTAAATTTATATGCGTACTTGCAACGATTAAAAAAGATCATTCAGCTTCCTAAAATATTTGTTGTATAAATTTCTCAATTGATTCAGGATCTTTTTCATTTTAAGTATTCTAAAATTTTAACCTGATATTACGCATTTCATGTGAAATTGTTTTATTATCAACTATAAAAGGGTTTAAATAAATAGACAAATAATATTTTATTCATAGCGATTATTCTCAGTCATCGGAATAATCCTCATTTTTATTCATTAACAGTAAACGCTCCATATTTGGTGTTAACTTAATGTGTTTTTTTCTTTAATTTTCCTTTGTAACGAAATAAGTGGATCAGATGTCAAAAGTAA
The DNA here is from genome assembly GCA_036365515.1 of Torymus aiolomorphi. Lineage (NCBI taxonomy): Eukaryota > Metazoa > Arthropoda > Insecta > Hymenoptera > Torymidae > Torymus > Torymus aiolomorphi. The sequence goes on from CM070874.1 coordinate 219,511,682, forward strand.
GTGTTTAAAAGTATCCATGTTTGTATGTGTCCTGTAAATATAAAATTTCTTACTTTTCTTTTAAATGTCTTGATATTTGAATGGCCTTATGAAAAATTTCAGTGAGATGCTTTTACGATTTTTCATAGTGAGAAACAAAATCATTTAATTAAATTTCAATTCGAGAAATACTTTATCACTTTATTCCAAAATTTTATATGAACTATTGTTAAGAAAAATACATTAAAGCCTACTAAAAGAAGCGTTGTTAAAAAAACATCTACCCCTATTTTTAACTATAATAACAGTCATATTTTATGATTTATGAACACTCATTTTGCTATAAGCTTTTCCATGACATAGTTTTTCAATGACTATTATCAATGCAAACTTTTTATCTTTTTCATTTATTTAAGGTTTCTTATTTAAAAGAACAAAAGTGTAACAAACAATAAAAAATGTTGTTTAAATAATAGGTCTTAAATATTCATAGATAATACATTGTATTATGATTGTATTTTGATTATGAGAGATCATACATAATTATATATAAGTTATGTATAATCATGTATGATCATGTATAATTATATGTAACTTATGTCTCTGAATAACTATGAATATTTATCAACAGATATTTATGACCACATAAAATCATATATAATAACCATAAATGAGAATTTTGCCATCGGTCTTACAGTCTTATAAATTAAATTAAAATAATTAATATTTATGGCAGTCAGATTGTCCTTGTTTATAATCACCCCCGCAGAATCTGAAATAAAAACTTAATTAAAACCTGGAAAAAAAACTTTATTAGCAAAAGGACTATCTGACTGCCCCCCACCATATCAATATTAATTATTGTAATTTAATTTATAAGACTGTAAGACCGATGGAAAAATTCTCATCAGTTGATAGTAAGTTGCAGTTGATATAAGTAATATTTTTAATTATATATCACTTCAAAAATTTTTACATTAATGTATATGACTATATATGAATATGAATGATTAAATATGATCATATAAGATCATATATGACTATATATTGTAATTAATAATTATACCTTATACGTTATGAGATAAAAGTATATATTATATAGTTATATAGTTATACTGAGGGATATGCAAATCATGTTATATTATACGTAAATCATTTTTATACAGGATTATGTTGAAATACACGGATGGAATGTTGATTAAAGTCAATGAAACCGATACATTGTTATACGTTTTATTATATGCGTTTATATACGTTATTCATTTATATACGTTTTTTGAAAAGGAATTTACACTCTTTTACATTTGTATATGTTATCGATTTCCTTCGGTGTACTAAAAATAAAATATTTTTGTATTTTTCTAAACCTTTTTATTTATGATAAAATAATTTCATCAATAATGTTTAATAAAAATTAAAGCAGAAAACAAGTCTCATGAATAAATTTCAAAATGGATTTATTCCTAGCAGATATCTTAAAATAATTAAGATATATTTTCGATAATTTAATGATCACATCGTAGAAAATAATATTTCGAAGAAAAAGTGCACCCTAATTGTTTAAAAATCAAATGCTTATACCAATTTATTAAAATAATATATTATATAATGTTATTTTCTTGTATATGTTGATTCGCATAATCTAGATCTGTAAGTCATTCGTTAACAAAGTGCTCTCCAATTGTTTAAACATCAATTGTTTAAACAATTGTTTAAATAATAAATTATATAATGTTTATTTTGATCAGTATAATCTAGATCTAGATTAAATGGATCAAAATGAAACGAAAGTAACATTATATAATTTATTGTTAGACTTATGGCCTTAGAAATATAATGTTTTCAGTAAAGTTCAAAAATTGAAATTTAGAATTGCCCCTTAAAAATGCGATAAAAAGTAAAAATATTCAAAGCGACACGTTTTATGGTTGTAATACGTAAAAGTATGGGTATACGTGTTGTAAAACCAAGCAATTAAATATTTGCCTAGTTGCCATAAGTTAATATAGTGAAAAATTTTCAAAAAAGTCATGCTACATCTCACTTAAATGAGAAAATTAAAAAAGTGAGTAATGAATGAGTCAAAAAGCGGTACCTAGACTTCAAGTTTATCCCGTTGTGTAGTACTTCCATGTGTTTTTTTTTTGCCATTTGTCAAAATCCCTAGGCGAGACCAGTTTTTGTCCAATTTTCATAGGTTTTTGCAAACTGTGCGGCGCGTCTCTCGCCAGATCACCAGCCGAACGGCCGAAAATTTCCTACTTTGGCAGCCACATGGATCCTTTGTCCTCTTGCAAGGTTGCTGCGTTTTCACTTCACGGTTATTTACACCGCGAGGCCCAAAATAATAATGCTAACTAGTTCGGTATCTAGCTACAGTGTTGTGCTAATAAAATTTTACTAAAAATAAATATAATTTGTTATTTATTATTTACAAAACATTTAGTGAGCTATAAATTGTCTCTAGCTCTGCGGCCTCTCGGACAATGCTCAAAGTGCCCTCCTTCTTGTTCAATGCACGTTTGTGCACGGCGCAAAATATCTTGCGTAACAACTGATCAACATTTTCTGGTGCCCCGTTGTGATACACGATTTCCTTTGAATGGCCCCAAAAAAAGTAATCCAGAGGATTGAAGTCTGGTGATCGAGCTGGCCATGGTGTTGGCCCTCCGCGTCCAATCCATCTATCTGGAAAGATTCGATTAAGATCGTTCCTGACATCAACCATGACATGAGCCGGTGCTCCGTCGTGCATAAAAATTATATTCTCTTGTTCCTCTTGATTAAAAAATTCATTCAAAAATCCAGGTAAAATATCTTGCAGGAAGGTTAAATAATTTTCCCATCCAGTCTCTCTGGGATCAGACACGGTCCTATAATTCGGTCCCCTATCATTCCTGCCCATATATTGAAAGAAAATCTTTGCTGGAAGCGATCTACAAAAGTAAGAATAAATTATGAAGTACTAAAATATTGTACTTGTAATATTTCTAAAATACACTGAGAAGAAAATGGGATATTTTCACATAAAAGTACTATAAAATAAAGTGGTATTTGGCTACAACTATATTTTATAGTGATACAAACAATAAAATTATAGATAGTTATCAATATGTTGTTTGGTACTATATTATAGAGTAAAATTTGATGAAACATCGAATAAATTCAAAAGGAAATATTATATTATACTAAATAAATAGAGTAAAGTTTACTAAAAATTTAGTTAAATGTACAATAATTGAGTTACTATACCCCTATATATGAGTTATATAAAGTTCTTTATAGTCGTTTGAATCATATGAATATATTTATCATTAAGATATTATAGTTCATTTTACAAAACAAATATTGTTAAAGCAATAATATTCAGTTTTATTATTCAATATAGTTAACAGTACTAACGCCTTTTTCTCAGTATAATACTTGTATAGATACTCAATTTTATGAATTAAAATAAATTTCATATAATATTAAATAATTAACACACAAGCGAGCAAACATAACTAGTTTATTAAAAGTTTATCTTATATTTATTTAATGAATATTTTATTTTTTCCATTACCTTCTCGGGCCAGGAACGGATTCTCGTGGGCCTAATAATGCTCATTGTGAGCATTTATCATGCCTGTTCGCACGTACGTCGCCTCATCCGTCCAGAGGATTCGATCTAATATCGTGGGATCCTGCTCATGCTCATTCACAATCATATGGCCAAATACTAAACGATTTTCATGATCTTCTCCCTCTGTAAAGCAAAGAACAATGAAGATGTATGAATTTGGAGGCATTTAAAGCCCGCCACAAGCCCTCCGGACACGGGACCTTTTTCATTTTCTATATCTTTGTTATTTTTTTTCATAGCAAATCTATAATTTTGATAAAAAAAAATTATAAGGTAAATGTACTAATAGATATTTAGAATCAAATGGCATTCGGACACTAAAATGCCTTTTCTTGTATAATCTTAGTTCCAACCTTTTAACACTAGATGGCAACCAATTTTTCAAATCCACATATAAAATTACAACTTACACACTATAAGAATTCACAATAATTTCATTATTTTGGAGTCGAAGATATGTCTACTTGGGTCTTCCTGACGAGTCCACCAAGTACGACAAGGACGAAACTCCCCGATATTATATTTTATTCCGAAATTAATAGTTATTCATTTTAAAAAAAAATTTGCCTCTTATGTGTGTCGCCGTTTGTCAAAAAATTCTTATCGAGAGAGGAGGAAGCTTAAACAAAAAGCTACCTTTCTCGATTTGAGAATAGACATTCAGCTAATGCATAAGAGATTTGCTCGTTGAAGTCCGATTAAAAATTCAATACTATTAATACGAGCACTTTCATACGTGATATAATTATTTCCCAATGTATCTTATTTTGTAGGAAAGTAAATTTTATAAATATTTTTTTCTTAATATCTTATATTTAAGAGATTTTTCAAAGCTTTTTACACGCTGAGCCGATTTGTAATCTTTTCACGCGCCGAGCCGAGTTGTAAACTCTTTACGCGCTGAGCCGAGTTGTAACCTTCTTACGCGTCGAGCCGAGTTGTAACCTTTTTACGCGCCGAGCCGAGTTGTAACCTTCTTACGCGCCGCGCCGAGTTGTAACCTTTTACCTCCCAGGTAACGATATACATCCACGGCGAGCGAATCTCATCGAATGAGCAGAATATGACTGCGATCGTGCCGAGTAGAAATAAGTACAGATCATGCAACAAACGCATTTTACCGAAGTCCAACGCGTTGATCATTTACGAGATTATCCGACTTCCCGCAACCCCGACTTTTTGCATGCGCGTTATAGCGAGGAGCCGGCGTAGCCCAGGTAACGTATATAGACGTAGCAGGCCAGGCCGACATAGCTACGCGCGAGAGATCTGCGAGGCCTGACCCGGGAGCTCGCCGAGCTGCCCTAAAGGTTGAGAACGCGAGTAAGTTCGCCAAAAAATATTTTTCGTGGATTTTATGCGCGCAGCACCCCGACGCAGATCCTCTAAGCCTGGAGAGGAGGATCGTGAGCGCCACGCATAGCCACGCATAGCCACGCGTAAATCGATTAGCACCGTTAACTCCAAAGTATCGCAAAAGTCTCTAGCTAGAAGCGCGCGCGTATTGTCGAACTCACGGTTCAGCAGAGAGTGAGCGCCCTTCGTCCCGTCGCTCGCTCCGTCGATCATCGCGGCGCTGTTGTCGATTCGCAGCTCGGCATGTCCGGCTGGTACATTTGGCAAAGTCTCGGTCTTAACACTTTTCCATAGCAGTAGCAGCAGGCTTCTGGTATGGCTGGGCCAGAGCCATTTATTATGCAGCATTTGTATGCCTCGAGACGTGCCTCATGTCCGGCTCGGGGGCGTCCGAGCTACTCGGCTTCACGCCTCAGGAACTGATGATTCTCGGTTGCTGTTGAGGATGTGGGGCTCGGGCGGCTCGCGTTCGAATACGTCGGAACGTTCATATTTCGCGCGTCTTGCGCGTTTTCGCATTGTCCCGATACTCGTCTATGCTCACGCGCACACACATTCATACGGTCGAGGACAGTGCTGGCTTCGTCTTGTCGGACTCCCGCTTACTATATATAACTCTCTCATAACTCCCCCCTCCTTAAACCGGGCCTAGAATTTCGCAGAAGTCCGAAGGTATGGCCGCAAAGTAGCTTTGGGAGAGTTACATCCGTGAGTTTTCTAGTACGTATTAAAAAAATAGATCTCGGTAACGAACATAGAGAAAAAAACAATAAAAGAATAATATGAAAAAAAAGATTAAGGTTGTACCGAGAATACAAAAGTAAGAGGAAGAAAAAAAATTAATCGGCTCTCCTAGCCGTTTCAAGTTCCGTCTATCATCCGGTACCTGCAAATGATCTTCATTACCTTACCTTGGTCTCGTTCTGCTCGTTTCATTCGCTCTAAGAGGACTATTTTAATGTTACATGCAGAAATTATGAAAAGTATAGCAAGTGTTAAAGTTATGTGTATGTAAGGGGATGATATTCTGTAATTTAAGTTAGGAGGATAGGGAGGGGATGAGCCATTCTCAGGTTTTAAAGTAAATATAACGGTACCGTATTCTGTACTATAATTCTTTTATTAGAGACTCCCTCACAACTACTTCCTTAAGATGCCGATACTTTCTTGCCAGTAGGCCTTCAGACCCTCATCCCAGTCTTCGTGGCATCTCGCACACTCCCTCTTGGTCACGCCCGATGTCCCGCATCCGAAGCAGAAGCGGTGTGCTCCTACTACTCGTCCGCAGTCACGAAAGAGGTGGTCTCCTCCGCAATTCCAACAGTCCGCTGCCTGGTTTCGTCCCGGCTGGCCGTTCTCCCCCCGGGGATTGGTAGGCCTTGGTCTTGGGCAGGATATCCTTAGGGAGGGTGGTCGGAACCTGTCGCCTGGGACGATGGAAGCCACAAGCCTTTCCAGCTCCCGCTTGTGGCTGTCGGACCACTGGATCCAGTTTCGGGCCGTCTTAAAAGCGTCCCCGCCTGCCGGTGGGACTTGGGGCACGTGGGCTGGTACTGCTGGTGGGTTGGTTGGGGTGCTGCTTTTAAAAGGCCAGCCCATCTATAGAGCTTTGTTGGCCTCCTCTATTTTCCTTCTGAGCTCCCTCATCTCCTCTTGCCCCTTCTTCTCGGCGCCGGGTTCTGGCGTGGGTGACAGGTCCGGTTCCTGTTGTGGTCTTTGAGCCTGAAGGCTGGCCTCGAGTTGGGCTGCCACCGACCGTGACCTTCGGCGTCGCCCCTTTTGGGGGTCTCCCTCTTCTAGCCCGTTGGCTCGTGCCAGACGGAGGCTGTCCTCCAGGTTCGATACCACCGACCGTCCCCGCGGTCTCATGGTCAATTTGGCTCGGTACTGGCTCATCTATGGAGCAATTAGGAGCGATGCGTGGATTATTTTGTTTACATACCTTGAGCTTCAAGTCCTTGATGTGAGCCTTGCCGACTTTCTTCCCGTCTAGCGTCTCGAACTCCACTACCACGGGTGAACGTAAGCTAATAATACGGTACGGGGAGTCAAATTTCTTGGCTAGTTTAGCTGCTACAAAATTAACCGCTGATGAGAGAATTTTTTTTCTCTTCCAGACTAAATCGCCAATATTAAATTTGACCTCCCGTCTCATAGCGTTAGAGTATTTGGCCTGTTTTTCGGACGCTTCGAACTGGAATTTCGATACCAAGTCGCGCAAGGCATGCAATCTCGTTACCAGATTTTTCCATTGTTCGACGGACATTTGCTCAATCGGGGCGTTAGCGTTTTCTTCTTTTTCTATAGTATTTGCTAACCTTGATTCCCTCCCGAAATTTAAAAACGCCGGTGATGTTTTTGTCGAGGATTGTTCTGCAGTATTCATCGCGTATCGGAACTCGGGGAGATGTTCGTGCCATAGTCTATGATCGCTATCAAGGTAAGGTATTGTAATCTGTTTCAAAGTCCTATTTGCGCGTTCGACAGGATTCGCTTGTGCATGATATGGCGGTACTATCGTGTGTAAGATTTTATATTCTTCAGCTACTTGCACTAGTATTTTATTAACAAATTCTGTACCGTTATCAGTTACTAACACTTTTGGCGCACCATATCTGCATAAAACTGTATCCTGAAACGCCTTTTTAACTGATTTACCCGTGGCTTTTCTCAACGGAACTATCTCCACCCACTTAGTAAAAAGGTCTTGCAATACTAGCGCATACACTGCACCGTTTTTACTTCGTGGTTGGGGGCCTATGATATCCATAGCTACCGTTGTCCATGGCCCTTCTACTGTTCGCACGCCCATAAATCCCGCCGGTTTATTCTGATCGACTTTAACTTGTTGACACGTTTCGCATTCTCGAACATATTGTACCGTATCTTGCCATATACCTGGCCAATAGTAGTCACGTGTCAGTCGTTTGTAAGTCTTATGTATTCCTAAGTGTCCCGCTTGCGGTTGGTCGTGACATTCGCGTAGTGCTTTTAGTCTAAGTTCCGTTGGTAGGACTAGTTTGCACGAGTCTAAATCGTCAATTTCAAGTGAGTCGAGTAGCTGACCTTTATTATGGAAATAAATTTTTCCTTCATGTACCGTCCAGTTTTTAAAGAGTTTCGGGTGGGTTTCTATCGCTTTAATCCTCTTTTCGCACCACGCGTCGTTTATTTCGGTGATCGCGTTGAGGCCTTCCGATTCGTCCTCGAACATGCGGGACAATGCATCCGGTACATGGTGGAGACCACCTTTATGATGTTGTACATCGAAGTCATATTGAGCTAATTCCATCGCCCATCGCGCAACTTTACCCACTGGATTTTTCTGTCGATACATCCACCTTAGGCTACTATGGTCCGTGACTACCGTGAAATGATAGCCCTCTAAGTACTCGCGGTACTTCCTTATGGTCCAAACTACGGCGAGGCATTCCCACTCAGTCACGGTATAGTTACGCTCAGCTTTATTTAAATTTCGACTCGCGTAGGCTATTATGCGCTCGTGACCGTCTTGCACTTGCGTCAGAGCCACGCCTAGGCCCGTCGAGCATGCGACGGTTTGGAGACAGAAAGGCAGCGAAAAATCGGGGCAAGCTAAAATAGGAGCGGTTGTTAGCCTCTCCTTCAAGGTATCCATTGCCTCCTGCTGTTCCTCTTCCCATTTCTAGCGCCTGCTCTTTTGCGTCAGCTCGTTTAACGGCTCGGATATTTTCGCGAAATTGTCGATAAAGCGACGGTACCCCGGCGCCATTCCGGTGAATCTACGCAGTTGTCGCAAGTTTTTCGGGACCGGATAGTTTTTAATAGCCTCTATTTTAGCCGGAACCGGTTGTAGCCCGTTAAAATTTACGATGTATCCCAGATACTTTACTTCGGTACAGCCAAAAATTGACTTCGCCCGATTCATCGTTAAATTCGCTTGTTTTAGCCGAGTTATCACGATACATAGCGAATCCAAGTGTTCCTCGAACGTTTCAGAGACTATCACTATATCGTCTAGATAACAATATACTCTGCCATCCATTTCTGGCGTAATAATTCCATCCATTAGTCTCTGAAACGTCGCGAGACTATTGCTTAATCCGAAGGGCAGTCGCGTGAATTGGTACAATCCGCGACCCGGTATCGTAAACGCGGTATACTCTTTACTATTTTCGTCAAGCGGTACTTGAAAGTATGCCTGACTCGACAAGATTTCGTTCATATTCGGGAGTGGATACGCGTCTTTTTTCGATAGTTCGTTGATTTTTCGAAAGTCGATACATGGACGACGCGTTCCATCGTGTTTTAGATGCGTGACTACGGGACTTGACCACGCGCTGCTCGATGGTTCGATCACCCCTTCTTCTAGCAATTGATCCATTATATGATACATTTCCTCACGCACCTTAGGGGATACGGGATAGTACCGCTGTTTGACAGGTTTCGCGCCCTGTACATCGATCGTATGCTTTGTGAGGTGTGTCAACCCTAGTTTTGGCTTTCCGCTAGGTATTAGTTCGTCCAACAGTCTTTGTAGTCTGTCCCTTTGAGTCTCAGCTAATTCGCATATCTCATATAATTCGCATATCCCAGCTACCAGTTCATTATCTGAGTACATCTCCCCTCCAACCCCGTCGAAAGGCATACACATACCGGTACCTAGTTGCGACGTGCGCTCCCTAAAATTAATCGATATGTCGAATAATTCGAGCGCGTCCATCCCCAGGACACAATCGTAAGCTAAAGCTTTCACGAGACAAATGGCCATTTCGTTGCTCGTGCCACAAATACTAACCGGGACTCTATTCTGCCCTGAAATTCTTTCGAGTGACCCGTTAGCTAATGTAATAGTTCGCGCATCAAGTGCTTCGAAAACCCGGTTTCCGAACTTATCCGCGAACTTTGGACCGACGTACGTCCTAGATGCGCCTGAGTCCACTAGGGCAACTGCAGGTATCCCTGATACCTCGATTCTAATGAAAAATCGTCTGTCTCTTACGATCTCTGGCCCTAAGGGGTGGCAAAACTCAACAACATCTCGAAACTTCCCTAACTCTGCAGTTCCGCCGATATTGTATTTTGTAGCTGGTTCTTTTATTAAAATTTCCTTCTCGCCCTCTGAAGATAGTTCCTCCGGTAATTTTGATTCTATGTGTGACGTCTGATTGGTTCGCTTTTCCACGAGGTTGGTGTTCTTCGGTACCGCACTGCTCTTCTCTTCATCCTGAGATGAACTCTTTTTGTCATCCTCCATGACTTCAGTGTGGTCCTTCGGATTCTCATAGGACCGAAAATCAATTAAATTCTCCACTGGTTTATTCAACGAAGCGTTGGTTTTGATTGGAGACTTTTCCGTAGCGATAGCGGGACTTCTCGTCTCCTTTTGGTCTCGCTTCGCTAGTTTTCCGAAGGTTTTTCTTCGTGAGGGCCGCTTTTCTCCTTTTGCGGTCCAGCCGGAGGTTTGCTGTCCGGATCTGATCTGGGCCTTTTATCTGATGGGCATTCTCGGGCCCAGTGGCCGAAACCTTGACAGTTAAAGCATTTAATATCTGTTTTTGACCTGCCACCTCGAGGTTTGTTTCTATTTCACTAGGCAAACCTTTCAAAACATGATTTTTACACATCGTATTCAAATAATTAAAGTTAACGTGTCCCAATTTTCTATGCCACTTTTCCTTTAAAGTCATTTTTTCATTTTTAATTGTCAAATTAGATTCTTTCAATAAAACTAGTCACTTTATACATTCTACCAATTTTCCATGCTATCGCAATCAATTTATTGTTTCTATTATATATTTTTGAGCTATCTCCGATAGATATTACTTTATGATTACCAGTCACTTTAGCAAAACTTATTAAATTTCTGTCCATATCTTTCACGTAAAATATATTTTTTAGTTCAATATCTATCTCATCATTATATGTTCTGAATTTACTTTTTACATGACCTACTTTTGTCGCTTTCAAGATTCTACCATCACCTACTTTTACATTAATTGGTTCTTTTAACACAATCGCGTTATTAAAATAATTTTCGTTATTGACCACGTAGTCGGTGCAACCGCTATCTAAAATCTATTTTATTTTCATTTACATTACCGTTGTTTATATTCGCAGACCTTATTTCTATTGAAGTGTTCAACACTTCGCTCTTCTCAGCACTTTGATGACCTCCGCTGTTGTCATCACTGCCTCGCGCGCTCGGCCGCGTTGTCTGTAGCCACTCCTTCCACGCCGGTTGGAACTCGTTCCTCGCTGTGTGTTATAGCCCCTGCCGTTGCCCCCTCCTCTCTGTGGCGCACAGCTTCCTCTACCGCCTCCTCGCTGCGGCATCCCTCGATTCCAAGAATTGTTTATCTTTGGGCAATCGTACTGTATGTGCCCTACACTTCCACATAAATAATATGGCCTTTGTCCTATTTTCTTTTCTCAAACGTAAACGCGTTTGATCTTGAATTTTCACTTACATCATGTCTCTTTTTGAATTCAAATTCTAATTTTGATTTTACAAATTCCACTGTTTTGTCCTTTTCAGCTAATGCGTCCACAATATCAACCGTGCGTGACATGCTTTCTGGCAGCGTTAATAAGAAGTAATTTAGTTTGTCTTCTTTTGTCACATTTTCTCCAGCATATTTCAATTCGTTCACTAATTTGTCAAAGTTATTATAAAAATCTGTCGGGTTTTCACTTTCTTCCATTTTCAAATCAAGTAGTCTTCTTTTACATAATAATTTCACAGCACTACTTTTAACTAAGTAATTTTCATCCAACTTAGCAACCATTTTCTTTGCAGTTTCTTCGAAATAATTAATTCTAGCTGTGTATTTGTCATACTGTTGACTATATAATTTTTGGCTTTTATATCTTTCTTTTTCCATTCGATTTCTGTTATCGATGCCGATCTTTCAACATTTTCTATAACTTCATTGCACTCTTTAAATTCTAGGAATAATTTTAATTCGTACTTCCATTTGTCGTAGTGTGTTCCATCAAATACTTGCAACGTAAATCCTTTGCCTCCGACGCCATCTCGCTTTCAACAGGAACTTCCTTTTTAACTTCTCTACTTTCTGTATCGTAAAACTCTTCTTCACTTTCAATTTCACTCGTTTTCTCACTTTTTACTTCTCGAGACTCTGTCTTTGCGCTCATGCGCCTTTCTTTGTTATTGAGCTTAGCACGCGCTCAACTTAAAAACACTTTCCCTTCTTGGAATTTAAGTGTGTTATTGCTCTCGCAAGAGACAATACCACCACTAAATACAAACCGGGCACTCTGCTACCTTGTTAAATATGGAAATGGAGACACATGATCAAATAACAACATACACCGGCTAACGTGAACAATAAACCTTTATATATGTTGAGATTAGTTTTTTCCCTGATGAGGCTGACAACAAGGATCAGCAAAACGTTGGAATATAGAATGTGTAGTGCGGTGTTTTTTTTTTTGTTTTTTTTTGAAGGGTTGACCCTCCCTATCGTCCAATTTTTATATGTTTCAAATAATGGAGGGTGGACATAATACGTATAATAAACCTTTATTTAACTCCCGATTTCTTTTCTTATACAATCACCTGGTGCGGAGGGCGACGATCGAGTGAGCGCCCGCTCGCTCTCGCTATACTCTTTCTTATACTCGCGTGATGGTGCTGCATATGAATTGTCTCTACCTCACACGCTGATATAAATGTACGTCATATTCTAACAGGATCAAAAGTGCAAAGTGCTACATATTTTCACAAACCAAACATCAAATAGTGCAATAATAGAAGTAACTTCTAGTATATATAAATATATAAAGGAAAATAGAAGCAAAATTCTAATAGGCTATCAAAATAATATCAAATTATTAATACAAATCCGTGCAATAAATGTGCTGGCTATGGACACGGTGGCAAAAAATGCACGAACAAGATTATGTGCTTTAAATGTGCAGGACCACATGAAGCAAGCAAATGCAATTGTAACACTTTAAAGTGCGCAAACTGTGACTATAGTAATAAAAAATATAAAACAAATTATAAGGTAAATCATTGTGCAATTCATAGTGATCAATGTGAAATTTTAAAAATGAAAATAAAAAGATACATAAAAGCAACAGATTATCCATTACAACCTACTTATCAAAGATACTTTGGTAAAATAGAAAACACAAAACATAAAGATAAAGTAAATGAAGAGGAACCTACAGTACCAAAAAATGAGACAACTTCAACAACGACGATAAATAGAATCAGACAAACAACTTTCAGAGATCTACCACTAATTGGACAAACATTCACAAATACAAGAAGCAGAAATGGATGAAACAGAGAAAATTATGAACAACGAAATAATAGTTGATACAGTAAATAAACTAAAAAAACTTCTGAATATTGAAAAAGAACTCATTGTATGCATAAATATAAGAAGTATGAACCACAACTATAATAAGTTACTAATATTCCTAAAGAGCCGTACAGTAAAACCATGTATTATAATTTGCACTGAAACTTGGAATATGGATCATCATGTGTTTTGTATAATGATGAGGATCGTGGACTGGAGAGGCTCAAAATGAATAAGTCTTTCATGTAGAGATTAAGTGAAGATTTATTGCAGAAGTCCGTTGTGCCTCTTAGCGTACAGTAGGTTGCTGTCTCTTCTGCCGTCGCGCGAGAACTGAACCGCCGGCCGACACTCCGTAGCGTCGGCGGCATGCCTTGGTAGTTCGAGGGGGGCGGTAGAGGCGTGTATTCGTTTCTCACATTCCCAAAAGGGAACCTGAACGCTCACGTTCCTTTTCGCAGGGAACCCCACGTTCCCGAAAGGGAACCTGAACTCTTGCTTCACGTTCGTCCGTTGAATGGTGAACATTCCGCCCACCTTCCTCGCATTGGCGAATAGACCTCATACTTCAGATTCGAGGCGTATGATCTTGGAGATAGGACGTCGCAGGGTGGTAGTAGACCTTCGCAGATCGACTACGCGGGCGACACGATCACTCCCTGGATGAACGGCGATGACCCGTGCTATAGGCCATTTGGCGGGGGGAGTAAGGTCATTCTTAATGAGCACGAGATGGCCTTCAGCGACTGGTAGTTGTTGGTGCCTCCATTTGATTCGTGCCTGTAATGACGTCAGATATTCCGATGACGATCGCCTTCAGAACTGTTGCGTAAGCTGACTGATCAATAGCCAGCGTTTTCCTGGTGGTATATTATCGTTCACGACATCCTTTTCTGGAATTAGAAATGACGAACGCTGTATAAGGAACTGTGACGGAGATAGAAAGTTCAGATCAGAGGGATCATCGGAAAAAGCAGTTAATGGTTTTGCGAGTTCAACAAAGGTGAGAACTTGATCGCCTATGATTCTAGGTAGATGATGCTTGGCGGCCTTAACTGCAGCTTCCCAGAGGCCACCAAAGTGAGGTGCACTGGGAGAATTAAAGATCCACACAGTACCTTCTTGAACAAGCGAGTTGTTGAATTGAGAGTAGAAAGAAAGTGGCTCATCAAGCATTTGTCTTAACTGAGCCTCTGCACCTACGAAATTTGTTCCTTGATCGGAATAGAGCTCTTTACAATGTCCTCTACGAGCGGTAAAACGATGGAAAGCAGCGATAAAGGCTTCACTAGAATAGTCTTCGACTACTTCTATATGTACGGTCTTGGTAGCTATGCAAACAAATATTGCGATATAGCCTTTCATTGTACCTTTACCACGAGTTTTGGTAAGTCGAAGTTTGATAGGCCCAGCATAATCAACACCAGAACGCTCAAAGGGCGAAGAGGGGCGAACACGAGCTGGAGGTAACGCAGCCATCAATTGGGTTGAAGGACGAGGTGAGTAACGTATACAAGTAGCGCAAGACCGTATAACTTGTTTAACGACTTTGCGTCCATTGATCATCCAATATTAACGTCTCAGCGTAGCAAGAGTAAGCTGAACATCCCCGTGAAGAGTACGTTCATGAGCTTCCTCCGCTATGAGTCTAGAAAAATCACAATTAACAGGGAGAATAAGGGGATACTTTGCATCTTCTTCAAGTAGGGAATGCGAAAGATGGCCGCCCACCCTGAGCAAATGGTTTTGAATCAAGGGGTTTAGAGGTAACAAAAAACTCTTAGAAGGAAGCTTGCCTCCTTTAATTAGGAGTTGTAGTTCTGTCTTAAAATAGGCTGCGTGAACAAGATAAGCCATACAAAGTTTGGCGTTCTCAATCTCACTAGCCCCGACTTCCCTGAAAGATGGGAAACTGTGGCATAGTGAAGATTGAAGAACAAAAGAAGATCTAATTGCTGAAGGAGAAGTTGATTTATGCTTCACCTTGGAGCATATCCTAAAGACAAACCTAATGAAGTAGGAAACAACTCGTAACAACTCTTTTAGAGACGAATGCTCGTCGACGAGTTTCAAGATCTCTGGAGTATTCTCGTCAGAGCTGGATGGTACCTGATTAGCAGCTAAAGTAAAAATAGGTTTGACGTTAAGATGGCTTACGCAAAAATTAAGCTCATCATGAGTCTTGGACCATGGCGCGAAATTTTCTGACAACCACGAAGGACCTTTCCACCATAAACTATGAGACGCTAATTTTAAAGGTTCAATACCTCTTGAAATGACGTCAGCGGGGTTGTCACTTGAACGTACATGATGCCAGTAGGCGTTAGGCAGGAGGGTATGTATCTCAGAACAACGATTAGCGACAAACACACCCGAACGTGACGGATGGTCTTTCAACCAAAAAAGTACATCAGCTGAATCTGACCAAAGGTGAATACTCTCAACCTTTATTGGGAAAGCTTCGATAAACATTTGAACGCTGCGCAAAGTTCTAAACGAGGTATGCTTAGCGTCTTAAGTGGAGCTACTCGCGTTTTAGCCACTTGAAGAGTGACGATCACTTCTTGTGTACGGATTAAGCGCAGGTAGACTACTGCACCATACGCAAACTTAGAGGCATCCGCAAATCCATGAACTACAATAAGTTCGCAATGAGGAGTGAATCCACTCCAACGAGGGATTCTGATGTGATTAATAAAATGAAGATCTTGCAACCACGACTGCCACCGATTGGAGATGTAGAGAGGAAGTTCTTCATCCCAACTAACCTTAAGGAGCCACAAAGATTGCATGATGATCTTAGCGGTAATTACGATAGGAGCCAACCACCCCATGGGGTCGAAGATGCGAGCAATTCTAGAGAGAACCGAACGTTTGGTAAATGCCGACTCAGCAGGGGCATCTTCGATATGAAAACTAAAGTAATCTGTGTTAGGTTGCCAATCTATACCAAAGATTGGTACAGATGTTTCTGAGGCGAATAAAGTAATAGAATCAGCAGCTAACATATTCGAGGGTAAATAAGAAAGTACTGCAGTATTATTCGAAGTCCAGTTTCAAAGATTAAGATGACCTTGCTTAAAGAGTTGAATTAACTCATCTTGTTTCTGCAAAGCTTCTTCAAAAGAGTGTGCACCAGAAAGCACATTATCTGAATACATTTCTGTTCGGACAGCTTCAGCTGCGATTGGATATTTTTTGCCATAGTCTTCGGCTAATTTTAAGAGCGTGCGTATGGCTAGAAAAGGCGAGCAGGCGAAACCATACGTCACTGTGGTCAATCGATAGACCCGAATGGGTTCACTCTTCTCAGAACGCCATAAAATCGATTGATAGGGTTGATCATCTTGGTCGACACCAATTTGTCGGAACATCTTCTCCACGTCAGCTGAAAGAGCGATCTTATACCTACGCCAGGCACAGATCAAAGCGACGGGATTCTGAAGAAGATTGGGTCCAACGTGTAGAAGATCGTTGACCGAGACACCTGTTTTGGTTTTACTCGAAACATTAAATACAGTACGTAATTTGGTAGTCGTACTGGTTTCCTTCCACAAACCATGATGTGGTAAGAAGGCTTGACTTTTGTTAGACAACGAATCGAAATTCGAGGAGAGTGACATATGACCTAGGTCAATGTACTCTTTCATAAACTCTGTATAGGCTATTTTGAGTTTCTCGTCCTTAGCGAAGTTTGCTTCGAGATGAGTAAGTGCGCGTAATGCGGCAGAATGAGAGCTTTCGAGATGAGCAGAACTCAACTTATCTCGACTTTTCCAGGGTAGGCCTACTATATATTGCCCTGTTTTATCTTGACGAGTAGTTTTCTGATAGAACTCCTCGCATGCTTGTTCGTCAGGCGAGTAAGATTTTTTGTCGGCTGTTATTTCCTCCGCCCTCCAAAAATCTTGTAATGTATATTAAGCTGGAGTAGCCACTTCATAAGCCCGGGTTGAAAATAATCTCTTATTTTGTCGCTAATTTGTCGCTAATTTGTTACGCCAATCCCGATTTTGTCGCTCCAGCCGATTCCGAGAAACAATGGCTACTGCAACTTAAGTCATAAGCTGGAAAAGCCACTATTGTATCTTCTCAGCAATTGACAATAGCGACACCGGGTTAGGCCTAGATTTTGTCGCTAATTTGTCGCTCAAAGATGCCGTAGATCCCATGTCCCAAAAATGGACCGCTGTCCCAAAAAACGATACAAGGTCACGAGCATATAAGCAAAAATGACGAAAATTAAAAATAACAATTAATTTATAATTGCATATTTTGTCGCTAATTTGTCGCTGATTTTTCCCGCAAAATCCGATTTTAACGCTCCAGCCGATTCCGAGAAACAATGGCTACTGCAACGTAAGTCTTAAGGTGGAAAAGCCACTATTGTATCTTCTCAGCAATTGACAATAGCGACACCGGGTTA
This sequence comes from Torymus aiolomorphi, assembly GCA_036365515.1. Taxonomy (NCBI): domain Eukaryota; kingdom Metazoa; phylum Arthropoda; class Insecta; order Hymenoptera; family Torymidae; genus Torymus; species Torymus aiolomorphi. The sequence continues at coordinate 219,529,380 of CM070874.1, forward strand.
GGCCTAGATTTTGTCGCTAATTTGTCGCTCAAAGATGCCGTAGATCCCATGTCCCAAAAATGGACCGCTGTCCCAGAAAACGATACAAGGTCACAAGCATATAAGCAAAAATGATAAAAATTAAAAATATCCATTAACTTATAATTGCATATTTTGTCGCTAATTTGTCGCTGATTTTTCCCCGATTTTAACGCTCTAGCCGTTTCCGAGAAACAGTGGCTACGGTGGCGTGAGTCTTAAGCTGGAAAAGTCATTACGTTGTATCTTCTCAGCAATTAACAATAACGACACGGGGTTTGGCCTACTTTTTGTCGCTAATTTGTCGCTTGATGATGCCGTAGATCCCATGTCTCAAAAGTTGACCACTGTCCCAAAAGTGGAACGCATGCACGGAGATGAACAACGTCGGGTCATGCATATAAACGAAAATGATAAAACTAAAAAAAAATTAATTCAGCTAATGTGCATGAAGGCAACACTACTTTCGCAAATGTCGTTTCTTAATTAAAAACCCTAATCAAGCGAGAAGTCAAAGATTCAAAGATAGGCAGGATTCAAAAGTCGAAAGTCGATCGAAAACGCAAACGAAATCGTTTGGGACTCTGAAGAGGGGTTTCTTTTTAGTAAAACCGTAAGCAACAAATTCATAAGTGTACGGAATGTAGTCTTAAATATATTACTAAGTTGTTACAGCACTCCTGATTTTGTTGCTTCAAGAGAAGCGAGATCTTGAGTCAAAAGTCGACCGAAGACGCAGAAAAACGTGCTTGTGATGCTGACAATCGATATTTACATACAAAAACGGTAAGCGACGAATTCATTATCGTGCACAATGTTTTCTCTAGTATATTGTTAAGTTGTAACGGTATTCCTGAATTTGTTGCTTCAAGACAGATAGATCCCCGAAAACAAAATCGATGAAAACTGGAAAATAACGCGTTTGGGACGCTGAAATCGGGGTTTTCCTTAGCAAAACCGTAAGCAACAAATTCGCAAATGTGCAGAATCTCGTCTCTAATATGTTGCTACGTTGTTACAGCACTCCTGATTTTGTTGCTTCAAGATAGCCGAGATCACGAAGTCGAAAATCGATCGAAAACGCAAGAAAACGTGTTTTTGATGCTGACAATCGATTTTTACATACAAAATCGGTGAGAGACAAATTCATTAACGTGCACCATGTTATCTCTAGTATGTTCTGAAGTTGTAACGATATTCCGGAATTTGTCGCTTCTAGACAGTTAGATCCCGGACACAAAAATCGATCGAAACCGGAAAATAACACGATTGGGACGTTGAAATCGGGGTTTTCATTAGCAAAACCGTTAGCAACAAATTCACAAATGTGCAGAATCTCGACTCTAATATGTTGCTACGTTGTTAGAGTATTCCTGAATTTGTTGCTTAGCAGTAGATTATATCTCGGAATCGAAAGTCGATCGAAAACGGTAAAAACCCGTTTGGGATTAGGTAAATGGGGTTTTCTTTAGAAAAACCGTAAGCAACAAATTCACAAATGCGCAGACTCTTGTCTCTAATATGTCCTGATTTTGTTGCTTCAGGATAGGCGAGATCTCGAAGTCGAAAATCGATCGAAGACGCAAAAAAACGTGTTTTTGATGCTGACAATAGATATTTACATACAGAAACGGTGAGCGACAAATTCTTTAACGTGCTAAATCTTTTCTCTAGTATGTTCTCAAATTGTAACGGTATTCCTGAATTTGTCGCTTCTAGACAGTTAGTTCCCGGCCACAAAAATCGAACGAAACCGGAAAATAACGCGTTTGGGACGCTGAAATCGGGGTTTTCTTTAGCAAAACCGTAAGCAACAAATTTACAAATGCGTAGACTCTTGTCCCTAATATGTTACTAAGTTGTTACAGCACTCCTGATTTTGTTGCTTCAAGATAGCCGAGATTTCGAAGTCGAAAATCGATCGAAAACGCAAAAAAACGTGTTTTTGATGCTGACAATCGATATTTACATACAGAAACGGTGAGCGACAAATTCTTTAACGAGCTAAATCTTTTCTCTAGTATGTTCTCAAGTTGTAACGGTATTCCTGAATTTGTTGCTTCTAGACAGTTAGTTCCCAGACACAAAAATCGATCGAAACCGGAAAATAACGCGTTTGGGACGCTGGAATCGGGATTTTCTTTAGCAAAACCGTAAGCAACAAATTCACAAATGCGCAGATTCTTGTCTCTAATATGTTGCTACGTTGTTAGAGTATTCCTGAATTTATTGCTTTGCAGTAGATTATATCCCGGAGTCTAAAGTCGATCGAAAACGGTAAAAACCCGTTTGAGATTAGGTAAATGGGGTTTTCGTTAGAAAAACCGTAAGCAACAAATTCACAAATGCGCAGACTCTTGTCTCTAATATGTTGCTACGTTGTTAGAGCACTCCTGATTTTGTTGCTCCAAGATAACCGAGATTCCGAAGTCGAAAATCAATCGAAAACGCAAAAAAACGTGTTTTTGATGCTGACAATCAATATTTATATACAGAAACGGTGAGCAACAAGTTCTTTAATGTGCACAATCTTTTCTCTAGTATGTTCTCAAGTTGTAACGGTATTGCTGATTTTGTCGCTTCTAGACAGTTAGTTCCCGGACACAAAAATCGATCGAAACCGGAAAATAACGCGTTTGGGACGCTGAAATCGGGGTTTTCTTTAGCAAAACCTTAAGCAACAAATTTACAAATGCGCAGACTCTTGTCTCTAATATGTTACTAAGTTGTTACAGCACTCCTGATTTTGTTGCTTCAGGATAGGCGAGATCTCGAAGTCGAAAATGGATCGAAAACTCAAAATAACGTGGTTGTGATGCTGACAATCGATTTTTACGTACCAAAACGGTAAGCGACAAATTCATTAAAGTGCGCCATATTATCTGTAGTATGTTCTCATGTTGTAACGGTATTCCTGAATTTGTCGCTTCTAGACAGTTAGTTCCCGGACACAAAAATCGATCGAAACCGGAAAATAACGCGTTTGGGACGCTGAAATCGGGGTTTTTTTTTAGCCAAACCGTAAGCAACAAATTCACAAGTGCGGAGACTCTTGTCTTTAATATGTTGCTACGTTGTTAGAGCACTCCTGATTTTGTTGCTTCAAGATAACCGAGATTCCGAAGTCGAAAATCAATCGAAAACGCAAAAAAACGTGTTTTTGATGCTGACAATCGATATTTACATACAGAAACGGTGAGCGACAAATTCATTAACGTGCACCATGTTATCTCTAGTATGTTCTCAAGTTGTAATGGTATTCCGGAATTTGTCGCTTCTAGACAGTTATATCCCGGACACAGAAATCGATCGAAACCGGAAAATAACACGATTGGGACGTTGAAATCGGGGTTTTCTTTAGCAAAACCGTTAGCAACAAATTCACAAATGTTCAGAATCTCGACTCTAATATGTTGCTACGTTGTTAGAGTATTCCTGAATTTGTTGCTTAGCAGTAGATTATATCTCGGAATCGAAAGTCGATCGAAAACGGTAAAAACCCGTTTGGGATTAGGTAAATGGGGTTTTCTTTAGAAAAACCGTAAGCAACAAATTCACAAATGCGCAGACTCTTGTCTCTAATATGTTGCTACGTTGTTAGAGCACTCCTGATTTTGTTGCTTCAAGATAGCCGAGATTTCGAAGTTGAAAATCGATCGAAAACGCAAAAAAACGTGTTTTTGATGCTGACAATCGATATTTACATACAGAAACGGTGAGCGACAAATTCTTTAACGAGCTAAATCTTTTCTCTAGTATGTTCTCAAGTTGTAACGGTATTCCTGAATTTGTTGCTTCTAGACAGTTAGTTCCCGGACACAAAAATCGATCGAAACCGGAAAATAACGCGTTTGGGACGCTGAAATCGGGATTTTCTGTAGCAAAACCGTAAGCTACAAATTCACAAATGCGCAGACTCTTGTCTCTAATATGTTGCTACGTTGTTAGAGTATTCCTGAATTTATTGCTTTGCAGTAGATTATATCCCGGAGTCTAAAGTCGATCGAAAACGGTAAAAACCCGTTTGAGATTAGGTAAATGGGGTTTTCGTTAGAAAAACCGTAAGCAACAAATTCACAAATGCGCAGACTCTTGTCTCTAATATGTTACTAAGTTGTTACAGCACTCCTGATTTTGTTGCTTCAAGATAGCCGAGATTTCGAAGTCGAAAATCGATCGAAAACGCAAAAAAACGTGTTTTTGATGCTGACAATCGATATTTACATACAGAAACGGTGAGCGACAAATTCATTAACGTGCACCATGTTATCTCTAGTATGTTCGCAAGTTGTAACGGTATTCCGGAATTTGTCGCTTCTAGACAGTTAGATCCCGGACACAAAAATCGATCGAAACCGGAAAATAACACGATTGGGACGTTGAAATCGGGGTTTTCATTAGCAAAACCGTTAGCAACAAATTCACAAATGTGCAGAATCTCGACTCTAATATGTTGCTACGTTGTTAGAGTATTCCTGAATTTGTTGCTTAGCAGTAGATTATATCTCGGAATCGAAAGTCGATCGAAAACGGTAAAAACCCGTTTGGGATTAGGTAAATGGGGTTTTCTTTAGAAAAACCGTAAGCAACAAATTCACAAATGCGGAGACTCTTGTCTCTAATATGTTACTAAGTTGTTACAGCACTCCTGATTTTGTTGCTTCAGGATAGGCGAGATCTCGAAGTCGAAAATCGATCGAAGACGCAAAAAAACGTGTTTTTGATGCTGACAATCGATATTTACATACAGAAACGGTGAGCGACAAATTCTTTAACGAGCTAAATCTTTTCTCTAGTATGTTCTCAAGTTGTAACGGTATTCCTGAATTTGTTGCTTCTAGACAGTTAGTTCCCTGACACAAAAATCGATCGAAACCGGAAAATAACGCGTTTGGGACGCTGAAATCGGGGTTTTCTTAAGCAAAACCGTAAGCAACAAATTTACAAATGCGCAGACTCTTGTCCCTAATATGTTACTAAGTTGTTACAGCACTCCTGATTTTGTTGCTTCAAGATAGCCGAGATTTCGAAGTAGAAAATCGATCGAAAACGCAAAAAAACGTGTTTTTGATGCTGACAATCGATATTTACATACAGAAACGGTGAGCGACAAATTCTTTAACGAGCTAAATCTTTTCTCTAGTATGTTCTCAAGTTGTAACGGTATTCCTGAATTTGTTGCTTCTAGACAGTTAGTTCCCGGACACAAAAATCGATCGAAACCGGAAAATAACGCGTTTGGGACGCTGAAATCGGGATTTTCTTTAGCAAAACCGTAAGCAACAAATTCACAAATGCGCAGACTCTTGTCTCTAATATGTTGCTACGTTGTTAGAGTATTCCTGAATTTATTGCTTTGCAGTAGATTATATCCCGGAGTCTAAAGTCGATCGAAAACGGTAAAAACCCGTTTGAGATTAGGTAAATGGGGTTTTCGTTAGAAAAACCGTAAGCAACAAATTCACAAATGCGCAGACTCTTGTCTCTAATATGTTGCTACGTTGTTAGAGTACTCCTGATTTTGTTGCTCCAAGATAACCGAGATTCCGAAGTCGAAAATCAATCGAAAACGCAAAAAAACGTGTTTTTGATGCTGACAATCGATATTTACATACAGAAACGGTGAGCAACATGTTCTTTAATGTGCACAATCTTTTCTCTAGTATGTTCTCAAGTTGTAACGGTATTCCTGATTTTGTCGCTTCTAGACAGTTAGTTCCCGGACACAAAAATCGATCGAAACCGGAAAATAACGCGTTTGGGATGCTGAAATCGGGGTTTTCTTTAGCAAAACCTTAAGCAACAAATTTACAAATGCGCAGACTCTTGTCTCTAATATGTTACTAAGTTGTTACAGCACTCCTGATTTTGTTGCTTCAGGATAGGCGAGATCTCGAAGTCGAAAATGGATCGAAAACTCAAAAAACGTGGTTGTGATGCTGACAATCGATTTTTACGTACCAAAACGGTGAGCGACAAATTCATTAAAGTGCGCCATATTATCTCTAGTATGTTCTCAAGTTGTAACGGTATTCCTGAATTTGTCGCTTCTAGACAGTTAGTTCCCGGACACAAAAATCGATCGAAACCGGAAAATAACGCGTTTGGGACGCTGAAATTGGGATTTTCTTTAGCAAAACCGTAAGCAACAAATTCACAAATGCGCAGACTCTTGTCTCTATTATGTTGCTACGTTGTTAGAGTATTCCTGAATTTGTTGCTTTGCAGTAGATTATATCCCGGAGTATAAAGTCGATCGAAAACGGTAAAAACGCGTTTGAGATTAGGTAAATGGGGTTTTCGTTAGAAAAACCGTAAGCAACAAATTCCCAAATATGCAGACTCTTGTCTCTAATATGTTACTAAGTTGTTACAGCATTCCTGATTTTGTTGCTTCAAAATAGCCGAGATCTCGAAGTCGAAAATCGATCGAAAACGCAAAAAAAACGTGTTTGTGATGCTGACAATCGATTTTTACATACAAAAACGGTAAGCGACAAATTTATTAACGTGTACCATGTTATCTCTAGTATGTTCTGAAGTTGTAACGGTATTCCTGAATTTGTTGCGGCTAGACAGTTAGATCCCAGACACAAAAATCGATCGAAGCCGGAAAATAACGCGTTTGGGACGCTCATATCGGGGTCTTCTTTAGCAAAACAGTAAGCATCAATTTTTCAAATGCGCAGACTCTTGTCTCTAATATGTTACTAAGTTGTTACAGCACTCCTGATTTTGTTGCTTCAAGATAGCCGACATATCGAAGTCGAAAATCGATCGTAAACGCAAAAAAACGGGTTTGTGTTGCTGACAATCGATTTTTACATACAAAAACGGTAAGCGACAAATTCTTTAACGTGTACAATGTTTTCTCTAGTATGTTCTCAAGTTGTAACAGTATTCCTGAATTTGTTGCTGCTAGACAGTTAGATCCGGGACACAAAAATCGATCGAAACCGGAAAATAACGCGTTTGGGACGCTCATATCGGGGTCTTCTTTAGCAAAACAGTAAGCATCAAATTCACAAATGTGCAGAATCTTGTCTGCAATATATTGCTACGTTGTTACAGTATTCCTGAATTTGTTGCTTAGCAGTAGATTATATCCCGGAGTCGAAAGTCGATCGAAAATGGTCAGAAGAGGTTTGGTATTACGTAAATGGGGTTGTCTTTAGTAAAACCGTAAGCAACAAATTCATAACTGTACCGAATGTTTTCTCTAGTATGTTGTTAAATTGTAACGGTATTCCTGAATCTTTGACTTCAAGACAGCTAGATCCCGGAGACAACAATTGATCGAAACTGCAAAATAACGCGTTTGGAACGTTGAATTCTGAATTTTCCTTAGCCAAACCGTAAGCAAGAAATTCGCAAATGTGCAGAATCTTGTCTCAAATATTTTGCTAAATTATTCCTAAATGTTTTGGTTTGCCGTAGTTTATATTCCGGAGTCGAAAGTCGATCGAAAACAGAAAAAGATGCATTTCGGACGCTGGCGAGTGGGTTTTATTAGTAAATAGATAAGGAAAAAATTCATAACTGTGCAGAATGTCGTCTCTAATATGCGTTGTAGTCTAATATAGCTTAGTAAAATATTAGCAACAACGTTTATCACAGTTTTGAATTTGTTGCTGATCGCTTACCTAAATTAAAGCAACAAATTAGCAAGAAATGTCACTTGCGCCGGCATAAAATGTGTCGCCGGACAGTAGTTCCAGTAGTGGCGATGCTGGCCCAGTTTTCATGGTAGCACCGCGACGATATCTCGGAAACGGTTGAAGCAACAAATTTGGGATTGGCGTAACAAACGAGCAACAAATTTGCAACAAAAATAACCTCTGTCTCAGTTCACTAGAACAAGAATTTGCAAAGTTGGACAAATATGAGCTGTGTCGCGTACATGCGTATAATACGGCTTCTAAAGTGCGAAACGGAAATTAGCACTATAGCGGTAGAACAGTAGCGCCCCCAGGGGGGAGATGACGAACGGCGTTTGTGCACCAGATAGACACGCGTGAGACCCGCGATCATGCGGTCGCGTTGGGCCCGATATCGCCGTCGAGTTATAATAAAGACTTGTGTGTGCGTAGTGATAGAGAGCGGCTCGTAAGGACTGTTGTAAGCAGAGTCTGAGAACAAATAAAGTATCCGTCAATATAAGTTCACGGGGTATTTTGATTTAGTCTCCTTATCCCCGTACGCTAAAATCTGCTAGCTTAATATCAAGTCATATACATTTGGTCCTGTGTCGAGCTCAGGGACCCGCAAAGACTTGTATGATTTTTGGCTCCGGCTATCTTACAGCAACGAATTAGCAACACATATGTCCCTTGTCTCGTTTTGATAGAGGGAAAACTCGCAAACATATCCGAACACGATCTGCTAGATTAATATTAAGCTAGCAGATCACCTGTTTCTTGGAAACGTCTGGAACATCAAAATCCGGATTGGTATAAGAAATTAACAGTAAATTAGCAATATATTATGGTATTATGTAGAAAGCGCGGTCATTAAAGTGATCTGCTAGCTTAATATACTAGTGTTTTCGATAGACTTTTGATTTTCAGATTTCGCCTGTCCTACAGCAACAAATTCAGGAATACCGTTGCAACTTAGCAACATATTAAAAACTAGATTCGGCCTAGTTATGAATTTGTTGCTTACTGTTTTATTAAAGAAAACACCATTTTCAGCGTTCCAAACGTGTTTTTGAATTTATTGCTTACCGTTTTAGTTCATAAAACCAGATTTACCAGATTTTGTGCATTTTCGATCAATTTTCGTCTCCGAAATCTAGCTTGCCTTATAGCAACAAATTCAGAAATACCATTTCAACTTAGCAATAGTGCGTTTGCGAACCGAAGACGAGTACTGCAGCCACACGAGGTCAAAAAACCCACTAAGCTCTTGGTGCACACCATATTTTATGTCACACAAGCACTTTTTTCGCGTTTTTTTTATCTATTATGCGAGCTGAAAGTGATCGTTTATAGACCGGCGGGCAAAAAAAAAATATTTTTCTAACCGCTGCCCATAAGCTTCGTTAAAAAAAAAACGCGAAAAAGAATACTTGTGTTACAAAAAATATGGTGTGCACCAAGGGCTAAGTGGTCTTTTTGACCTCGTGTGGTTGCAGTACTCGTCTTCGGCTCGCAAAACGTACTCGCCTTTGGTTCGTGCTTGCTCGCCTTCGACTCGTACTGCAAACTCCACACTCGGTCTAAAAAAGCCCACTTTGCGCCCTTGGTACATAATATACTATTACGCGGGAGAGAAAAGTGTGGAGCCAGCACTTACAAATTCTACGGATACTCGCTGTCGTCGGCCGTCCTTCCGCACCAGCACCTGATGCGTCGCTCACAGTTGCTTACCGAGATTCGGTCAACGTAACATTGGCAAGAGGCGCACAATCGCACTTGCACACTCTTTCGCACGGCGTCACACGGCAAAAACTCTCCACTTGGACTATATCGCACTCTCTAATAGAGCGAGGAGCGCGGGCGCTATCCAAAATGAGATTAAGCAGGTTCAAATAAAATCGTAAAGTCTGCATATGAAAATATTATTGAAGGATGTTATTGTTCAGGTCTTCGTAAACAAATTAGTATAGTTTTAAATGCAAGTTGCCGACCAATACTTGACATAATATTGTTAAAAAATTAATATTTTAAAATGGGAAAATATGGGAGTCATGCTGTAGGATTGGAAAAGTATTTAAATTGAAGTACATAAACACTGCAGAATTATAACAAAAATTGAACAATTATAATTAATTAATTTATTGTTTGAAAATATTTCTTAAATATTGAAGAATGAAAATAATATTTATATTAACAGACAATTGACTTCAGACTTTTAATAGAACCACCTTAATTGTCTGTCTCCTCGCGCGCCACTCCCCCCCCCCTCTCACTCTCTCTCCCTCTCGCTCTTTCTCTCTCTCACTCCCTCTCTCTCGCTTTCTCTCTCTCTCTCTGCACATGTAACATCTTAGAGTAGTTAGTACATTCATTAGACGGGGAGAGAGGGACATGATGAGGAATAATTTTTCGTCATACCATTTACTAAATAAAACATAATTTACAGCGTCCAAAACGCGTTTTTCTGTATTTTCGATCGACGTTCGACTCTGGTATATAGCCTGTCGGTTTTCACCGTTTTCGATCGACTTTTGTGTCCGGGAACTAACTGTCTAGAAGCGACATATTCAGGAGTACCGTTACAACTTGAGAACATACTAGAGAAAAGATTGTGCACGGTTAAGAATTTGTCGCTTACCGTTTTTGTACGTAAAAATCGATTGTCAGCATGAAAAACACGTTTTATTGCGTTTTCGACCGATTTCCGACTTCGAGATCTTGGCTATCTTGAAGCAACAAAATCAGGAGTGCTGTAACAACTTAGTAACATATTAGAGACAAGAGTCTGCGCATTTGTAAATTTGTTGCTTACGGTTTTGCTAAAGAAAACCCCGATTTCAGCGTCCAAAACGCGTTATTTTCCGGTTTCGATGGATTTTTGTGTCCGGGAACTAACTGTCTAGAAGCGACAAATTCAGGAATACCGTTACAACTTGAGAACATACTAGAGAAAAGATTGTGCACGGTTAAGAATTTGTCGCTTACCGTTTTTGTATGTAAAAATCGATTGTCAGCATCACAAACACGTTTTTTTTGCGTTTTCGATCGATTTTCGACTTCGAGATCTCGGCTATTTTGAAGCAACAAAATCAGAAATGCTGTAACAACTTAGTAACATATTAGAGACAAGAGTCTGCATATTTGGGAATTTGTTGCTTACGGTTTTTCTAACGAAAACCCCATTTACCTAATCTCAAACGCGTTTTTACCGTTTTCGATCGACTTTATACTCCGGGGTATAATCTACTGCAAAGCAACAAATTCAGGAATACTCTAACAACGTAGCAATATATTAGAGACAAGAGTCTGCGCATTTGTGAATTTGTTGCTTACGGTTTTGCTAAAGAAAATCCCGATTTCAGCGTCCCAAACGGGTTATTTTCCGGTTTCGATCGATTTTTGTGTCCGGGAACTAACTGTCTAGAAGCGACAAATTCAGGAATACCGTTACAACTTGAGAACATAGTAGAGAAAAGATTTAGCACGTTAAAGAATTTGTCGCTCACCGTTTCTGTATGTAAATATCGATTGTCAGCATCAAAAACACGTTTTTTTGCGTTTTCGATCGATTTTCGACTTCGAAATCTCGGCTATCTTGAAGCAACAAAATCAGGGGTGCTGTAACAACTTAGTAACATATTAGAGACAAGAGTCTGCGCATTTGTAAATTTGTTGCTTACGGTTTTGCTAAAGAAAACCCCGATTTCAGCGTCCCAAACGCGTTATTTTCCGGTTTCGATCGATTTTTGTGTCCGGGAACTAACTGTCTAGAAGCGACGAAATCAGGAATACCGTTACAACTTGTGAACATACTAGAGAAAAGATTGTGCACATTAAAGAATTTGTCGCTCACCGTTTCTGTATGTAAATATCGATTGTCAGCATCAAAAACACGTTTTTTTGCGTTTTCGATTGATTTTCGACTTCGGAATCTCGGTTATCTTGAACAACAAAATCAGGAGTGCTCTAACAACGTAGCAACATATTAGAGACAAGAGTCTGCGCATTTGTGAATTTGTTGCTTACGGTTTGGCTAAAAGAAAACCCCGATTTCAGCGTCCCAAACGCGTTATTTTCCGGTTTCGATCGATTTTTGTGTCCGGGAACTAACTGTCTAGAAGCGACAAATTCAGGAATACGGTTACAACTTGAGAACATACTAGAGATAATATGGCGCACTTTAATGAATTTGTCGCTCACCGTTTTGGTACGTAAAAATCGATTGTCAGCATCACAACCACGTTTTTTTGAGTTTTCGATCCATTTTCGACTTCGAGAACCCGCCTATCCTGAAGCAACAAAATCAGGAGTGCTGTAACAACTTAGTAACATATTAGAGACAAGAGTCTGCGCATTTGTAAATTTGTTGCTTAAGGTTTTGCTAAAGAAAACCCCGATTTCAGCGTCCCAAACGCGTTATTTTCCGGTTTCGATCGATTTTTGTGTCCGGAAACTAACTGTCTAGAAGCGACAAAATCAGGAATACCGATACAACTTGAGAACATACTAGAGAAAAGATTGTGCACATTAAAGAACTTGTTGCTCACCGTTTCTGTATGTAAATATTGATTGTCAGCATCAAAAACACGTTTTTTGCGTTTTCGATTGATTTTCGACTTCGGAATCTCGGTTATCTTGGAGCAACAAAATCAGGAGTGCTCTAACAACGTAGCAACATATTAGAGACAAGAGTCTGCGCATTTGTGAATTTGTTGCTTACGGTTTTTCTAACGAAAACCCCATTTACCTAATCTCAAACGGGTTTTTACCGTTTCGATCGACTTTAGACTCCGGGATATAATCTACTGCAAAGCAATAAATTCAGGAATACTCTAACAACGTAGCAACATATTAGAGACAAGAGTCTGCGCATTTGTGAATTTGTTGCTTACGGTTTTGCTAAAGAAAATCCCGGTTTCAGCGTCCCAAACGCGTTATTTTCCGGTTTCGATTGATTTTTGTGTCCGGGAACTAACTGTCTAGAAGCAACAAATTCAGGAATACCGTTACAACTTGAGAACATACTAGAGAAAAGATTTAGCTCGTTAAAGAATTTATCGCTCACCGTTTCTATATGTAAATATCGATTGTCAGCATCAAAAACACGTTTCTTTGCGTTTTCGATCGATTTTCGACTTCGAAATCTCGGCTATCTTGAAGCAACAAAATCAGGAGTGCTGTAACGACTTAGTAACATATTAGGGACAAGAGTCTGCGCATTTGTAAATTTGTTGCTTACGGTTTTGCTAAAGAAAACCCCGATTTCAGCATCCCAAACGCGTTATTTTCCGGTTTCGATCGATTTTTGTGGCCGGGAACTAACTGTCTAGAAGCGACAAATTCAGGAATACCGTTACAATTTGAGAACATACTAGAGAAAAGATTTAGCACGTTAAAGAATTTGTCGCTCACCGTTTCTGTATGTAAATATCTATTGTCAGCATCAAAAACACGTTTTTTTGCGTCTTCGATCGATTTTCGACTTCGAGATCTCGCCTATCCTGAAGCAACACAATCAGGAGTGCTGTAACAACTTAGTAACATATTAGAGACAAGAGTCTGCGCATTTGTGAATTTGTTGCTTACGGTTTTTCTAAAGAAAACCCCATTTACCTAATCCCAAACGGGTTTTTACCGTTTTCGATCGACTTTCGATTCCGAGATATAATCTACTGCTAAGCAACAAATTCAGGAATACTCTAACAACGTAGCAACATATTAGAGTCGAGATTCTGCACATTTGTGAATTTGTTGCTAACGGTTTTGCTAAAGAAAACCCTGATTTCAACGTCCCAATCGTGTTATTTTCCGGTTTCGATCGATTTTTGTGTCCGGGATCTAACTGTCTAGAAGCGACAAATTCCGGAATACCGTTACAACTTGAGAACATACTAGAGATAACATGGTGCACGTTAATGAATTTGTCGCTCACCGTTTCTGTATGTAAATATCGATTGTCAGCATCAAAAACACGTTTTTTTGCGTTTTCGATCGATTTTCGACTTCGAAATCTCGGCTATCTTGAAGCAACAAAATCAGGAGTGCTGTAACAACTTAGTAACATATTAGAGACAAGAGTCTGCGCATTTGTAAATTTGTTGCTTAAGGTTTTGCTAAAGAAAACCCCGATTTCAGCGTCCCAAACGCGTTATTTTCCGGTTTCGATCGATTTTTGTGTCCGGGAACTAACTGTCTAGAAGCGACAAAATCAGGAATACCGTTACAACTTGAGAACATACTAGAGATAACATGGTGCACGTTAATGAATTTGTCGCTCACCGTTTCTGTATGTAAATATCGATTGTCAGCATCAAAAACACGTTTTTTTGCGTTTTCGATTGATTTTCGACTTCGGAATCTCGGTTATCTTGAACAACAAAATCAGGAGTGCTCTAACAACGTAGCAACATATTAGAGACAAGAGTCTGCGCATTTGTGAATTTGTTGCTTACGGTTTGGCTAAAAGAAAACCCCGATTTCAGCGTCCCAAACGCGTTATTTTCCGGTTTCGTTCGATTTTTGTGTCCGGGAACTAACTGTCTAGAAGCGACAAATTCAGGAATACCGTTACAACTTGAGAACATACTAGAGATAATATGGCGCACTTTAATGAATTTGTCGCTCACCGTTTTGGTACGTAAAAATCGATTGTCAGCATCACAACCACGTTTTTTTGAGTTTTCGATCCATTTTCAACTTCGAGAACCCGCCTATCCTGAAGCAACAAAATCAGGAGTGCTGTAACAACTTAGTAACATATTAGAGACAAGAGTCTGCGCATTTGTAAATTTGTTGCTTAAGGTTTTGCTAAAGAAAACCCCGATTTCAGCGTCCCAAACGCGTTATTTTCCGGTTTCGATCGATTTTTGTGTCCGGGAACTAACTGTCTAGAAGCGACAAAATCAGGAATACCGATACAACTTGAGAACATACTAGAGAAAAGATTGTGCACATTAAAGAACTTGTTGCTCACCGTTTCTGTATGTAAATATTGATTGTCAGCATCAAAAACACGTTTTTTTGCGTTTTCGATTGATTTTCGACTTCGGAATCTCGGTTATCTTGGAGCAACAAAATCAGGAGTGCTCTAACAACGTAGCAACATATTAGAGACAAGAGTCTGCGCATTTGTGAATTTGTTGCTTACGGTTTTTCTAACGAAAACCCCATTTACCTAATCTCAAACGGGTTTTTACCGTTTTCGATCGACTTTAGACTCCGGGATATAATCTACTGCAAAGCAATAAATTCAGGAATACTCTAACAACGTAGCAACATATTAGAGACAAGAGTCTGCGCATTTGTGAATTTGTTGCTTACGGTTTTGCTAAAGAAAATCCCGGTTTCAGCGTCCCAAACGCGTTATTTTCCGGTTTCGATTGATTTTTGTGTCCGGGAACTAACTGTCTAGAAGCAACAAATTCAGGAATACCGTTACAACTTGAGAACATACTAGAGAAAAGATTTAGCTCGTTAAAGAATTTATCGCTCACCGTTTCTATATGTAAATATCGATTTTCAGCATCAAAAACACGTTTCTTTGCGTTTTCGATCGATTTTCGACTTCGAAATCTCGGCTATCTTGAAGCAACAAAATCAGGAGTGCTGTAACGACTTAGTAACATATTAGGGACAAGAGTCTGCGCATTTGTAAATTTGTTGCTTACGGTTTTGCTAAAGAAAACCCCGATTTCAGCATCCCAAACGCGTTATTTTCCGGTTTCGATCGATTTTTGTGGCCGGGAACTAACTGTCTAGAAGCGACACATTCAGGAATACCGTTACAATTTGAGAACATACTAGAGAAAAGATTTAGCACGTTAAAGAATTTGTCGCTCACCGTTTCTGTATGTAAATATCTATTGTCAGCATCAAAAACACGTTTTTTTGCGTCTTCGATCGATTTTCGACTTCGAGATCTCGCCTATCCTGAAGCAACACAATCAGGAGTGCTGTAACAACTTAGTAACATATTAGAGACAAGAGTCTGCGCATTTGTGAATTTGTTGCTTACGGTTTTTCTAAAGAAAACCCCATTTACCTAATCCCAAACGGGTTTTTACCGTTTTCGATCGACTTTCGATTCCGAGATATAATCTACTGCTAAGCAACAAATTCAGGAATACTCTAACAACGTAGCAACATATTAGAGTCGAGATTCTGCACATTTGTGAATTTGTTGCTAACGGTTTTGCTAAAGAAAACCCTGATTTCAACGTCCCAAACGCGTTATTTTCCGGTTTCGATCGATTTTTGTGTCCGGGAACTAACTGTCTAGAAGCGACAAATTCAGGAATACCGTTACAACTTGAGAACATACTAGAGATAATATGGCGCACTTTAATGAATTTGTCGCTCACTGTTTTGGTACGTAAAAATCGATTGTCAGCATCACAACCACGTTTTTTTGAGTTTTCGATCCATTTTCGACTTCGAGAACCCGCCTATCCTGAAGCAACAAAATCAGGAGTGCTGTAACAACTTAGTAACATATTAGAGACAAGAGTCTGCGCATTTGTAAATTTGTTGCTTAAGGTTTTGCTAAAGAAAACCCCGATTTCAGCGTCCCAAACTCGTTATTTTCCGGTTTCGATCGATTTTTGTGTCCGGGAACTAACTGTCTAGAAGCGACAAAATCAGGAATACCGTTACAACTTGAGAACATACTAGAGATAACATGGTGCACGTTAATGAATTTGTCGCTCACCGATTTTGTATGTAAAAATCGATTGTCAGCATCAAAAACACGTTTTCTTGCGTTTTCGATCGATTTTCGACTTCGAGATCTCGGCTATTTTGAAGCAACAAAATCAGGAGTGCTGTAACAACGTAGCAACATATTAGAGACGAGATTCTGCACATTTGCGAATTTGTTGCTTACGGTTTTGCTAAGGAAAACCCCGATTTCAGCGTCCCAAACGCGTTATTTTCCAGTTTTCATCGATTTTGTTTTCGGGGATCTATCTGTCTTGAAGCAACAAATTCAGGAATACCGTTACAACTTAACAATATACTAGAGAAAACATTGTCCACGATAATGAATTCGTCGCTTACCGTTTTTGTATGTAAATATCGATTGTCAACATCACAAGCACGTTTTTCTGCGTCTTCGGTCGACTTTTGACTCAAGATCTCGCTTCTCTTGAAGCAACAAAATCAGGAGTGCTGTAACAACTTAGTAATATATTTAAGACTACATTCCGTACAGTTATGAATTTGTTGCTTACGGTTTTACTAAAAAAAAAACCCCTCTTCAGAGTCCCAAACGATTTCGTTTGCGTTTTCGATCGACTTTCGACTTTTGCATCCTGCCTATCTTTTAATCTTTGACTTCTCGCTTGATTAGGGTTTTTAATTAAGAAACGACATTTGTGAAAGTAGTGTTGCCTGCATGCACATTAGCTGAATTAATTTTTTTTTAGTTTTATCATTTTCGTTTATATGCATGACCCGACGTTGTTCATCTCCATGCATGCGTTCCACTTTTGGGACAGTGGTCAACTTTTGAGACATGGGATCTACGGCATCATCAAGCGACAAATTAGCGACAAAAAGTAGGCCAAACCCCGTGTCGTTATTGTTAATTGCTGAGAAGATACAACGTAATGACTTTTCCAGCTTAAGACTCACGCCACCGTAGCCACTGTTTCTCGGAAACGGCTAGAGCGTTAAAATCGGGGAAAAATCAGCGACAAATTAGCGACAAAATATGCAATTATAAGTTAATGGATATTTTTAATTTTTATCATTTTTGCTTATATGCTTGTGACCTTGTATCGTTTTCTGGGACAGTGGTCCATTTTTGGGACATGGGATCTACGGCATCTTTGAGCGACAAATTAGCGACAAAATCTAGGCCTAACCCGGTGTCGCTATCGTCAATTGGTGAGACAATAGAACGTAATGGCTTTCCTATCTTAATATTACGCTAGAATAGCCATTGTTTCTCGAAAACGGCTAGAGCGTTAAAATCGGGTTTTGCGGGAAAAATCAGCGACAAATTAGCGACAAAATATGCAATTATAAGTTAATGAATATCTTTAATTTTCATAATTTTTGCTTATATGCTCGTGACCTTGTATCGTTTTTTGGGACAGCGGTCCATTTTTGGGACATGGGATCTACGGCATCTTTGAGCGACAAATTAGCGACAAAATCTAGGCCTAACCCGGTGTCGCTATTGTCAATTGCTGAGAAGATACAATAGTGGCTTTTCCAGCTTAAGACTTACGTTGCAATAGCCATTGTTTCTCGGAATCGGCTGGAGCGTTAAAATCGGATTTTGCGGGAAAAATCAGCGACAAATTAGCGACAAAATATGCAATTATAAGTTAATTGTTATTTTTAATTTTCGTCATTTTTGCTTATATGCTCGTGACCTTGTATCGTTTTTTGGGACAGCGGTCCATTTTTGGGACATGGGATCTACGGCATCTTTGAGCGACAAATTAGCGACAAAATCTAGGCCTAACCCGGTGTCGCTATAGTCAATTGCTGAGACAATAGAACGTAATGGCTTTCCTATCTTAATTTTACGCTAGAATAGCCATTGTTTCTCGAAAACAGCTAGAGCGTTAAAATCATGTTTTGCGGGAAAAATCAGCGACAAATTAGCGACAAAATATGCAATTATAAGTTAATGAATATTTTTAATTTTCATAATTTTTGCTTATATGCTCGTGACCTTGTATCGTTTTTTGGGACAGCGGTCCATTTTTGGGACATGGGATCTACGGCATCTTTGAGCGACAAATTAGCGACAAAATCTAGGCCTAACCCGGTGTCGCTATTGTCAATTGCTGAGAAGATACAATAGTGGCTTTTCCAGCTTAAGGCTTACGTTGCAGTAGCCATTGTTTCTCGGAATCGGCTGGAGCATTAAAATCGGATTTTGCGGGAAAAATCAGCGACAAATTAGCGACAAAATATGCAATTATAAGTTAATTGTTATTTTTAATTTTCGTCATTTTTGCTTATATGCTCGTGACCTTGTATCGTTTTTTTGGACTGCGGTCCATTTTTGGGACATGGGATCTACGGCATCTTTGAGCGACAAATTAGCGACAAAATCTAGGCCTAACCCGATGTCGCTATTGTCAATTGCTGAGAAGATACAATAGTGGCTTTTCCAGCTTATGACTTAAGTTGCAGTAGCCATTGTTTCTCGGAATCGGCTGGAGCGACAAAATCGGGATTGGCGTAACAAATTAGCGACAAATTAGCGACAAAATAAGGGATTATTTTCAACCCGGGCTTATGAAGTGGCTACTCCAGCTTAATATACATAATCTTGTACGAGCTCCAAGAGTTTGGCTTCATGCTCACATTCGTTTGAGCAATAGAGAGAGAAAGGGTCTGGCCCGATTTCTGGGGGTGAAGTAGAAATATTGCCAGTAAGGAGCCATCCAAGTTTGGAACTTAGTGCTATCGGCTGAAGGCTTTGGCCCTTCATTATTTGACTTTCAATGATTTGCGCATAAGCGCTTGCACCGAGGAGAATATCGATGCGTGAAGGTTCGATATACATGGGGTCTGCTTGCTGCAGCCCTCTTAAGTATTCGAGGTTCGAAATACCACCTACAGTGGGAGGCTTATACGAAGATAATTTTGGCAAAGTTATTGTGTCAACTTCTAGAGAATAAGTTGAATCAAAATGGGGTTGTATAGTAAGACAAGCTACCTTTGAAGATACGGCGGCTGTCTTTTCTCCTATACCTTGAATGTGCGTATGACTGGTTCTATAATTTAGAGAAAGCAAGTTACACAAAGCTTGTGTAGCAAGTGAGATTTGAGATCCAGGATCGATTAGCGCACGAACTTGAATTTTGGTTCCGTTAGGACCAAGGGCGTTAACCCTAGCGGTGGCTAAAAGTACTCCTGTACATTTAGTACTTACTCCACTATTAAGGGAAGCTGCTTGAAAAGCAGATTGAATGTCGTTAGGGACGACAACATTGCCACAATTTGAGCTTGAAGAGTCTGGAACTGAGGCTGTTTGAACAGGTGTTGACGAATTATCCGATAAATTATGCGAATAACCATCAACGTGTACTAAAGTGTGATGCTTAGCTTTGCAAACAAAGCATCGATAAGAGGAAGGACAATTCTTTATGGGGTGCTTATCTAAACAATTAAAACAAAGATTGTACGACTTAAGAAAGTCTTTCCTCTCCTGGCTCGACTTATTGATGAATTGTTCGCATCGATTTAAGTAATGCAGTTCATTACATAGCAAACATTTCCTTTTTTGTTGATTTTTCGCGTTTTGAGGAGACGCTTGATGAGAATAAGCCGTATGAGCATTGTCCGGTTCTGGCTTACGCGATTTTGAGTTGGGTGATGGAGTTTTAGGATTGTTATTCGAAGAAGTTGTAGTGCCAGCCCCGATGGCCTCTAGAGCCAGTGTTTGACTTCGAAGAAATGCTTGAAGTTGTTCCATTGTCGGTGGATCGACACTATCACCTAGATGCTTTTCCCATTCTTGACGAGTATTTAAGTCAAGACCGTTCAGCGTAAAATGAACAATTAAATCACTACCTAAAGAAGCCGCTCTATTTAAAGAGGTCAGACTAGCAATGGGATTGAAAATTTCCCTATAAATCCGTGTGATTTCCGACGAAGAATCTGCCTTCATTGATTTAACTGAGAAAATTTCTGAAATGTGAGAACTAACAATGCGACATTGATTCTCGTAATATTCGATTAAAGCTGTACATGCTCGGTCATAGTTGCCATCAGAAATGGGAAGAGATTTAATCTTCTCGAGTGCTTCACCTGTAAGGTGAGTGCGAAGATAATGCAATTTTAGAACAGGCGTTAAGTTTTCACGACGATGTATGACTCAACGAAAAACGTCTCTAAAATTTTCCCAATCCGAGAATTTCTCCGAAAACTTTGGTAAATCTACCTGCGGTAAAGATTGAAACGAAACATTCGTAGATCGCGCAGTGCTTGCAGGCACTGGCTCGGCAGTGGAATGAGAAGATCCTTGAGCGACATCTCTAGTTTCAAAAGTTTCTAAGTAATCAAGAAATTCTCCTCTGCGGAGGTAAAAGCTATCCTCAAGCAGATCAAAGAGATTAGTTGTAAAATAGGCATGATCTTGATCAATATCCTCAACGAGCATAAGTTTCTCGTGATTTACCCGAAACGACGTAAAATTAGTTTCAAGTCCGGTTAGACAGGATTTTGCATAACCTTTCGTCATATTATCTTTACCCTTAGATTTGAAATTTTTAAAGGAGTTTGTAATTTTAGCTTGGAGTGCCATCTGCTTAGCATGAAACGCCACCATTTTGAGGTCAAGTTAATTTAGACAAGTAGGAACTTGACTATTTGATCTGAATGAACTAGTAAGTTACTCTACTATTTCCCCGTAGGTAGTATTAGAGTAAAGGCAATTTCTTACACCTAAGACTTAGGCTAAATTGCAATACTTATGCTACTATGCGTAAAAGGGTGTGCCGTTGACTGTGGCTGCGGAAGCTCCCACGGCCAATCAGATGAGGATCCACCACAGAGGCTGCTCGAAGAGAAGTAACTGCAGGCGATGAATTCAGCGACTCCCTGCAGAATAGTCAGCAACTGAATCAGGAAAGCATCCAGGTGTTGACCAGCAGTCGAAGTTGCTGCAGTCAAAATGAAGTATCGGCAGGCAGCAATACAACTGCAAGGTCAAGTCACATAAGTAAATTGCAATTATAAGTAATTGCACCCAAGTTCAAACTCGGCAGTGTTGTAATTCCCAAGTTCACATACAAATATTCCAAGTTCAAACTAAATAAAGTCAAGTTCACCAAGTCCAAGTGAGATAACCCGAAGTTCAGACTAATAAATACCACGTTCAGACTAGATAAGACCAAGTTCAAACTTTGTAAGGTCAAGTTCACCAAGTTCAAGTGAAATGACATCAAGTTCAATCAAAAATAGGCCAAGGTTCTAAATTATAGATACTATTAGAAAAGACTAGATCAAATAAATTGGAACGATACTTAGGTCCAAGTATTAGGACGATCGATGTATCCGTTCGCTTCCTGTGGTAGTCCTTGGATGAACTGGTGTAGACCTCTGAAGCGCGCTCCACGTGGGTAGTCCTTGATTTGACTTGTGTGAACCCCGTAGCGCAGGCTGCACGTGGGTCGTTCTTGTGGTTGTGTGTGAGCCTCGTAGCGTGTACGCTGCACGCGGGTACTCCTTGCCTTGACTGGCGTGGACCACGTAGCGCGTAGGCGCCGCTCGGTTACTCCTTGAAATGAGAGGTGTGAACCCCGTTTCGACTTGTTGCACTAGCCGGCAACGAATTGATGGTCACCGTACACGCGATGACTCTAGAGCTGGCTTAACCGTGGCTCTGATGAGGAAGTTGCTACTTGTTGCTTTAAATACGACAAGATGGCTGCCGATCATCGTACGAACGCGGTGATTCTAGAGCTGGCTTTACAGGGCACGCTCTTGGCGAATTGAAGCTAGTCAGCGACGCACGCTTCTTAACAAAAATGCCACTTGTTGATCTTGGCTACAAGAAGATGGCTGATCATCATAAAGCGATGATTCTAGAACTGCCGATCATCGTACAAAAGCGATGATTCTAGAACTGCCGATCATCGTACGAAAGCGATGATTCTAGAACTGCCGATCATCGTACGAAAGCGATGATTCTAGAACTGGCTTTACAGCGCACGTTTTTGGCTACGTCTTGGAGTCGGTAGACACGCACACTCCAGGGCGCTTTTAGAAATGGGGGAATAGCAATTGATATGCTATTTCCCCTCGGAAGCCTTAGAAGGTGGCTTCCGATTCACGCGACGACGAGACAAACGAGAGACAGCAACGTACGCGCGAAGTCGGCATGTGAGCACATGCGACTGTTACGGCACTCACGACCACGAGTTATTGATGCGTACCTGAGAAGGAGATGCTATTCCTGCGCTCCCCGAAGGTCACGCAGAAATAGAACTAAAAGTTTCTTCTCCGTTGCCATGTCTCCCACGATCCGGCTCGAAGGACCAAATGTTTTTTATAATGATGAGGATAGTGGACTGGAGAGGCTCAAAATTAATAAGACTTTCGTGTAGAGATTAAGTGAAGATTTATTGCAGAAGTCCGTTGTGCCTCTTAGTGTACAGTAGGTTGCTGTTTCTTCTGCCGTCGCGCGAGAACTGAATCGCCGGCCGGCGCTCCGTAGCATCGGCGGCGTGCCTTGGTAGTTGGAGGGTGGCGGTAGAGGCGTGTATTCGTTTCTCACATTCCCAAAAGAGAACCTGAATGCTCACGTTTCTTTTCGCAGGGAACCCCACGTTCCCGAAAAGGAACCTGAACTCTTGCTTCGCGTTCGTACGTTGAAACGCGAACATCATGAATACTTCAATATAAATGGATACAAAATATTTTACAATAATAGCAGAATAAATCAGAATGATGGGGTTGTTATTTACATTGACAACAAATTAATTGAAACAACTGAGGTAACTGAAAGAAACAAACTTAAAATAATAAATTCAATAATAATAATGGACAATAACAAACAAATACTAATATCAGCATTATACAGATGTCATAGCTTAAAGAAAACAGAATTTATAATATATTTCAAAGAACTGCTGATAATGAACAAAAAATTTTAAAATAACCTAATAATCGGTGACTTTAACATAGACATAAACAGTAATGAAATAATAGACCAAGAGTTTTTGCAGATCCTATCAGAAAATGGATATCACCCAGAATTCAATCAAATAACTAGATCAGCAAACAGTGACATTGGTAAAGGTACTTGCATAGATACCGCTGATATTCTGCCCGTACAAGTTTTACACCTAAGTTTTACACATAGAAACTTCTACAGCATTAAATTATACACAATTATTTACACAAGTTGTGGTACACCAAGCGATTTTACACGTTTGATTTATATACTGTCATAATTAGTACGCAGTGCAAAATTAATAAGTGTAGGTTTAAATGGTGCATAAATAATAAATCATCAGTGCAAGACTTTCTAATGTAAAATATATTAGTGTATGTTTAATTAATTCTTGTGTATACATTGCGAGTGTTTAAATAACATGTGTATAGAGCACCCGTGTCAAAGTAGACAGTATACAAAATTTATACAAATTATTCGTGTAAAAATTGTATTATATGCAATGCCAACGGTGGCAGTGATTATTACTCGCAAGAACAAAATCCACTGCATGCAAGGTTAAAACTTCCAATGTCTAATTGCACCCACATGCCAGGGAGGCGATATTTGCGCAAATCAAAGCTTTTGGCGATAATGTGGGAGTACATAGAGGGTTTTTCGACCCGCTAAACTCCTTTTCCAAGTTTAACTGTTTAATTTAATTAAATTTTAGTGGAAAGTAATTAAAATTTTATGAACGAAATATGAAAAGAATTAAAACGCTAACATAGTCGCTGTTACTGTAATAATTGTAGCGGTTGAATTCGTTGTGGCAATTTTTGTTTCAAGATAAGTTATAAAATTTGCAAATTCTTTATCTACAGAATTTGTAAATAAGATAAGCAGAGAATTAAACTATTATATATATATTTGGCAGAAAATTGTAAAAACGAGCCTAATAAAATTTTTCAAAAATACACTTTTTTTCACCATTTCCGAAATTTAGCACAGTGTAGCAGTACAAATATTGGACATAGGTGGCTAAAATTAGGGTTTCCACATTTTTTCTATATACTGCCACGGATAAAATCTGCGTTGAAATCGATGGACCCCCGCCCCCCGACTGGGTCTGATCGAAAAGAAGTATATATATATATATATATATGTGTGTGTGTAAAAGATAAATAATAATTAATTAATAATTAATTAATTGTATTAATTAATTAATTATATTATTTATTAATAATATAATTTATATATATATATATATATCTTCCTATACTATATAGTTGTAAGCCTTTTTTCTTACGACCTAGCCGCTCTCCATCCGCCCCCAAAATAACGTAAAAATGTCTCCAGAAACAGCAGTTTTTAATGGGTCCGCTTCCCATCCGCTCCCCATCCGCTTCCCCGTCCGCATCCTTTCCGCTCCCCCCTTCCGCTCATCATCCGGTCCAGACCGCTCCCCATTCGCTCCCCTTCCGCTCCATTCCGCTTCTCATCCGCTTCCCATCCACTCCCCCCGCTCCCCACCGCTCATCATCCGCTCCCCCGCACTCTCCCGCACTCTCCTCCGCTCCCCATCCGCTCCCCATCAGCTCCTTTTTGTTATTCATCGTATACGGAAAAAATTTCCGGGACTCAGACAACCACAGCTGCTGGAGCAGTGGCACCATAGATTTCTGTACTGGCTCTGCTAGCTTAGCACACTCAGTATGCCAATCGAACGGGAGCGGTAAATGCGTAAATATTACATTATGAATTGGTGTGCGAAGCAATTATTTACTATTACTCGCTTCGCTCATGTGAAAAACATCTCACGCGGTAAATGATTGCCTTACACACGAGTTTCATACAGTATTGTAGACTACGAGAGCTTAAAAATCACGTAAAGGTTGATATTTTTAGGTTAGAGTGGCATAAACAACAAACTGCGACTTCTGCGCTATGACGTCAGCATTGGCATACTTAGTGTGCCAAGGCCGGCGGTCACTATTCCAAGAAAATTTTTTCCGTGTACCTATTCCTCCAAGCGCACGGTTTCATCAGGTGTTCCCAGATTGTACTTAATCGGGATCAATCGTCTAATTGTAATACATTAAAAGGTTTATCTTCAAACGTAATAATTGCCGAAATTTTGATGTAACATTTAATTAGAGAGACAGAGACGTGGAAACTGAGACGTAGAGACAGAGATTAGTGACAGAGCTGTAGAGACAGCGACGTAAGGGCAGAGACATAGAGAGAGATATTAAAGACGGAGACGTAGACCAGAGGCGGAGAGACCGAGACGTAGAGACAGAGACTAGAGACAGAAAAGAAGAGACGGAGGCGTAGAGACGGATTCATAGATACAGAAATGTAGAGACACAGACGTAAAGATAGAGACGTAGACAGAGAGATTAGAGATGGAGATGTAGAGACGTAGAGACAGGAATGTAGATACGTAGACGTAGAGACAGAGACGTAGATACATAGAGAGAGAAAAGTAGAGACGGAGAGGTAGTGACAGTAACGTAGAGACGGAGACGTAGAGACGCAGGTGGAAGAGACCGAGACATAGAGACAGTAAAGTAGAGACAGAAACATAGAGACACAGATTAGAGATAGAGCTGTAGAGACAGAGACGCAAAGTCAGAGACGTAGATAGAGAGACTAGAGACAGAAACGTAGAAACAGGGATGTAGGGACAGAGATGTTGAGACATCCACGTAGACATGGAGGCGTAGAGACATGGAGGCATAGAGACATAGATGTAGAGACACAGATGTAGAGACAGACGCGTAGAGTCAGAGACGTAGGGTCAGAGACGTAGAGACGGAGACGTAGAGACAGAGACATAGAGACGAAGACGTAGAGACAGAGGCGGAGAGACCGAGACGTAGAGACATAAAAGTAAAGACAGAGACGTAGATACAGCCTTCTAGACACGAAGGTGTAGTGACAGAGACGTACAGATGGAGACGTAGAGACAGAGGCGTAGAAACTGAGACGTAAAAATGGATACGTAGAGATATAGTTGAAGAAACAGAGACAGAAAGGTAGAGATAATGTCAGACAGACAGAAAAGTAGAGAGACAGAGACGTACAGGCAGAGATGTAGAGAGACCCGTAGAGACAGAGACGAAGAGACAGATTAGAGACAAAGATGTAGAGACAGAGAAATAATGACAGAGGCGTAGAAAGAGCGAGCTTAGAGACAGAAACGTAGAAACAGGAAGACGGAGACGTAGAGGCAGAGACGTAGAGACATAGATATACAGACAGAGTCGTATAGAGACAGAAAAGTCGAGACAGAGTCGTAGAGACAGAGATTAAAGAGAGAAAGGTAGAGGCAGACACATAAAGACAGACGCAGAGAGAGAGAGAGAGAGAGAGAGAGAGAGAGAGAGAGAGAGAGAGAGAGAGAGAGAGAGAGAGAGAGAGAGAGGGAGAGAGAGAGAGAGATTAGAGGGATTCGAGACAGAAACGTATAATCAGGGACGTAAAGACAGAGCCGTAGACACGGAAGCATAGAGACAGAGACATAGAGACAGGGATGTAGAGACAGGGGCGGAGACGTAGAGACAGAGACGTAGAGACAGGCGCATAGAGACAGAGACCTAGAAACAGAGACGTGAAGACAGAGTCGGAGAGACAGAGACGTAGAGACAGATTCGGGGAGATAGAGACATAGAAACAGAGATGTAGAGAAAGGCGCGTAGAGACAGAGACATAGAAACAGAGACGTAATGACAGAGACGTAAAGACGGAGACGTAGAGACTGAGATTAGAGACAGAGATATAGAGACAGAGACGTAAAGGCACAGATGTAGAGAGAGAGATTAGAGACATGATGGCAGGGATGTAGAGACGTAGAGACGGACACGTACGTACGGTAGCCCAGAGACAGACACGTGGAGATAGACGTAGAAACAGAAACGTATGGATAGAGTCGTGTGGACAGGGATGTAGATACAGAGATGTAGATACAGAGGTAGATACAGAGAGGTAGAGACAGAGACGTAGAGACAAAGACGTAGAGACAGAGTTGAAGAGACAGGGACATATGGACAGAGTTGGAGAGAAAGGTACGTAGAGGCAGAGACGTAGAGACAGCGAAGTAGAGACAGAGATTAGAGACAGAGATGTAGAGGTAGAAACATTAAGACATTGACGTAGAGAGAGAGGAAAACTACTTATTAAAGTAGGTGCTTAATTGAAAAATGATATTTCTTTGAAAAAATAGAAATCTATACTAAATTTAATATATTACACTCTAGATTGAATTAAATATATTTTCTAAATTTTAATTGGGGGTTGACGAGCGGAGCGAGTAGGGAGGTACCCCCTAGTATATATATACATATATAAAAGAAGTGTGTGTGTGTGTGTGTGTGTGTATCGACTCGTCGTATGAAAAAAGCACACCTCAGGCCAATACGAATACTAGCACAACTTAAGGCTTCTTACGGAAAAAAACACGACTCGCAGCGCTTGGACGATAAATAGTATATTATGTACATAGGGAGCAAAAAACTTGTACAGCCTATATCTTGCGTAAATGGCCACCCGAGCCAAAGGCAAGGGTGCAGGCAAACACGAGATGTGGTCAGGCCAATTTTACTCCCGTGGAGCATATACTATTTTTCACCATACCCAGGCCGAAAATACCACATTCGCGTTTTTAAGCCGGGAGCGAAAGTGGCACTTTCGGGCAGAGTATGGTGAAAAAGCACAACTCGGTCGCTCTTTTATTAGATTTATTAGATCGCTCATGGCGCTAATTCAGATGCAATAATGAATAAAATAAAACTATATAAGCATGAATTCTCTTTGAGAAAACAATCTGCTAATACAGTTAGCAGCATTTTTTATTTTTGCTATTCGTAAGGTGTACTATTAATAAGAATGCAATAAATTGCTAGTCTTTTTCGTCCGAGTGCAGCGAGTCTTGTTTTTTTTTTCATCTGAGCGCAGCGAGTTATGCTTTTCTTCGTACGAGACGTCGATATGTATCAGCAATTCTCAGGATTTTCTGCCAAAAAGAGGGACAAAAAAAAAAAAAAAATTTGAGGCACACTTCTGTTATAAGTTTTTTCTTGTTCTGTAGGTCATATAGTATACGATAAAATTTTCGAACAGTCGAAAACGGTCTTGTGACACCGTTTTAGAAAAAAATCCATTTTTCTTATGGAAATTTAACATGGGAAAAATGGACGAAAAGTAGTCACTGATTATGAGCCAAAAGTAAGCTTTTAAATCTTCCAACAAATATTTCACAAGGAAGCGATTAAAGTAGAAAAATAGTACATTGCGGTACAAGTGACGAAAGTTGAAGTTCCGCCACTGCGTGAAGTTGGCGCACGAGGCGAAGCCGAGGGCTCCATATAGGATACGTGAGGTCCATTCAACAAGGAGATGAATTACACACTCATGTTAATAATTTTAATTAATTTTTAATTTTTTTTAATTTTTAATTTTTTTAATTATTTATAAAGTCGTAATCTCAATAGCGCGAGGACGTGATTTCTACGCAAAAAATCTCGCTATACTGACGTAAAGTAAGCGAGTGGATTGCTTAAAAATGTCTTAAACCCAAATATCGGGGGAATGCGAATATCCATGCAAAAAATGTTGAGCAGACACGTGTCAGTAAGCGAGTCAATTATTTAAAATAGTTTTATATCTAAACACAAGGGGGATATGGAGTCCAAACTTTTTTCGAATAATCGACTTGCTTACTGGTGTGCGTTTGCGTAACTCCCTTTTTTCGAGAACATCGTGACATCTACTGTTTCTATTATTTTATTATTGTTTAATTATACTCTTTCTGGGTGGCAAGAATGAATTTTCTACTTTTATAAAGTATCAATTTCCAGCTTTACTCTTTTGCAAAATAGTAAAATCATATAAGTACTCTGTTTGGGTAGCGGGACTAAATATTTTTCGTTCGTAAAGTGGAAATTCTGTAGTTTACTATTCTCAAAAAGGATAGAATGCATTTTTCACTCTTTCTAGTTGTTGAAGTCATGTTATCTACTTTATAAAAATACGATTTCAATAGTTTTCCTTTATAAAAGAGTAATAATCGCCATATATTATGTACAATGAGTAATAATGATGTTTTACTATTTTATAGAAGAGTAAACTTCCTTATTTATATATTTTTGCGTGAATTTTTACTCCTTTAGATTTAGGGTATAATTTCTTCTACTTTCAATCGTTGAACTGTACTTTTTAATGGTGTCAATGCAATTATTTCATTTTGAATTGTATATAAATAAGTAACTAAACTTGCATTGACATTTTAGATTAATTTTACATATGTAATGGTCTCTAGACTCAAAATTTTATTACACTTTACAAATATTCACAATATTCTATTAAAATAAACTACCAAAAAATAAAATACAATTGATAAAATGTAATGTAATATATTACATATAGTGTAATGTATGTAAATATTATGTTACACTTACCAAAACCTTCTTCGAACTATATATTTCTTCTCTCTGTGTACGTCCCTGTTGAAAATATCGATGTGGATTTTACATTGATTTCCACATGGAATCCATATGGAATCCATATGGAATCTATACGGATTCCATATGGATTCCACGTGGATTCCATGTGGAAATCAGTCCCAAATCGTCCTGTGGATTTCCACATGGAATTCCATATAGATTTCTATATGAATTTTTCTACAAACATTTCTAAAACAAAATCCGTATGGATTTCCATGTAGTTTTCCATGGAGAAATCCAGGTAAAAACGATATGATCCATGTAGATTTCCATATGGATTTCCATGTGGTAATTTAAATGTTTATAAAAATGTTCATTTATAAAATTTTTTAATTTTTTTACTAGGGATACGTTTTTTACCATATCAGTAAAGCATAAAAAATTATAAATTATAATTTCCTCTTATGTAATTCTTCGAAAAGATTCTACAGTACTTGTTGTCAAAAATATGTATCCTAGTAAAAAAAAATATAACAATTTTATAAATAAACATTTTTATAAACATTAAAATTACCATATGGAAATCCATGTGGAAATCTATATGGATCATGTCGTTTTTACCTGGATTTCCCCATGGAAATCTACATGGAAATCCGTACGGATTTTGTTTTACAAATGTTTGTAGAAAAATTCATAAGGAAATCTATATGGAATTCCATGTGGAAGTCCACAGGCCGATTTGGGACTGATTTCCACATGGAATCGACATGTAATCCATATGGAATCCGTATAGATTCCATATGGATTCCATATGGATTCCATGTGGAAATCAGTGTAAAATCCACATGGAAATTTTCAACAAGGGTGCTATCAACATTCATTTAGAGGCAACAATAACGTAGTAATAACGGCGTGAGAAAAAATCAAGTTATAAAAGTATAACGTACAGTAGAATCGAAATACTAACAGGCGGATAAGAAGATATCGTGTAGCTGCACTGAAAAAAATTTGGCACGGCGTCTATTTCCATCACAGTTCGTCAGCGCCCCCTTCGCTGCGTGTGTCAGACAACCCACTTTTGGCACAGCGTTTGTCCCTAACGGAAGAAGAGCTGTGCCAGTACGGGGCGCGCGATGCTTTTACGGGACAGGAGCTGTGCCAGTACGGGGCAGGAGATGGGCCGAACCGCGGTACAAGATTCGACCCTACTTTCGGCATAGCGTATGTACTTATCGGGTCAGCTGGAGTGCCAAATTTTTTTCAGTGTGCAGCATCAGCGTCTGGACTCGGGTGTACGTGCCTAAGTCCACTCTCTGATATTTGTTCTCTACGAATCAGAAAGCGACAACTGACCAACTGTAGCCAATCAACGGAAGCACCACCATGGGGGAGACGTCCTAGGAGCGGGGAGTTTCAGTGCACCCAGTCAGTCGCGTCCGAACTCCGAAACCGTAAAATTCATCTCTGTAATCACGTCGCGGAAAATTAGCTTTGTAACTGCCTTACGATTGTCTCTTGTATTAGTACTTATAAGTCGCGGCGAATAACCAGTAATATTGTTTAATGTCAAAATTCTTTCTTTGCTTTTGAATTTAATAAACTGTGTCATAAATTTAAGTTATTTTCTTCTAAAATCAAAATTGTTCGTGTTTTTTATTTTTCCAAATTCCATCAGTCATTTCCTCCTATGGTATCCTAAATAAATTCGGCATTTCGTATTTTTTCCTATTTTCGTGTGAGTAAAGAACATTCGAATTTTCCATTTTTTAAGAAATATTCAGCTCCGCTCTTTGTCTTATTTTTCGGATTTATACATAATTAAATTCACATTCTAATTATCTCCGAATTTCGAACTTCGAACTTTGTCAATTTTGGGTTAGGCCAACGGGCCTTCAATACAACATCAGTGTACAGCACAGGAGGGTGCTGCCCTTCCTTTCGTCATGGGAGGGCTTCCACGTTCGTGGGGATCAACTGGGTGACATCCGTGTCATCGTACCACCAGCCACGTGTGTACAACTAACGATTTACCCGGCATAGAACTCATCGCGCCACGTTCGACCCACGCCCTGCCATTCGTGATCGGAAGATAAAGTGCAACTTCCTCCCAGGATTTCGGTAAAAATTAAGGACTATATTTATCTTCCGAAAAATTTCGATTCAGATCCGAAATAGCATCCAAATAAACGTCAGGACTATTTCGGTAGAATTCACATCGATTTATATCGAAGGCCCAGGACAAAACACTCCATAGGCGCGCAATATACTATTTCTATCCTGTAGCAATAAATAAACGACGATAAGGACTATTTCTTGGTGATATAGTGCTAAATATACCAAAGCTACAACTATATTTACCTCAAAGCTAATTAGAAATTATTTTAGTCAACTATTAAAATGACAAATTTTAAACTTTTATATGCTATATTTCTCTGTTTGCGTATGTTCGTGTGTAGGTGTGTGTGTACATGAAGAAATCCATAAAAATTTTATACTTATCGCGGCGAAATTGTGTGCAATTAAACACGTCTTTCTTCACTTTTTGTTTAAAAGGCTGGCATTTTTAAAGAAAATAGCAAAAAGTCCTCTACATTAAACCTCAACCATTCGGCCTATAAATGCCCTATATACAAAGTTTCAAACATAGAAAACGAAACTAGAAAAAAAAGCTTTTATTGACTTTTCTGAAAACTGAAAAATGTTAATTCCTTCAAAAATTATAAGAGTTTATGGTTGAACGTCGGAAAGTCATAAAAATACATAAATCGAAGAATTCGTCAGCCTTTAAACTGGTTTTTATTTTCGCTTTTTAAACGTTGTGTAAGACATTTGTGGGCTAAATGGCTGAGGTTTCAAGAAGAAAGTTTCTTTTCGATTTCTTAAAAAAGAACGCTTCCTTAGAAAAGAGGAGACAGAGACGTTTATAATTATACACTATTTTTTCCGTATACTGTTTGATACAAAAAAGAAGAAAAATCGCGTCCGAAAGGTGTGCCTACAAAAAAACATTTTGCTAGCTTTAGGCCGCTATAAGTAAATTTTTCTTGATTTCCCATACTTTTAATATATTTGTCATTTACATACGTATGGAACCGTCGCTCAACAAAACTCAAGGTTTTGTCTTTTTGAATTAATTCAGGTGGCCAATAATATTTAATTATTCTTGCTCGAAGAACTGTCTCATATCGGGTATTGTAAATCTCGGCTGTTTGTTCAAGTTTTTCTAAATAATTAAATTAGAAATAATAAACATTAAAATACATGAATTGATATAACATAGTAGATATTCAATCTAGATAGCATATAGAAGCGTTTGCCAGAAACCAGATAGAGAATGCGCGCAGCGCATATGTTGCATAAAATGCGCTCTGTTCAAATCGCTCATTATCATACGCTGAGTATCTCAGAAAAAGGCAAAATACGTATACGATAGATTTTTCCCCATTTTTTAACTCATGCTATTGTTTTTATTTCAAACCGTGCTATTGTTATTTTAAATGTTCTTTTACGGTCAAAAACTTAAGTTGAATGTTGGGAGAGATTTTTCTAAAAGAATATTATTTTTTTCAAAATTAAATTTCATTATTTTGAAAGTACAAGTTAAGACTTGTATTCAAAGCTACAAAATATTAAAATTTCAAGTTGAGGAGATAAAGGATTCATAAGTAATAAAATTGATAAGACGGTGGCGTGTCACTGGCCGTGTTCTAAGCGCTACAACGGAGTGTACTGTTATCTACATATTTCACTATTTCTTTGTTTTATATCAAACCTAATTTCTCGTAATATGTTCATACTCTGTGTTTTATCTTATGAAATATCATGTTTATTTTGTAATTTCTTATATCTACATTATTAAATAGGTCTTCTCTCGAATTAAAATTTGAGCCATTTGTATTTTGCACGCACTTTCGTTTTTTATCTTGTAACCACGCCGCCTCACTCTTCGCTACATACCCCCAAGCTCAGTGAACGTGTTCAGTGGCAATTTGAGCACCCCATCTGGGTCTCCAAGGCTTCGAACAAAAGTAGTAAAGCTTCCCCGGAGCACTCTCTTCTTCGACGACTCTCTCAGCTACCCGCGTAAAAATTGAAGCTATTGTAACAACATTGCTACTATATTGGAAATTAATATCGCTGATGTATTGACAATATAGATGTACAAAAATTGCAAGGCTATTGGCGCTATTTGCCTTGGGTGCTATTTCCAATGTATTGCCAAAATCTTAAGATTAATTTTCGCAACCACGTGTCTCATTTTTGCACTGCCTCCTCATAAAACAGTAATCTATAAAGTGTCGAAAATTTAGTGTCATTTAAGATTGTTTAATATAAGAGGATTTATATTCTTCACTTTGATAGAAACTGTCTCTAAGTCTCTGTTTTTTCTCGTTGAGTCGTCAACGAGAAAAAGAGATTTTGTAGCTTAAGACTTGTAATTTCGAATAAATGAATAAATTTAATAAAAGCAATAGTATTCTGTTCGAAAAATTGCTTTAAACATTCAACTAAAGTATTTTATTGTAAACAAGCATATTGAAGTAAAAACAATAGCACCATTAGAAAGAGAGGGAAGAAATAAGGTTTACAATATTTATCTATTGATTGAATGCGCCAAGTAAAATGCTGCGTTACCTAACATAAACCACAGTGGCTTCCTGCGTCCAATTTTTGATTCTAAGTGACGGTTAAAATTTTCTGATATTTTAATAGTTTTGACTTGTCTTCTAAACACTGAAATTACTTCTGACAGCGGAAGCCACGTTTTCCACCAGTAATTATAAAATTTAGCATTATGTGGTACATAATTTGCTAATATATCCTGAAGTAGCACATTTAAACGATCATCCATTTTGTGAGACGGCAAAAATGGCAAAACAAGAGCCATTTCTAATGCTCGGTCACTTACTCTATTTTCGGGAATTCTCAGTTGCCCTTTCCAGTACCGCGTTATAGCTTAAAATTACATTCATAATTGTAAGTTTAGTGGCAACGAAATCAGAGGCAATCATGAAAAGAGGGAGCACGAGAGAGAGAAAGAGGAGACAGAACGATAGAGTACCTGATGATAGTGGAATAAACAGCCAGATAATGTTGCCGGTGTAAAACTTTCTCTTACCGCAGAGATTAGTGCCGCTTTGTAATCGCATACGACACATCGAACATGTTCTTTCAACTGAGGAATTAGATTAATTAAAAATTGAAATATACATAGCATTTTTCATTCTGTCAGTGAAAGCGTACACCGCTGGAAAGCCCTGGAATTTTATTATAAAATAAATATAAAAATGTACATATTATAGTTAAATATTAAAAGTACATAAATAAATTATAGAAAATAGTAAATAATTACTGATAAATATTTCGTTAAATGGATAACAAAAAGTTGTTTAATATTATCGGGTTTCTCGGGTCTAATGCTGAAAGTGCCATCCATAAGCAAGAGCGGGCTCTCTTGCAGGGGCTCCAACATTCTTTCATGAATGAATATCATGGCTAACGACCCATCTGTCCCCACACACGACCGTCTGTAAAATTGCCTCATGGGTTTGAATAAATGTATTCTTTCACTTAACTCATGTAGAGTATTGGGCATTGCCGGCACATTCATTCTACGATGCTGCAGCATTGTTGACCGCATTGATGCGAGTGTATAGTGCTGCGCACCTACAGGGAATCTGTTATGGGGAAAAGGAAACTGCTGATACCATAGGGTTTACAACTTTTCTTTTGGACTTTGTGCAACTAGGGGAGAAAATGATCTGTTTCAAGCGAAGGTGAGGTGTTCAGCACGAGTTGTATTCGAGGGCGCCCAAAGCTCCCAAGACGGAGACGAGTGCTGAAAACACCTCAACGGAGTCTGAAATAGCTCTTCTTCCCGTGTTACACATCGTTTTTTTTCAACGAGTGCATGAGAGGGCCTTTTTATATGCATGAAAGTTGTGTAGGGGATCGTGCATTTCGAGTCGTGCAAAACCCAGTTTAAAAGTTGGTTTTTCACACTCCGTGCGCAAAGTGTCCACTTTACGCACGCTAGAATAAAAAAGCATGCGCTAAATCGAGCTTTGCACACGTGGTATAAAAAAATTGTGTTCGATACGCGAGTGAGAAAGTGATTTTATCCTCGCGTGGCCTTTTCACCCTCGCTTCGCTCGGGCGCAAACGACCACACGAGGATAAAATCACTTTTTCGCACTTGTATCGAAAATAACTATTATATTATTCTAAATAGGTCAAAAAGCCATAAAATATATAAATTTGACAATAAGAGAACAATTTCACAAAATTTCGATGTAGCGGGGAAAAAATTTTTTTTCCCCGCTAAAGTGTGACAAAATGGATTCTTTTCATTCTTTCCTAAATAACGCTCGAAATTCGCGATTTTCTACACGGCTTTCAGGCATGAAAAGAGGCCCATTTCATGCACGTGTTGAAAAAAATTATTTATGAAATCGGGAGAGAGAAAGAGAAAGAGAGACAGAGAGACAGAGAGAGGAATTTGCTGTTAGCAATAATCAGTCAAAACGGTCGAACGGCCGAAAACTGCAAAATCAGCACCAGCAAAAGAAGGAAGTTCGACGCGTATCCGATCAATACCTATGATTAATTATGGAAGTGGAAGACACTGCATCGAGGATATAGAAAGCGACGCATCCGGCGTCGCGGGTTGATTCAGGCACACGGGGAACCTATCAGAGAGGTATAGATAACACGACGACTCCAAAACAAACGAGATAGGTCACGATGATTCATCCGCGCCGCGTACATATTCATATACACGTTAGGACACTTCTCTCTTTCTCGCGCAATTGAGTATTTAATAAATACCACAGTTTACTTATATTTACTGTCTTTCCGACTTCTTATTTCACGTAAAATCAACCTTTCCGGATGCGTAACTCAGAGAGGCCGGGAACTCAAAGGTCCCCCCTCACACGTAACACTGAATTAGAAATATTTCTGCGATTTTGCGATACAAAAGGGGGTAGTTTGAGGGTATTATATACAGAACGTACAGCGTTGCTAATTTAAATGGGGATGTTAGCGATGTTCCGCGAACGTAGTCGATATTTTTCTGTTCTTCTTGCATGTTAAAAAGCTATCTCTGTGACAAATTTCAAGACGATTGGTTAATTTTAACTCATATTATCATAAAAAAAAATTGATAAATAAAATATATAATTACAAATTAATTTATTAAGTATAAAACGTATTTTCATTAATAACAAATTACAGACACAAAATAATTTTAATATTAAAAAACCGCTGCCAATTCATTGGCACGTAGCTTCCTCAAAATAATTTTTTGATTCTTTTTATTAAATTAAAATTCGAAAAATAAATTTTTCACGAAAAAAATTGGAAAAATTTTATGGAAAATATTAACTTGTAATTTTGTCATGGCTATTCATTGAGGTTCCAATTGTAATTTATTTGTTTGTGATTTTAATTCTTATATGAATGGAAAACAATCTTCTTCAAGTTCTATTCTTCATCACATTTTTCTTCTTCAAGTCTGTCAACGGCTTCTCGTCGTAGATTAGTTCGAAATAAAAAAAATATTCTAAAGTTGTTCTTTGATTGTGTTTACAATAAAAATTATTGTATGGGAGACATAACGCACATGCGGCACAGCATGCAATACAGTAAAGCAATTTTATTTTCTATTATATTTCTGTAAAAATTATAATATAATTATATATTATTCCATAAAAAAATTTTTATTCGTTTCTTTTACATAAATTTTTTTATATAAATATTATTCACATGTTAGTTCAATATATTCATTTTATTTAATATTTTGCTATTATTACATTTTGAGATTGATTACAAAAAATTTCATAAGAAAAATTCATATTTTTAAACTATAAAATAAATAACATCGAACGTTGTGGTTTCGTCTAGTGTCGTGCTAGAGAGTAAGCTTGTTTCTTTTAATATCCAGTGAATGATTCCCATTCAGATACACAAAGCCATCCTCAAGAAATACATTTTAAAAATGTCTAGAAAAATTTTAACCTCAAATATCTCTGAAATTTATGAACCAATCATTTTGTCAACAGAATTCATCCGAGAACTATCAATAATATACCTTGAAACGGAGATTCATGCGTAAGGATTGCTCTCTTTGAGAATAGCTAAGCGGACAGGATTCGAAAGGGAGAGCAATTGAAATAAATCAACAAAGCCAAATAATTTAAGTATAAAAGAAAAGTAACAAATTTATTATAGCTTAAATCTAATTCACAATCGGTTCGGTTTTGGCGTAGATCTGAAACAAACAATGATAATACACGAGCATTAAGCCTGTTACTAGAGTACGCGAGTTTGGGGACGCGTGATCACGGTTCTTCACAAGTAGGCGAGTGCGCTCCCACTACTTGTGAACAACACCCGGGTAACGAGTGCGCTCATATACCCGGGGAATCATCTCAGCGCTACTTCTGGTGCAGAGTAACGAGTGCGCTCATATACTCCGCTCCGTCGGCAGGGCTCCAGGCTTTAGCGATTACGGCACTGGGCTGAGAGAATCCTTTCCACGGCGCACGAGGCGGTATTTATACCCGCTTCGCCGTGTGCTGTAGAAGCAGCGCGGTGGGGCGCGTTATAGCTTGCGCGTCGTATGCGACGCGTGGTCGCGGCGCTCGGTGGAGAGGGAAGCCGACTACTCAGTCGCCTGCTCTCTCTCCTCGCTGTACGAGCTCCGGTACTTGTATACATGCGTGTGTACATGTATGTACACATTCGTACGCTCGCTCTCCCATGCCGTTGACAGGTTCGGCTGCTTTCTCTTTCTAGCGCACGCATGCTAGGAGAAAGAAAGCTTCTTATGATCCCGATTTCGTATCGATGCGTCTATTGATCAGGTGCATCGTTACATTTCCCCCCCGCTAAGGAGAGTGAAGCCCGCCGGCTTTACTCTTTGCACATGTATACCCGGAAATATAATTTACTCCCTAGACAAAAAAACAAAAATAATAAATAAAAAAAAATATTTACACGGCGGGGTTTTCCCAGGTGCCTAACGTTGCCGTTTGTTTTATCTAGTCGCAGGTGCCAGCGCCATCCGTTATGTGTTACGCGGTATTGTGCCACCCCGATAGGCACCTCTACCTCTGGTCCGTTCGGTATTTTTATTACCCGGTGTGGTAGCCACGTTGTGGAGCGGTTGAATGGTTTGTATGCGTGTCTCCACCCCGTGGCTGGGTTTGGTAGTGGTCTGGTGCTTCGTTCTGCTGGCTGCTTCTCCCGACCGTATAAAAAAATCTCTCTCCGCCTTGGTCGAAGGTTTTTTTCCGGAGCTGCCCGAGGATGAAGCAACACCGCCCGCTGTTGCAGCCCAGGAAAAATCCGGCTTTCCCGCAAGGGCAGCGTTCGCCTTCCGGTATTCTTCCCAGGTACTTGTAGTTGCGGCGCGCGACGGTGTTGACTCCTCTATCGGAGAGTATGGCCGGGGTATGCTCCTCCATGCTGTGAGTGCCGCCTCCACTTCTTGTCTCTCGAGAATGAGTCGAGGTGTTGGTACATATTCCTGAGCTGGCTGGTGTTGTGTGCCCTCGGGAATATATGGTACATCCCCTGCCTCGATTTCTTGCATGTTTGTTATTTGCTGGTTGATTTTGAACTGAGCTAATGGGCAAGAATTGTCGTTATTTTTCGCTTATCGTTATGTTTACTTTTAAGGTTAATAACCTGTACAATTTATGCTTACTATTCTACTTTCGCTGTTTCGAGTACAATGCTTGACGCTTGGGCTGCCATCGTTAACTAGCTGCCCTTACAAATTTTCGTTCGCTTTTATACCGGATTGACGAAGGGTTTGAGGTCTTTTACGTGAATATTCCGTACTAACTTCCCCCTCTCGTCTCGCAGATCGAATATTACTGGATTTATACATTTTTTTACCGTATATGGCCCGACGAATTTATCCAGTAACTTTGCGTTAATTGCTTTGGCCTTATTGGACAGAGTGATTTGTTTTTTCAGAACTAAGTCTCCTACCCTCGGTTGCCAGTCGCGTCTTCTAAGATTATAATGTTTTTGCTGCCGGTTAAAGCTTCTTGCGGTGTTTGTTTTTGCTACTTCAATCGCGTCTTTTAATTCCTCTATCCTATTTTTTAATGTTTTCGCCGAACCTACTCTTACTTCTTGATGCAAGCTCCTCGGAGCTATCATTTCGCGGCCATAATTTAAATACGCTGGTGTATAATTCGTTGTTTCGCTCTGCGCGGAGTTAAACGCGAATGCTATTTCGTTTAGATGCAAATCCCATGTTTTTTGGTTTCTACTGGTGTATTGCCCGATCATGGTTTTAACGGTACGATTTGCACGTTCGACGGGGTTGCATTGCGGTGTATACGGTGGTGTCTTTCGATGATGGATCCCGGCGTCTTTTAATAGATTTTCAAAGTCTCGACTAATAAATGGTTTGCCGTTGTCGCTTAGAATAGTTTTCGGGCAACCAAAACGGAGAATGATCTGTTCTTTTACTGTTTTAGCAATCGCGGCTCCGGTGGCTTTACGTAATGCTTTTAATTCTATCCACTTCGTGAGTCGATCCTGCATTACTAGTAACGTCGAATGTCCGGTGTTAGACCGAGGAAGTGGACCTACCAGGTCGATCGAGACCATTTCCCATGGTTGGTCGACGTAGGTGGCATGCATTGTACCGGCTGGTGCTTGTTGCTGCGCTTTGTGACGTTCGCAGTTTCCACACGCTCGAACGTATTTTGTCGCGTCTTTAAACATTCCCGGCCAATAATAATAACGCGCCAGTCTATGTACTGTTTTTGCGATGCCCAAATGCCCGGCGGTAAGATCATTGTGATTTTCTTTTAACACGCGTTCCTGTTCTGATTTTGCGATGCATATTTTCCATTCGTCTGCCGGATCGTTCTCCTTAAAATCAAGTGAATGAAGAATATGACGGTATAGTCTTCCGTCTCTTATGCAATATTCTGGGTATTCGTCCGGTCTTGTCTGTACGGCGGTGATTTTGTGTGCATACCAATCATTTTCTTTCGCGTCAATTGCGCCTACGTCTAACGGTTGTCGTGAAAGTATATCTGCCACGGTATTTTCACTGCCTTTACGATAACGCACCACAAAATCCCACTGACTTAATTCCATTGCCCAACGAGCTAATCTACCCGATGGGTTTTCTATTTTATTAAGCCATTTTAGCGATTGGTGGTCTGTTATTACGGTAAACTGATATCCTTCCAAATAATGGCGCATTTTCCAAATACCCCACTTCACAGCTAAACACTCCAGCTCTGTTACGGAATAATTTTTTCTGCTTTATTCAGTGCTCGGCTGGCGTATGCAATAACATACTCCTTTGTGCCGTCGCTTTGTGAAAGCATTGCTCCTAGTCCTTGCAGACTCGCATCCGTCTGTAGAATAAATGGTTTGGTCCAATCCGGACAAGCTAATACGGGAGTTTCCGTTAGTCTACGTTTTAATTCTTCGAAAGCTTTTTGTTGTGCGTCGTCCCAATACCATTTAATTTTCTTTTGGAGTAATTTATTCAACGGTGAAGCTATTTGTGACACGTTTTTGATGAACCTGCGATACCACGATAAAAGACCCATGAATCTCTTTAGTTCTTTTGTGTTAACCGGTGGCGGTAAACTAGTAATGGCTGCCACTTTTTCCGGGTCGGTGTGCAAGCCCTCCCGGTCTACTACGTGCCCTAGATATGTCAACCTGTTCCGTGCAAAATGGCATTTTGCGGGATTCGGCTTAAGTCGCGCTTCCTGAAGTCGTTTAAACACTTCAGTCAATTTCTCTATGTGTTTCTCGAACGTATCTGTTACTATGATGATGTCATCCAGATATGCAAAGGCGTTCGGCGCCATTTCGGGTGTAATTACTTGGTCTAGCAGACGTTGAAACGTTGCCGGGGCCGTGTGAAGTCCGAAAGGCATGACGTTAAACTCGAACAATCCTTTTCCCGGTACTGTGAACGCGGTTATCGCTCGACTTTCTGGGGTTAAGGCTACTTGCCAATAGCCGTTCTTTAGATCTATCGAGGATAAATATTTCGCCCCTCTGAGTTTATCTAAAATTGCATTGATATGTGGGAGCGGATAGGCGTCTTTCTCCGAAATTTGATTTATCTTTTGGAAATCAATACAAAATCTGTGTTTTCCGTTTTTCTTTTTCGTAATTACTACTGGGGAGCTCCACGGGCTTTCCGACGGTTGAATTACCCCTTCCTCTAGCATTTTCTCGACTTCCTTGTTAATTATTTCCTGCATAGCCGGATTCCTGGGTCGGTATCTCTGTTTAATGGGTGTTTGTTCGATAACCCTAATTTTGTGTTGAATCAATGGCGTAGTCCCTTGAATGTTTTCGAACTCGGCCATTTTTTGTTCTATGAATTCCTCTAATTGTTCCTCCTCCGTTACCGTTAATTGAGCTAAACCTACTGGTTTTCCGACGGAACATAACCCCTCGGTGCCGTCTGTTCTCCCGGTTTTGATCTGATTTCCATTTAACATTAGTTGTATTTCTAGTTTAACAAGTATGTCCATTCCGAGTAAAAAATCGGTTGTTAATCCTTCCATAACTAAAAACCGGTGTCGTAAGTTTTTGCCTTGTACTCTGCACTCTCCAGATATACTGCTCTCAAGAGTGGCAGAGGTACCATCGGCCATCCGTGCTGCTTTTTGTTCCGCCTGATTTACCCACCCTTGCGAAAGGCATTTATTCGCCGCGCGCGGGTTTATATATGATCCTATTGATCCGGGATCTATTAGGCCTCGAAATTTCTCTCGACCGGCGTTGACTCGAACGAAATAGCGGCTGTCGATATCGGAGTTCTTGTTTGCGTGGGCCGGTCCTGTCCCGGGGTGGGTCCGACCCTTTTTCGTTTCCCGGCGCATCTATATTCTCGTGGCATCGGCAATCGCGTGTTAGTATACCGTCTGTCCCACAATACGAACAAAATTTCCTTTGTGAATTCCGACAGTTCATTCTCCTATGTCCGCGTTGTTTGCATTTCCAGCAGCACGTGTTCCGGTCGTACGTGGTCGTTATTTCCATAATATTCCCAGCGTTAATTCTTAATCTCTCTCCATTTCGTTCTTTACCGGTTTGTACTAATACTTCTTCAATTTCCTCTACGCGTTGGATTAGTTCGTTGACGTTGTTGAATTCCGACCGTCGAATGTGCAATCGTAATTCGGCGCGCATGTTATAGTATATATTATCGAGTTGTGTTTCGCGGTTTATGCCCCTCGACGGCGCATTAACGTACTCAGTGCCGTGGCGTAGCTTCTAAATATCTCGCCGATTTTTTGTCTTCGCTCGCTTATTTGTCGATCAAGATTTCGTCGTTCTCCCGGCGGTATATAGAAGCTGCGCAACGATTCTTTGAGTTCAGCGTAACTATTTATAGGCTCTAAATTTCTGTACCAAAGTTGAGCTTCCCCCCGTAATAATTCCGGGAATCCTATAAGCAGATTTGCATCGGTGAAGCCGTATGCTTTACGTAATTCCTCAACTCTTTCTAAAAAACCGTAAACGTCTCGTCCGTCGAAGTGGCAGTTCCATTTTCGCATTTGATCGAGGGTTTTCGCGGTCGCGTTCTCTACCGTTAGATAATTTATCTGGTCTGTGTTTGCATCTTGGTTCGATATTACAAATTGTGTTTGCATGCCCTGAGGTGTTGATGCGTTATTTGTTTGTTCTTCCATATCGCGGGTCTTATCTAATTCCTCATTGTATTCCTCCGCGTCATCTGGTTGATTTTTAAAGTGTCCCGGACTTATTTTTGCTATCGCTACTAGTCGCTGTCGTAGTTCCGTTACATTTCCCGTATTATCGATTTGTAATTTCGCTAGTTCGTCTCTGAGTTGCTCTTTTCGAAGCTTGTACACCCATCCGACTTTCCCCATGATTACTAGTATTGCTCGATTCCGAAAAAAAAATTTTATTTTGCTTTGTATAATTTATTTCAATATGAGATGTTATTTGAAAAGGTTATTTTGTTCCTTCGCGTGAAAAAACTAGTCCCTGTTCGGGCGCCATGAAACGGAGATTCATGCGTAAGGATTGCTCTCTTTGAGAATAGCTAAGCGGACAGGATTCGAAAGGGAGAGCAATTGAAATAAATCAACAAAGCCAAATAATTTAAGTATAAAAGAAAAGTAACAAATTTATTATAGCTTAAATCTAATTCACAATCGGTTCGGTTTTGGCGTAGATCTGAAACAAACAATGATAATACACGAGCATTAAGCCTGTTACTAGAGTACGCGAGTTTGGGGACGCGTGATCACGGTTCTTCACAAGTAGGCGAGTGCGCTCCCACTACTTGTGAACAACACCCGGGTAACGAGTGCGCTCATATACCCGGGGAATCATCTCAGCGCTACTTCTGGTGCAGAGTAACGAGTGCGCTCATATACTCCGCTCCGTCGGCAGGGCTCCAGGCTTTAGCGATTACGGCACTGGGCTGAGAGAATCCTTTCCACGGCGCACGAGGCGGTATTTATACCCGCTTCGCCGTGTGCTGTAGAAGCAGCGCGGTGGGGCGCGTTATAGCTTGCGCGTCGTATGCGACGCGTGGTCGCGGCGCTCGGTGGAGAGGGAAGCCGACTACTCAGTCGCCTGCTCTCTCTCCTCGCTGTACGAGCTCCGGTACTTGTATACATGCGTGTGTACATGTATGTACACATTCGTACGCTCGCTCTCCCATGCCGTTGACAGGTTCGGCTGCTTTCTCTTTCTAGCGCACGCATGCTAGGAGAGAGAAAGCTTCTTATGATCGCGATTTCGTATCGATGCGTCTATTGATCAGGTGCATCGTTACAACCTCTACAATGAATTTTGAAGCGAATAAGACAATTTTACTCTTGTAATAGTTGAACATATAAAACTCATTTTTTTATTTTTCAATTTTTACGTTTTTGTTAATAACAAAAGAACCGTGATAGCTAGAGAATTCATTTTTTTTAGAAAATATAGGTAATTTAATTCTCTTTCGAATGCCACCCACATCATTTAGATTCATAGAGTCGTTCTCCAGAAATTACGATTTTAAAAAAGTTAAAAAAAAATTTTAACCTCAAATATCTCCGAAATTTATGGGTCAATCCTTTTGCCCAAAGAACTCACTTCATTGGTATATAAAATCTACCCCTACTAAGAATTTCAAAGTGATTAAGCCAATTTTACTATAGTTATTGAAAGACAAAAAAAATCACTATTTTTTATAAATTA
The DNA here is from genome assembly GCA_036365515.1 of Torymus aiolomorphi. Classification (NCBI taxonomy): domain Eukaryota; kingdom Metazoa; phylum Arthropoda; class Insecta; order Hymenoptera; family Torymidae; genus Torymus; species Torymus aiolomorphi. The sequence continues at coordinate 219,574,337 of CM070874.1, forward strand.
TTTTTTTTCTCAAAAAATAATGAATAAAAAAATCTAAAAATTTAGTAAGTTATAGTACTTAATATCCTTTATAACCAAAAAAATATTCATGTTAATATCTTTTTTTAATTTCGAAATATAACCTATTTACAAAAAATTACGTTTTCATCAATAACTTATAACGAAATATAGCTACCGGCTTTTTTTTTTTTAAATTGTAGATAATTTTATCCTACATACGGAGAATTCATGATATATAAACAATATTTGTTCTAAATATTTAAAAAATCAAAATAAAAATTTTGAAAATTAAAAAATGGCTATAAAAAAAAAAATTAAATTTTACAAAAATAGAATATTGACCCCAATTGGAAACAAAATCTAAAAAAATGGTCACTCTCCCGTTAAAATCGGTCGAGTAGATCATGAGATATCAGCGTACACACACGCGCACACACACACACACGCGCACACACACACACACACACACACACACACACACACACACACACACACACACACACACACACACACACACACACACACACAGACACACACACACGCACGCACGCACGCACATGCACGCACACACGCACGCACGCACGCACACACACACACACACACACACACACACACACACACACATCCATACGGACAATTTCTAAAAATAGTGTATTTCGAATCCAATTTTGCTAAATAACATTTCTAACACATTATCTCATAAACTTTTTTTTTACTATCACAAAGCTTCCTCTAGGAGGAAGCAAAAAGAAAATGTAGATAATTTAAAAACCTTTCAATAAACATATATGATGTTAAGTAATTTTATGTTATGTGGTGGCTAAACCAAATGGTGGAGAGAGGGAGAGAGAGGAAGAGAGAGGGAGGGAGATAGAGAGAGGCAGAGAGAGAGGGAGAGAGAGAAACGTACCTTAACGCAACATCGTTAAATATTTGATTTAATGGAAGAAAAGTGGTTTCATATAGCCGGTTTATTTCTTTCCGGAATTCGTGCCTTTCCAAGAAATCTTCTTCCATTGGGTGGCGAAGATGGTTGTAATAATCTTCGATTACCAACGCTTCGTTGGAATAAATCCTCCCTGGACAATGATATGTCGATCGCACGTGACATCGAAATATGTATGAGTCATACCTATTGCCTTTATAATAGACATGACCATTGTGATAATATTTTGTAGAATCTCCATGGATTCCATCCAAAAGAATTAGCTGAAAAGAGAGAAAAACTTAAACTGTTTTTCAGACCGATGCCTCGGCTGCAGGATCACACACTACTCATTCAATCACCCGCACACTTATTCACATGTGTACAAATATGTACTTGTAATAACATGTAATGAATACCATTTTGACTATCGTCGTGTTCGCTATATAGAGCGAAAATATAAACACAACCTATACATATGCGCAGAATGATTTGCGAAATTGAACGAGCGAGTGAGCGAGCTCGAGAATTGTGTTCGAACGGACACTCAGCTGCGAAAGGGGCCAGCAGTAATACATGGCTCCTCACTTTTGTACTTGCTTTCACACAAACTACTGCGGCGAAGCGTACGATCAGTCTGAAGGACTCATTGTAAGTTTTCTTTGTATTTGAATTTAATTTCGTGAATAATATTTTATATAGTTAAATAGAAAATTTAAATGGCGTGGCGTCTGATTTTTCGCGTAGTGAGCATTTGATTTTGCTGAGGGCTATACGTGGTTGGTGATCGTCGGTTCTGATGTGATTTCTGCACACCATCTCTGTGGCGAAGGCAGCTGTTGATCCATCGCAACCGGATTGCGATTGGGGAAGCAGAACAAAGATTTCCACCAACGTTTTGCCGACATGGTCAGCGATCGCATCATTCCAACCAGCCAAGGCGATTTTTGCCAGCTGCCGCCGCAGCAGCTAATAGTCCAGGAGGGTTTCCGTGGACGATTGAGGTCTACGGGTACACCAAGGTTCTTCTTAACTATTTTGAAGGAAAGTTGAAAAAAGTGCGCGCATCGTGCTCCCGAACGCTCACTTTCGTCAACTTTCATGATTTTTTCTCTCAGAAACTATGCATTCTATGAAAAAATGTTAAAGACATTTTCATAAAATTATGTAAAGAATGAGATCATATTTTTTGTTATGAGAAAAAAATGAAAATTTTCTGAATTTCCCGGAAAATTATCGATAACTAACTTTTTGACTATTTTCCGACTTATCACCCTCGAAATTCGTCTTCAGCGAGCCAAAATACGTAACAAAAACCTTAGTGTACCCGTGGACCTTAATCGGCCACGGGAAACCTCTCGGTATCAGGACTATATAAGTATTTCCGCCTATAAAATAAGCAGTAGACGCGTTTAGATACGCGGTAAACGCGCTTTGCGAATTACTTGACGATCCGGGCCCTATACACCCGTGGGACTCCTGACACGTGCACTGTCGTTAAACAGTTTTGCAGCGTCATCACGAAAAATAAGAGATTCGACTCTTGATCTGCGATCGGAAGATTACTGTATAGACGCTGCTTACATTACACGGTGATTTCGTTACACTGAGAGAAATGTTGTAGGAAAATTTACTATAAATGTAAGAGATGTTACTATATTCTATAAGAACTATGGGACAGACCCGAATTATCATAAAATTTACTACAATTTATAGTAAAAATTGCTATATACATAGTAAAAATTACTCAAAACATAGGATTTTTACTATCAATTGTAGTAAATTCTATGATAATTTGAGTTTATGTCACGGTTACTATAAATATAGTAATTTTTCCTAAACCATTTTTCTTGTCCGTCTATTGTATTGCATTGTAACGAAGACGCGTCCCCGCACACGCGTACGGTCAATCATACACATACACACACACACACCCCCCCACACACACACACACACACACACACACAGCGCGAAAGACGAGCCGCGCGCGAGTAGCACATTGGAAAAACACCAGGAAAGACTATTGTAAATCGACGACTGAGGGGAACAACATGCTATCTCGGCACGACTATGAAGAAGCTGCTAACTGGCCGTGACAATGAAGAAGTTGCTATCTCGCCTTGACGATGAAGAAGATGCTAACTCGGCTCGCGGATGAAAAATGTGCTATGTCTTATGCGCCAACATAGCATCTTTTTCATCCGCGAGCTGAGTTAGCATCTTCTTCATCGTCGCGCCGAGATAGCGGCATCTTCATCCTCGCGCCGTGATACGTCGTTCTTCATCTCGCGGTAAGATACGTTCTTCTTCCGCTTAGCCGTCGATATACTGTTATGTGTTAATCGTGCTCGGTTAACTAATCTACCTAGACTTATCGCTCTCTGTCTAGCTAAGCATCTCCCCGTCGGAGTGCTGTTCGCCCGACCTCCACGTCAACAAAATACGGGAGTCCGCACGCAGAACTCGTGCTTGGACGATCTCCTGGCTCATGCTCAGCGCTAGGGCGTGCATCCGCTGCTGTGTAGTCGTTCTTACCTGGGCGGCTGCTTCTCGTCTCGCTCGATGAGGGCGAATCGGTGCTGAAAGGGATGCATGCGCAGTGTGGGAAATTTCGGAACGAGCGCGCATGCAAAGAATTGTAGGCAAAGTGAATACGGTGTGGATCTTTTATTGATAGTTACATTATATCTATTGGGCGCCCGCTGGCGCACCAGCTCCATTTCGCGCGACATGGGCGTGTTACGTCCATACCAAATTCTCACGCATATCGTGCGTGCGGTGTATATGCGCAGCGGTCCTAAAGGAGTGAGCGGACCGGACGGTATGTTCTGATACCAGTGATAGCGTGATAAAGCTTTTACGCGGTCGCGTGAGAGAGAGATGGAGAGAATGGCCGAGCACTTGCGAGATATCGTATGGGACAGACAACTCGCAATGCACCGGCGTTTTCAATGAGTGCTGATTCACGGTTCGTCGACGTGTCGTTGCTGCGCGACGTAGCTGCAGCGGAGCTGGCTTCCTCTACATGTATATTGCTTCCTGCGGTTCTCTCCGGTGCCGCGGCTCCGGGAGGTCTGTCCGTGTAGCCGTGTCGGGCGACGATGCTGACTGCCTCAGTACTAGTTGCGGCTTCCTCTCGGTCAGGCCGCGGCTCTGGCTGTGGCCGCAGGCGCGTCGATTCCGGGGTGAGATGGCCCATCGCAGCTAAGTCCCTCCGCAGACTTTGGACTACGTTCTTGCTTGGTGTCCTTATGAGTGCTCACGCGGCGAAGCTCCCTAGCGAGAGTGTATGTCGCCGTCGGAAGGACGAGGCCGATTCTTTACATCGGTGCCGCGGAGAGGTGCTTGGTCGATAGCGACCTTGACCTTAGTAGTCGGCCTTTATTGCCGATAGCTCTTAACTTCGGGCCCCGTCGATAACTGCTCCAAAATTGCTCCGTCAGTCCATTCTCGCATCTCTCTCCTTCTCCTTCTCTCTTTCTCTATGACTATTTCGACGGCTGAGGGGAACCATATGCTATCCCGGCGCGACGATGACGAAACTGCTAACTCGCCGCGACGATGAAGAAGCCACTAACTGGCCGCGAGGATGAAGAAGCCGCTCCGACGAACCGTGAATCAGCACTCATTGTACACGCCGCCGGATTGTGAGTTGTCCGTCCCATACGATATCTCGCAAGTGCTCGGCCATTCTCTCCATCTCTTTCTCACGCGACCGCGTAAAAGCTTTATCACGCTATCACTGCTATCAGAGCGTACCGTCCGGTCCGCTCACTCCTTCTGGACCGCTGCGCATATACACCGCACGCACGATATGCGTGAGAATTTGGCATGGATGTATCACGCACATATCGCGCGAAAACGGAGCCGGTGCCTAATAGATATAATGTAACTATCAATAAAAGATCTTTACCGTATTCACTTTACCTACAATTTTTTGCATGCGCGCTCCTCCCGAAATTTCCCACACTGCGCATGCACCCTTTTCAGCGCCGATTCGCCCTCATCGAGCGAGACGAGAAGCAGCTGCCCAGGTAAGAACGACTGCACAGCAGCGGACGCGTACGCCCTAGCGCTGAGCAGCCAGGCGATCGTCCAAGCACGAGAGTAGTATACCCCTCGCTATGGGCCGTCACAACAAACCTGACCTTGACAGCAGGCGCAAGCCGGGGTCAAGGCCAAGAAGCCCGACGACGCATAGCGAGGGCGACGTACACGTGTGTGTGCACGCACACACAATCATATTCTGGAGAGAGCACACGCACGCACGCACACGAGCACGTACACCCCGCACACACACACACAGACACCCGCCCACACGCACGCATACACACACAGCACCCGCCCGCACGCACGTATACACACAGAGACACCCGCTCGCACGTACGGATACACGCACAGACACTCGCTCGCACGTACGGATACACGCACAGACATGCACGCGCATACACACACAAACACACGCATATACACAAACACACATCCAAACACACACACACATGACACGGCCCATAGCGCTGCATCAGAGAACATTCAGAGAGAGAGAGAGAGAGAGAGAGAGAGAGAGAGAGAGAGAGAGAGAGAGAGAGCGAGAGAGAGAGAGAGAGAGCAGTTATGGCTTCACTTTAGCGCATCAAAACGTGTGTATGTATGTATGTGTATGTGTGTGTGTGTGTGTGTGTGTGTGTGTGTGTGTGTGTTTGTGTGTGTGTGTGTGTGTGTGTGTGTGTGTGTGTGTGTGTGTGTGTGTGCGTGTGCGCAGCGCTACGGTGGCCCAAGATAAGCTATGTCTTCAAAACCGGTTCGCTTTGACACGGCAACAGTAGTTATGGCTACACTTTGGCGCATCAAAACTTTTATGTGTGCGTAAGAGCGAGAGCGAGAGAGAGAGAGAGAGAGAGAGAGAGAGAAATTTATAACTGTTGTGTATATCCTCTCTGTATCATGGCAAATTTACATGTGACAGAGAGAGATTTGTAATTTAATATTTATATAAACTTACCTAGTATATGAAACGCATTCGCCGAAGACGTTCCTCTCCACGTATGGTGTTCTTGTAGATCATTGTTCAAATCCTGTCGGTGTAATATATTATCACAAACTGCGGTTCTCTCATGTTAGCACCCACTATTATGTGACTGGAGTCTGCTGTTCTCCATATAAAATCCCGCCTTGTCACACTATACATGTCCAGTGCTGTTTCAAGGGGCATCACAGCCCAACTATATAAGCGGAAATGTGTAGGCCACATTAAAAATCTCACAATACCAAAATTAAAAACCATATTTGCCGCGAACGAGATCGGAAAGTGACGCACGCTTCTAATTCTCATAAGTCTTTCGAAGGCCGGGTCAATAGGTTGCGAAGCATTTTCTAATGGAATGTTGGCTTGCGCACCCTCCGCAGCACTCTCCGCAGCTTCCTCGGCTACATTCAACTCCAGAGCTCCACTATCTAGTAACATTTTTAAATTAACTACCCACACACACACACTTCACCTCGTTATTTATAGTCTTAATATTTCCTTAAACGTAATGACCGGCGGCGCAATGTCTCAATTTTATCGTCTAAAACCGTAATTTATTCAAATGTTCGCGAGCCCTTTTTAGCGTTTTACGTATTTTTTCTACGTTTCACGTCTTTTGTTTAGCGCACCACGTAAATTATTTAACTTCAATTTCTCTTCTAAATCGCTAATCACTTTATTTAAAATTACCGCAGTATCGTCGAATCTTTCGTTTTTTTGAAATCCACGAAATTTACCGATATACTCAAATGCGCGATTAACGAGTGAGGTGTTAGTCTGCACTTTTTTAACCGTGTGCATAGTTTGAAGAGCTGTATTTAAAGGATCGCTTTAGAGTCTTTAGCACCAGTTGCTTTCTACTCGTAAAGATACGCGGATCGCCATGGCGACCCTACCACGAGCTGCACAACACCCACATCAAGTCTTTTGTACATTGTACGCCTTAAATAAATCGTTCACCAAGAAGATTATTGTTGGTTTGGAATATGATGAGGTCATCGACAAGTTCGACAACGAGTGCTACAAACCTGTGGTTCGACTATTATCGAATGACTTTGAAGGTGTTGCATTTTTATACAATGACTGGGAAGAATTCAAAACAAGTTTCGACGACATTGATAAATATTTTCGTGGACTTGATAATAGTTTAAAGGACCAGAAAATTTACGGAAACGGTTGGACTTTAAAATTCACCACAAGTCAGCAGGAAAAAGCAATCGAAATTGCAGACGACAGGAGGCCTGGTGTTGGTCGGATCAAACGGTTTCGCCATAGTTTAGTAATGAAAAAAGTTACTTTTGATTGTCTCCAAGAATTTATTGTAAAGTGTGTCGATACTCGTCTTAAATATTTAAATTCTATTGCGAGTAGTGTACAATATCTTACCTGCGACATTATGGAGTTTATTAAAACTAAAAGTAGTCTCATGCATGAAGCACAAGTACAACTGTATACACCTAGTATTGTAAAAGACATTGTAAATTTAGTTGATAATGATGTAATAGACGAAATAACCTCCAGTGTAGAAAAGCAATGTAAAAAAAAAGGTCAAGCGTCTCTACTTAATTGCGATGTTGCTGATGTATTGTATCAGATTTTATCATTACAAAAGCCAAGAATTGTCGATGTATTAAATACTATATTATTTGATAATAAATAGAAAAATTTGAATATACTTACTATGTACTTCTTTTTGTCTTTCTTGCCTTCCTCTTAATCCCAACTTATTGTATTTTTAAGACGTTCATTTTTACTTTAGATTTCTAAATTGCAACTTATATAAATTAAATTTTATTTAACGAAATGAAGCTAGCTTACATTTGGATATTTTTTGAAAAAGTATTTTTAAATTATTTAATAACTAACAAAAATTAGTTGAAATTACATACTCATAAATATTTTTTTAAATTGGTGACGCAAACATGCGTTGACGTAATCTCCGTGGTTCTTTTGCCGGTGCAGTGTGCTCTTAGCTCCGGCCGGTGCCCCTCCTCCCGCGCGTGGCCAATCGCGAGTCCGCGAGCCTTGTGGTGGGGCTAGCTCCGCGGGTCTTTTGTCGGCCAATGAGGTGATTTTACATTGCGTCGTCATCGGTCACGAGTGTGTTCTTTGTATTGCTACACCAGCGCCAATAACATTCCAGGGTGTGGCCCTTGATGCGGCAGTAGTAGCCGGGCCACCGATGTACCAGCATGGATAACTGAAACAGTATTTGAAACAGCTACTTCCTGCAGTCGACAGCCGATTTCCAGCAGCGAACGCCCGACTTCCAATAGCCGACAGTCGACTTCCCGCTGGTCATTCGCGCCTCGAGAAAGGCTTGAAAAGACCTTGCGGTCCTTCCTCTATCAATGAGCCGAAAAACAGCAGTGCCTGATGCATGTTTGTTGAAACGTCAAAATATTGACGAGCGTGCGTCTGTGTATGTGTGAGTATGTGTATGGGTGTATTTGCTTCTATGTGTAATTCCTTTCCTTGAGCATTTCCTAGAGAAAAAATTTTTCCCTATGTAATTAAATAGTCGAAATAATGTGCAACTACAACTCGATGTACGTGACATTTTCTTTTTAATCAGCAAAATTCCACAGCGTCGTACGATGAAATAAAGGAGAAAAAATAATCTCAACTTCCTTTTCTTGACTTTCCTCGAGAAAAAATTCTTTCCCTGTGTAATTCAATCGTCAAAATGATGTGCAGCTGCAACTCGATGTACGTGAGATTTTCTCATTAATCAGCAAAATTCCGCAGTACCGTACGATTAAATAAATAAAGAAGAAAAAAGTCGGCGCGTTTCTCGTTCGGAAAACATGGTGGGACACGTGGTAAGATATAATTTCGACAACTGTAAGTTATGACTAATTCGAGGTAAAGCGATATAATTCGACAGCAGAGGGCCCACGTGCGATGAGATCATCCGTGGCAAAGACGAACGGTCGACCGGATGTCAGTCGGGAATATTATCTTGTCGCGTGAACATCTCCGTCGCAAAGCATGAGGGTATTGTGCGGATTCTGAAGTGTGTCACGTGTCTCTCTTGTGCTCCCCATATAAATGTTGCGCGCCAGTACGTTATGTAGATAGTGGTTCAATGCAGAAAATCGGATGTACAGTTCCACGAGAGTGTCGCGGATCTATCATGAAGTGGCTATGAGGTGTCCGTGAGGTTACGGTTGTTCCATTTTTTTTCAAGCCGTGAGCGCTTGATTAGATACTGCGCGTGGATATTGGACACTCGTTGCGCAGTACAGAGAGTCTATACATAAAAGTTGTAAAAACCATAAAAAAACCCGTGAATCTGAAAATTTTTTGTGTAGATACACTTGTGATGGTGCAGAGAGGCTATACACAAAGTTATAAAATACACCATAAAAACACAATAGACAACCCATAAGGCCATATATTCATGAATCATATACCATTAGCTTCCAAAATCAGATCTAGTGGTGATGAAAGCGTAAATTCATTCAACGGTCAGTTGCACCTTTTCCTATTAGACATCCAGGAGCAGAGAGACCGGCGAATATATATATATATATATATATATATATATATATTTATGTTTTATGTTAGTTTCGAGGACATTCCAGATGTTTAACGTTGGTTTCGGGGACATTTGTTAGTTTTGGGGACAGTCCCTGAATCTACATATGTTTAACGTCAGTTTTGAGGACATCGGCCCCCATAAGAGACATTATTTCTTTAGTCACGTATAGGTATACAGTAACATGGGGTCCTGGGAACTAACGTTATACAACTTTTTATATATATATATATATATATATATATATATATATATATATATATATATATATATATATATAATTAATATATAAATTTTAAAACCGTATACCTAGAATTTTTTCGAGCATTCTCTCCCTAGAATAACATATACGTGTGTGTGTGTGTGTGCGTGCGCGTGTGTATGCTCGTGTGCCTGTGTGTGCGCGTGCATGCGGGTGTGCATGCGCGTGTGCGTGCGCGTGCGTGTGTGTGTCCTATCCAGAATATGCTTGCGCGTGCGTGCACACACATACGTGCACCGCTTTTATCCCCGCCCCTCGCTATGCGTTGTCGGACTTCTTGACCTTGACCCTAGCTGGCGCCTGCTGTCAAGGTCAGGTTTGTTGTGACGGCCCATAGCGAGGAGTATATTACTCGCGAGTTCTGCGTGCGGACTCCCGTATTTTGTTGACGTGGAGGTCGGGCGAACAGGACTCCGACCTGGGGAGATGCTTAGCTAGACAGACAGCGGTAAGTCTAGGTAGATTAGTTAACCGAGGACGATTAAGACATAACAGTATATCGACGGCTGAGCGGAAGAAGAACAAATCTCGCCGCGAGGATGAAGAACGATGTATCTCGGTGCGCTGTTGAAGAACGATGTATCTCAGCGTGAGGATGAAGAACGACGTATTTCGTCATATACTGGCCATGTACTGGCCGTAAAAGCGCCGGGATACGTCGTTCTTCTGTCGAAAGCCGTCGATATACTGTTATGTGTTATTTTTTTCGTCTTTTTTTGGGCCACTTAAAGGGAAATTTAAGGGAGAGTTGCACATATATTCTGAGAAAACAAGCGGAAGCACATGCCCCCGTGCGCCATACCTACATATACGTGAGAGAAATTTTATCGGCACTTAACACCCATTATATAATAACCCATACGTGAATGCGCGCGATCATTCAGAAAATTTTGTGGCACACCTCTGCAAGAAGTTTTTCTTTTTTTTCTATATACCACACAATACACGAAAAAAATTTGGAACAAAGATATATGTTGATATGCATTTAAAACTGTGTCACAAGACCATTTTTCTGTGTTCCAAAGTTTTTTCATGTATTGTGTGATATATAGAAAAAGAAAAAACTTTTTGCATAGGCGTGCCGCATAATTTTTTTTTCGTCTTTTTTTTGGGGCCACTTAAAGGGAAATTTAAGGGAGAATTGTACTATTACTTACTCTATTCATGTCGGCTTTCGTCAGCCAAGTTGAGGAAGCGAACTGGACGGGTTCTGCGGGTGCGCACGCAAAGGCTGAGAGCGCCTCGCCTGGCTGTGTTTGCGGGAGTCCCTCTCGTCTGTAGTTTTTTTTCCTTAAGTTTTATTTCTCTCTCTCTCTGTCTCTCTTTCTCTCTCTATCTTGTTTTCGTTCTCACTTTCTTCTTCTCAGCACTTTCTTCTATCTAGGATGGTACAGCGAAAAACGCGCTCCGTCGGATAGATTCTAGCGCGCGTTCGATACGTCAAACGTATGATGAAGTTTGACACACGCTGTTTATATATATAGATATATACATATTTTGTTTTATTCATATAGTACATAATATATAGATGTAAAAGTTTAATTCTCTGCTTATCTATAATAACAAATGTGCTATTCTTCCGAAAATTTCCCCATAAGTGGCTCCGAAAACGACCAAAAAAAAATTTTGTTGTACACCTCTGCAAGAAGTTTTTTCTTTTTATACCACACAATACACGAAAAAAATTTGGAACACAGGAAAATGGTCTTGTTTTAAACGCATATTAATTTTTCTTATGGAAATTTTACATGCGAAAAATGAAGGAAAAGTAGTCACTGCTGATTAACCAATAGTAAGCTATTGAATATGCCAACCAATATTCCACAAAAAAACAATTAAAGTGAAAGAAAAGAGCTTTAATTTGAGAGGAGAATCAGAAAAATCGGTCGATTTTGTACAAAGTTACGTGGATTTGAAAATCGCGAAAAATGACAAAAAATTATAAAAATATTAAGAATTCCGTAAATTTACAAAAAATTGTATATTTTTGTCATTTTTCGCGATTTTCAAATCCACGTAACTTTGCACAAAATCTACCGATTTCTCTGATTCTTCTCTCAAATTAAAGCTTTTTTCTTCTACTTTAATTGCTTCTGTGTGAAATATTGGTTGGCACATTCGATAGATTGCTATTGGTTAATTATTATCAGTGACTACTTTTCGTTAATTTTTCCGACGTTAAATTACCATAAGAAAAATTGTTAATCAAACATGCGATCTGAGGCTTTCTTTATTTGCTCCCATGGTTAGTATATGATTTTTGTATCTAGTGAGGCCGAAAATACAACATTCGGGATCGGGCGCCGGTAGTGAAAGTGGTACTTTCGGCCCACTAAGCAAAAAAATTGATTTTTGTTCCTTATAGAGTATAATTTTCTCTCCCAAAGAAGCGTTGGTATAGTAATAAGAAAAACTTCCCAGAAGACATCTTAAAAATATTTTTTTGCCTAGCGGGCCGAAAATACCACTTTCGCTCCCAGCGCCCGATCGTGAAGGTTGTATTTTCGGCCTTGTTAGGCAAAAAAATAGTATACGCTCCACGGGAGTAAAATTGGCCAGCCCACAGCTCGTGTAAATTACCACCCGAGCCGAAGGCGACTGTCCAAGTTTTTTTCTCCCTTGGTGCGTAATATACTATTTTTTCTCATACCCTGTCGGAAAGTATTGTCTTTCCACCCCGCTCTCACGGCCGAAAGTGCCACATTCCTCACGTCTAGAAACTGCGACGCGCATAAGCCTCGCAGTTTTAGGCGTGAGATTATGTGGCACTTAAGATCATGAGATCAGGGTGAGAAGACAATAATATACTTTTCCTCTAGAGAATACATGAGAAAAAATAATATACGCTACACGGCCGAAAGGAAGGCATCAATCCCCGCGAGTTCAATCACGCGCACACGCGGGGAGAGAATGCCTTCCTTCCCGCCCTTGTGTGCATTGGGGGGGGGGGGCAGCTCTTAAGATCCATTAGGTTGATTTTTACAAGATAAGGTTTATTTTTTTTTTAGTTTAGTTTACTTATTTTCGTAAAATATTTCTTTTTTAATTGACCACCAAAATTCAAACGCTTCGCGCGTACTATTTCTTCTTGTTGCTGTTATGAACTCTATTTATCACTGATTCTGGTTTAATTAGTTTAAATGGTAAAATAATTAGATACATTTTTTAAGCAAAAAATTTAATGTTTTAATTCTATTTTAATTATTTAGTAGTTCTACAGCTTTTCTAAAGCTCTTGAGCTTTAAAATTCAAATCTAGGTGATTCTTGCACCTATTTCATAAGACCAATAAAATCAATCTTTAAATGATTCACCATCCGGCCATCGTTTTTTAAGAGTGGATTTTTATATTTTTAATGTCCTTAAAGCAGGATTTGTTACTATCTCTAAAATGGGGTATATCAGTAGTTAGTCCTAAATTAATCATGAAAACATGATTTTTGTAAATATACTTTTTAAATATCTTCGAATATAGAGAGATATTGTAAAAAAAAATTTGTACTAGATAATTTAAATAGAAATGTATAACGTGTCAATATTAATTTTGCAAAGAATTTTATTCCTTACGCAAATAAAATAAATGGATATTATTTTACAGGTCTATATTGGCGAGGGCAGGTACACCGATTCTTTGTCCTGGGAATACATGCAGTCTTATAAGCCACGCATTTTTTGCAGAGAATTATGTTTGATTATTTGGAAAGAAAAGGTACTAGCAAACAGAGCATTGAACAGAGAAAAAATATATGAAAATATTCCAGGGCGTAGTCCAGTCAAAGATATTGAGCCACAGTTACTGCGTCTGTATTTAAGTAATATAATCATTTCATTTACTGTAATTTAAAGCAATAACCCTTTATAAACTAGCGAAACAGTTCCTTTGTAGCTAACGCTCGCTCGGCTAATTATTTTTTGACACTCCATGATGATTATAACGTCGTATGATCTCGTAAACAAATATACGAGGTTAAAATAATTTTTTTCGCATACCACGCGTAAAGTATTCCCTACATGCATGAACATGTTTTCCCACCTTTTTCCCGCTTTTCAAGAAAGTGTCCATTATAGCGGAGTCGTGAGTACAATAGTATACGATACTCGTGCAAGAATCACCTACTTTGTGGGCTCGTATCGTAACGTACTGCTTTGATCATTCAGTTGAAAAAAAGGTTTTATACATCTAAGCGAAGCGCGTAATTATCACATGCATATATTTTATGACCGAGCTCAATGAGTATAAGTGTGAAATCCACACTTGTATCGTAATATGCTATTATTATTATTATGCTTTTCATACTGACCTTTAACGCAATAATTTTTTTTCCTTATAAAACACAATTTATTCGGTCATAAGAAAAGGGTTATTGTCATTTAACCATAAATTTAAAAAAGATATTTTATATTAAATTTTTGTTATTAATTTTTTATTTTTGCCCTCATAGGTGTCATAAATGACTTTTTAAAAAAGCAAACAATGACGATAAAACAAAGGATAGAAAATCTAAAACAAGGAATAAGAGTTTTATCCGAGAAAATTAGAGACCTTAGGTCCATAGAAAAATCAAGAGCCAAAGGAGAAATGGCGAAGGTTCTAACGCAAAGAGGCGGCTTAATTATAATTCATAACTTTATATATTTTGTATGACTATACTTATAATTTTTATTTTCTTATAATGCTAAATTATAAAATTTTATTAAATAAAGTTAATATTTGACATAGAAATATTCTAAGTAAGCTTTCCAATATCTATCTAATGCCGAATTACATGCCTGGTCGCATGCCTGACGACATATCGAATTGCATGCTGGGCGCAACGCTGAAACACATACCGAATCATGTGTCGAGTCACGTTTGGTATCATATGCGCAAGCACGTGCCGGGTCACGTGCCGCAACCTCGATAATATTTATTGTTATATGACGGGGCAAATGCCGGATCACATGCCAAGTTATGTGCGTGGTCATACGTAATGTCGTGTGCTTTGGCACACGCCACCTCACATGCCGAAACCCTGCTCACTGTATCCCGTACGATCGTGTGCCAAATCATATGCCGAAACGCCTGCCGGACTGCATGCTGTGACATATGCTGAATCATATGTCACGGCATGTGTGGTATCGTGTGCGCAAGCACGTGTTGATCACGTGCCGGAATCCCAATAATATTGCTTTGTTTAATCATATGATGGAGCACCTGCCGCATCACATGCCAGATCACGTGCCAAAATCTTCGATAATAGCATGTGTTTCATCATATGATTAGGCATCTGCTACGGCATGTGTTTCGGCATGTATTCCAGTATGTGGTTCTTCATGTGGTTCTTCAAGTGTTTTGGCATATGTTTCGGCACGTAACGTGGCACATAATCTGGCATATGATTGAGCATGTGATTTTGCATGTAGTTTGGCATGTGATTATTTTCAGTAGGGATATCTCCCCAGTTTATGTTTTTACTTATAGTTTTTAATTTGTTACAATTTATTTTTTTGTAATTGGTTTTGTTATAATTTTTTTTTCTTTATAGACATTAATATCGGGTAATGATCATTAAAAGGTATTCTTATCGCATAACTTTTGTGCGCAATTTTATCAAGTTTTAAGTAAATATTATCTATGCAAGGATACCGCTGATATTCTGCACGTACAAGTTTTACACCTAAGTTTTACACATAGAAACTTCTACAGCATTAAATTATACACAATTATTTACACAAGGTGTTGTACACCAAGCGATTTTACACGATTGATTTATATACTGTCATAATTAGTACGCAGTGTAAAATTAATAAGTGTAGGTTTAAATGGTGCATAAATAATAAATCATCAGTGCAAGACTTTCTAGTGTAAAATATATTAGTATATGTTTAATTAATTCTTGTGTATACATTGCGAGTGTTTAAATAATATGTGTATACAGCACCCGTGTTAAAGTAGACAGTATACAAAATTTATACAAATTATTCGTGTAAAAATTGTATTATATGCATTGCCAACGGTGGCAGTAATTATTACTCGCAAGAACAAAATCCACTGCATGCAAGGTTAAAACTTCCAGTAAAATTCCCCGATTCTTGATGATGTACTTAAGTCTTATTTTGTTATAGTCGGAGCTCTCGAGAAATAGTTAAGCCTTTTTAAGTCTCGTTTTCGAGGTCTATAGTCAAATGTATAACTGCACCCACGCGCTCAGAAAACGATTTTTGCGCAAGTCATAGCGTTTAGCAAGAATTTTAGGGTATCTAGTGGGGTTTTCGCGCCGCTTAGCTCATTTTCGAGGTCTAGTCCAATGTCTAATTGCACCCACATGCCAGGGAGGCGATATTTGCGCAAATCAAAGCTTTTGGCGATAATGTGAAAAATTAAAAAAATTAAAAAATTAGAACGTTAACATAGTCGCTGTTACTGTAATAATTGTAGCGGTTGAATTTGCTGTGGCAATTTTTTGGACAGTAGGTGGAATGTTACAGTCGTAAATATTATTTTCGCAATTTAGAATTTCGAAATTAAAAACAATCTGCATTATCATACGTCGAACTGAAAAACGTCTATAGTTGACTTCAATTTTATAGTGAATCGTTGAAACTCTGGACGTCCTCCCTCCACCCCGTATTTTCGGCCCGAATATGGCGAAAAATAGTTTATGCATCACGGGAGGAAAATTGTCCAGCCAAGTTTTGTTTATCGTCAGGCCGCAAAATTACTTTTTGCGTCCCGTATAGAGGCCGCGAAATACTAAATGTAACTAGGTCTTGGCCGCAAAATACATACAGTATTTTGAGGTCTCTACATGGGCCACGAAAAGTCATTTTACGGTCTTCGGAAAAAAAAAATTGTATATGCTACCACGAACGCAAAATGTATCATTCCCCCGAGCTCACATTTTGCGTCCTTGGTACATAATGTACTATCTACTCCCAAGATGCATAATATACTAATTAACATATTGTAGTTCATTTTACAATAAAACCTAGTTAAAGCAATAATATTCAGTTTTACTATGCAATATAGTTTATAATACAAACTCCTTTTTTCTCAGTGTGCCCGAAAATGTGCTCTAAAAATGTCCCCGAAAATGATCACGAAAATATTCCCGAAAATATTCCCGAAAATATACTCGAAAATAAGATTGATAAAGTGTCGGAAATCTATTTCGAAAACGTACACTAAATTAAGCCCGAAAATGTGAAATCGAGCCAAAATCGGGCGTAGAAAAAGGGCTTGAAATCGAGCAACATCGCGGAGGTATCGAGCATAATCAGGAAAGCTTTCGGTTCGAGCCCGATTTCGAACTCTCTATTTTTAACAGGGTGAGGTCTGTTCAAATGTATCATGGCACTCACGTGTTCAGGTGAGAATTTTCTGCGCAAATCATAGCCTTTAACGAAAATATGTAAGTACATAATCAGTTTTTCAACCCGCGTAACTCGTTTTCAAAGTCTTTTAAAGTGTATGACTACTCTTACATGCCTAAGAGAGAATTAGAGTGAAAAGTAATGCAAATTTTATGAATTCAATATGAATAAAATAAAAACGTTAAAATAATCGCTGTTACTGTAATATAATTTGTAGCGGTTGAATTTTTTTTCGCCTCTCCTTTAAGTACAACAGATTTCTGTACATGTAAAATATATATACATATATAGAATTGACTCTGAATTAAAGAACTATCTATCTGTCGTACGAATAGGATAAGCCTACTTTTATTTATTTTCCCTTTACATATACTTTTTAATAAGGTTTATTAACATAAGGTTTATTAACTTAAGGTTTACTAACTTTTTATTATTTAATTTATTTTGTTGCGTATGAGTAAATGATACATTTGTACTCGTGGTGGCAATTTTGGTTTTATTATAAGTTACAAAACTTGAAAATTATTTATATGTTTACAGAATTTGTTATTATAGATAAGCACAGAATTAAACTTTTATATATATATATATTATGTACTATATTAATAAAACAAAATGTGTGTGTGTGTGTATATATACAGCGTGTGTCAAACTTCATGAGGTTGACCTCATACGTTTGACGTATCGAACGCGCGCTATCATCGACCCGACAGAGCGCGTTTTTCGCTGTATTATCTAGATAGAAGAAAGTGCTGAGAAGAAGAAAGCGAGAACGAAAACAAGATAGAGAGAGAGAGAGAGAGAGAGAGAGAGAGAGAGAGAGAGAGAGAGAGAGAGAGGGAGAGAGAGAGAGAGAGGGAGAGAGAGAGAGAGAGAGAGAGAGAAATAAAACTTAAGGAAAAGAAAACCTACAGACGAGAGGGACTCCCGCAAACACAGCCAGGCGAGGCGCTCTCAGCCTTTGCGTGCGCACCAGCAGAACCCGTCGAGTTCGCTTCTTCAACTTTGCTGACGAATGCCGACATGAATAGAGTAAGTAATAGTACAATTCTTCCTTAAATTTCCCTTTAAGTGGCCCCAAACAAGACGAAACAAAAATTATGCGGCACACCTATGCAAGAAGTTTTTTCTTTTTCTATATACCACACAATACATGAAAAAACTTAGGAACACAGGAAAATGGTCTTGTGACACAGTTTTAAACGCATATCATCGTATATCTTTGTTCCAAAGATTTTCGTGTATTGTGTGGTATATAGAAAAAAAGAAAATCTTCTTGCAGAGGTGTGCCACAAAATTTTCTTTTGGTCGGATTCGTAGCCACTTAAAGGGACATTTTCGGGATAATTGCACATACACGTTAAAGTGAGCGCGATTGTGCGGCCCATTTCTTCGTGCGCGCGCCAGGGAGCGTGTCTTAACGATGCAACGGCCGCGGCTGCGTGCGAATGCTCGCGCGCATTTCACGTATGGGGTATTATGTCACTTGTTGTTAAGTGCCGAGAAAATTTTACACACGTATATGTATGTATGGCGCACGAGGGCATGTGCTTCTGCTTGTTTTCTCTGAATATATGTGCAATTCTCCCTTAAATTTCCCTTTAAGTGGCCCCAAAAACGACGAAAAAAATTTTGAGGCACACCTATGCAAGAAGTTTTTTCTTTTTCTATACACCATACAATATACGAAAAAACTTTGGAACACAGGAAAATGGTCTTGTGACACAGTTTTACATGCAATTTACATGCGATCTGGGACATTTTTTACTTTTGCTCCCTAGGTATGTATTATACTATATACGTACCATGTCTTCACCATCGGTTTCTTCTTCTTGGTATCGCTTTTCTTTCTCACGAAAACCATGACCTTTCTTTGCATTGTAATAATCTACTGCATCTATTATTGTGTCTTTAAGGTTTTTCCGTTTTGTATCTAGATGTAATGATAAGGTTTAAATTATAATAAATTTTAAGTTAAAAGACTTTTGCTAATTGACCGTCAGATCTAAAGTTCATGGATTCAGAATGTAAATCCTAATGTAACTCACGTTAATGTTTGTTTAATTTTCATATTTGACTATAAAATTTTTGTCTCGTAGCAGCCAAATAGCAGAATTAATACAATTATAATACAATATAATATATTATATTATAATTGTATTAACTCTGCTATTATAATTATATTATGAAAACTCGCGGGTGTTTATAGTCCTCATTACTCCCGATGGCAATATACAATTTTTTGCATGCCCGGCGGAAAGTTATTTGTGCTTAATCCCTTATTTACGGATCAAAAACGTCAGACAACCTCACTCCTAGAAACTACAATGCTTATGCTCGTGTATACTTTTAGGCAGCCGGGAAAAAAGTAGGAAGACGTTCATGCGAGTCGCCGTTTCTAGGAGGGAGTACATGCAGCGTTTTACTTCCGGATGTTAGGGAGTTAACCCAATACTTTACGCATGGTATACAAAAAATTACATTTTATACCGGCGTTGTAGTAATGAGGGCGTAAAGTGCGACTTTACGCATTGATTCGTCCCGCGAGCGTCAAAAAGCGCTTGATGCTCCACGAACGTAATGGCCCACTTTACTCTATAATTATCATTTGAATTATTTATACAAATAATTGACAATTTCATATTAGTAATTATAATAATTCTAGACCAATAAAAATTCTATACCAGTGATGCTCAATGTCATCTGTCCAGAAATCCGGTGGTTCACGTATTTTGGCCCAGGTTATCTTAACGAAGTTTTGCAATATTGTACGTCTCTAAAAATACTAAGTAAATACGCCGCCACGTATCATCTCTGTTTCGACGACACCTCCAAGCCGAAACTGCTGATTCGACGTTTGGACGTTACACAAGCTTATTCAGAGCTAACATTCATACACATATCTGTTAAAACAGACATTCAACTCAGGGGGTGAGGAACATCAGATATAGCCGAATGAGACGAATGGCTCAGGAACCCTTTTTAAAACAAAGATTAAGGAAACGGAGAATCTCGCGCAAAAATCATTAGCATTTATCATCGCGTAATACTTCTAAAGATTCATATGTTTTATCCATAATCAAAATTACATATTGCATGTACCAAAGGAAAATTGAGTTAACTTTTACTGGATCACGATGGTTGTTTTAGTGGATACTAACTACGACGGCAGTGACTAGCACAATTCTCTAAAGGTTAAAAAATGCTAAAACAATTAAATACACGAAAATATACGCGCGATGCGTTTAATGTTGGGGCGATATTAACCGATTTAAATAAACCACCTGTTTTCTAGACTCCAGCTGACAGAGCACGTAGATCCCGGTCCACATTGGCTGTATAATTTTCATCAGTCTAGAAACCCCATTGGTCCAGAATGCTCTTATCTCACCTTCATATGATTTAAATATAAAAAAAAATACTGTAGACTGTCCCCAGGTTCCCACAAATGTGGCAATAGAGTGTGATAGGGTGGCGTGTATAGTCAAGCGATTTTGAAAAACGGGTTTCCGTTGAATTATCATTATAAATGAAAGACAATTATTAATGCAAGTTTTTGCAGGATAACAGAAAAAAATTACAACGAGCCTCAGAACCGCATTCTACTGCCCATTAATCAGGTAACATTATTAGCTGATAATTAACTGAACTCTTACTGTAGGTGGCACATGATATCGATTAATACCTTTATGTGACGGTACTTTTGGAGATTGTGTGTCTTCTGAAGATTGTACGTCATCTTCACGTTCCAGGTTCTGGTCTTCAGTCTCAGTAAAATTGGCATCAGCATGGTACGGTAATACATTTTGGTTAACTGATAAATCTTCTTTTCCCTCTATTCTGGCTCGTTTACTCATTACCTTTGATGTCCATTTACCTGAAATGAGTCAATGAGTGAAAACTCAGGATGAGGCTATTTATGTGAAGATTAAAGAAATGATTATGTATGAAGCAGAAAATTGGGGATGAAAGTACATGGAGATAGAGAAGATTCAAGGAAAATACATAAACTCAATAATTAAACAGGAAAAAAACTACTCTACGGTACGTAGTACTCGGAAAAATAAAAAGAAAAAAGATTTAGTTCAGAAAAGCGCAGAGGGTCATGAAGTCGAGAAAGAAACTGAGTAAAGCAAGAGAAAATATACTAGAAAAAATATGCTGGCAGAATCCATGCAAGAAAGAAGAAAAAAATCATGCGGAAACGTCACCTAATTATAAGTTGATAAACAACTGAGCTTTGTCAGTAGATACATGGTAACAAATAATAGCTTTAGGTGACAATACTCCTGGGGATAATTCGTCATCTGGAGATTTTTCTTGTTCCAGATTTACGTCTCCAAACTCGCTAGTCACATTATCATTAGCATAATCAGGTAATACTTGTTGGTTAGCTAATAAATCTTTTCGTCCCTGTAGGATGGTACGTTTACTCATTATCTTGGATGTCGGTTTACCTGAAATGTGCCAATTAGTGAAAACTGAGAGTGAGGCTATTTATGTGAGGATCAAAGAAATAATTATGTATAAAAAAATGGGGATAGAAGTACATCGAGATAGAGAAGATTAAAGGAAAATACATAACTCAATACTTAAACTAAAAAAAATACTCTATGATATGTACTACTCGAAGAAATGAAAAGGAAAAAGATCTAGTTAACAGAAGCGAAGAGGACCATGAAGTCGAAGAAGAAACTGAGCAAGGCAGGAGAAAATACATTGGACAAAATATGCTGTCAAAATCCATGCAAGGAAAAAGAAAATAAATCATGCGGAAATGTCACCTAATTATCAGTTGATAATCAGCTGAGCTTTTGGAGTAGGAGATACATGATAACAAATAATACCTTTAGGTAGCAGTATTTGTGGGGATTGTTCGTCATCTGATAATTCTTCAAGTTCCAAATTTGAGTCTTCAATCCCGTCAGTAACATTGTCATTAGCATGATCAGGTAATACTTGTTGGTAAGCTAATAAATCTTTTCTTCCCTGTAGGCTGGTACAATTACTCATTACCTTGGATGTAGCTTTACCTGAAATATACTAATTAGTGAAAACTGAGAATGAGGTTATTTATGTGAGGATTAATGGAATAATTATGTACAAAGTGGAAAATTGGGGATGAATGAACATGGAAATAGAGAAGATTCAAGGAAAATATATAACTCGATACTTAAATTAGAAATAACTACTCTATGATAAGTCGAAGAAATGAAAAGAAAACAGATCTAGTGAACAAGAGTGAAAAGAGAAGAAACTGTTTATGTTGAGTACCTTTATGATCACTATATTCTTGTTCATACTCTGATTCAATTTGATTCTCTATCTCAGAGTCTATGTCTGAGTCTTCAAATTTTTGCGTGCTCGTTTTAACTGCTTCTAAAATTTCTTGACTTCTTTGACGTTTAACAGATTTTTCGTGATATTTTGTTCTTTTCTTCTGAAATACAATTTTTTTCATTATAATAGTATGTTACGCACCATGGGAGGAAAAAACTTGGACAGTCCATATCTCGTGTAAATTGCCACCCGAGCCGAAGGCGAGGGTGGCAAACACGAGATGTGGGCTGGCCAATTTTATTCCCGTGGAGCGTATACTATTTTTCGTCATACCCAGGCCAAAAATACCACATTCCCGTTTTTGCGCCGGGAAGGAATGTGGTACTTTCGGCCAGGGTATGGCGAAACAATTATTTTATTAGTATCTGTGTGTCTGTGTGTGTGCGTGCATGTGTGCATGTGTGCATATGTGTGCATGTGTGTGCGCACATGCAATTGAAAGAGTATACTTACATCTGGAAAATAGAATGGGAAGAGAAAAGACAAAAGGAATCGTATAAAATGATAGAAAGAATGGAAAAAAATAGAGAAAGAAAACTCGAAGGTTGAAAAACAAAATTTAAAGCTGAAAATTGGAATTCTGATAAAAGAAAAAAACTATTTAGTAATAGAAGTGGATAGTGCAAGAACTCTGGTAATTGCAGTGGAAGACATTGAAATGGTGAAAAGGAAGCACAACATATATAAACACTTACACCTGGAGGAAAGGGGAAAAATAAATTAAGATGGAATTTTTTAATAAACGAGGTACTGACTGCAAGAAAAAGGAAGAAAATATATGGGAAAGATTGAAAAGAGAATGATAAGTGCAATGAAAAGAGTAATAGAGGGAGGTGAAATAAGGAAAGATGATGAGCAGAAGAAAAATGATAAAGCAGTTAATAAAAAAACTGCAAAAAAAAGGAATCCAAAGAAGGCTTAAAAGCAGAAGAAAAAGAAAAGGAAAGAAACAGTAAGAACAGACTTGAAAAAATAATAAGTACTTTAACAATAAAATATTGTGTTAAAGTTAGAAATAAAAAAGCCTCTGAAACACATACATTAATAGCAACACACAACTTAACCTGAGCCAAAATAAAAGTTATTTTGATAACGTATACTCACATAATTCATATTAATTTTACTATTAGTAGCAGCTGTATTTGATTCTTGTAGCCTTTGTATATTAGGAACTTTCTGACGTCTTTTCTCCACTTGACTACGAATATCCTCTTTCGTATCTGTAAATTTCATGAAAGAATTAATTAAAAATTATAAATATATATTAATTATGATACCGTAAATGGTGTGATATACATACATCCAAGCAATACTATAAAACATGTATAATACTTAAAATGATTGTGGTCTTCATTGCAGGTAGCATCGCAAGTCCATTTAGCATAGTAAATTTTTTTGGGATTGAAGCCCTTCAAATCTCTAGGTGAATATGATACTCATCATCGTCGAATTCGCTTTCTTTAATTATTGGTGAAAGCAGCTAATGGTAGTGGTCTAATAATCTTGTTAATTGTAGCTAGTGGCCAAAATTACTACCAAAGTTTGTCGTGAGAAGGTGGCAAATAACAACAATAGTTTTTTTACGACGTTTCGGACATCCTTTATTGATTATGTCCCTCTTCAGGCAGCTAGTAACAAAGTACGAAATACAACTTTTAAAAACAACGTATATTAACTTAATTATGAACACATAATTTTACAAGTAACAATTAACACTCACAAAGTCTGTATTTTTTCCTGAGTATTACGTAGAACTATCCGTTCGTCAATGTAACGAGCATGACAAAATTTTCCTATTCACACCTATCATTAGTGTATTAGTGTGAGTGTAAGTAAGAACGCAACATGTACTGGCTTAATTGTGTAAAGCTTTTTGGGTGTGTACATACAAGATACAACCTTCCATAACCTACTCTCGCTTTCTTTAATATCTTTCACAGATTTGGTGTAAAATTTATTTGTAGAATCTAGGAAATAGATTCGGGCGTACAAAACCTCAGCTATCTTCGAAGTACGCATAGAATGCGTATGGTCTTCTTTTATTGTTCCTCGTTGACACACGAACACAAAGCTGATGAAATCTGACAAAAAGCTGTCGAACAAAAAGCTGATGAAATAAAGAAAGCGTTATCTTTTCGGTGACTGTTGCGCCACCTACGGGTTCACTGACGACACTGACACAATGACACCCAGCGTTTATTCCGCACTATTCTGTAATACACACACGCACACACACACACACACACACGCACACACACACATACACCCCCCCCCCCACACACACACACACATTTCTTACAGTTACAATAGTGTGTGGCAAATTTAAGTATTTTGTGCCCCCCGCCCCCTCGCTCTGTTGAAACACGCATACACGACCTGTATATATTTTTCTTCTAAAAAACAGTACGGTTCGAATTTATAGTCAGCACTCAGTGCTCAAACTCTCAATGTATATAGACATACAATAACATGGCCGCCATATTGGAAGTTTGAGCACTGAGCACTGAGACTTATATAAATTCAAACCTACATTGTACTACCATTACCTAAAAGTACATCACCCGACTTTTCCTTTACCTTCTGCTTTCTTCAGACGATAAGCGACGATCACCTAGGTACTCCTGCACTCTCTCTCTCTCTGCCTCACCTCGCTGTGACCTGCAGGCTGCAGGGCACGCGCTCTGCGATGTGTGTATCGTCGATTATACGAGAGGATAACAGGTACTTACGAACGGAAAAAATGTTCCGTGAGCGCGCCGCGTGCTTGCACCGATCGCTAGTCGTGGGGGTCCCCGAATGTCTAAGTAAAGTGAACTTAGTACTGTCTACAACTACTGCTGGCAGTTTGCTTTTTCCTGCTTGTTGCCTGCGTGTTGTGCCGGTTACGTATGTCTGTGTTCCGACTGGATCGTCTTCTATAGTGCAGTTAGGTACGGAAACTCGCTTGATTATATCGCCATCTGCGATTTGGTGGACTTATTTTCCGCGAACGCAGGATGATACAGGGTAAACTGCGAAATGGTTTTTCAAATGTTTCCAAAGGCAACATACGCTCAGTATAGTGTAAGCAGCTGGTGCAACATTGCCGTACTTATCTACATCTGAAACTTCATCAGAAACCATTTCGCGATAGACCATGTGCGCATGCGCAGTGAGAAGAGGATCAAGAACATGGCCTAGTGCCGATACCTACCTTGAAGAATAAAAAAAAAGTGAGAAGACGGTGAAGGTTTCCAATGGGAAAACTGTTTTTGTTGGTATAGTAATTTAGATTTTTTAGATGTATTATTTTTAGTTCAAATATTATAATTTATCTTTTTTAAAAGCGAATAAGATATTAATTTTTATTTCTAAATTTATAAAATATTACTAGGTACGTTTATTGTTTTTTTACGGATTTAAATATTTGATATATAAATAATCATTCAGCACTGCAGCGAGTTCTGACTATAAATTGATCCTTCGAAATAACTCAATGTATGATGTTAAATATTGTATCACAACTATGTCAGTCAATGAAATTTTTTGATAACGCTCAGAAGTTGGCTCTAAGCTTCAATTCGATAATAATTAATCGCTATCTCCCTTTTATAATAGGATTTTTTTCTATAGAAGAATAAAGGTATTTGATTGTTTTTTATAATTAGCAAGAAAATTTTTATTATATAGGTAAGATTAATTTTAGTTATTTTTTCATAATGTTTTCTCTTAAAAACAAAATAAATAAGTTGTCATGTTTTACTAAGAAATAAAATTTTAATAATGAATAAAGTCGATTTTTTAATTAAAATGTACTTTTTTCTATGATCTAAATGTTGAGGTTATATTGACATTTTAGTTTTTTTTAAAAACTCATTGGAAATTTTGGTTCAGTAAAAGAACAATAATGGTAAATATAATTATTGTTGAAAAATAAACAATACAATGCAATGAAATATCTACATATGTAGACAAAATTATTCAAATACTTATGTATATAAATTTTACTATTTAGGATATTATAATTTTAAGTAAGATTGTAGTATAAGTGATATGTTATGAACTCAAGTCCTAAAATTACAAAAATTAAATTAATGAATAAAAAATTGTAGTAGCTACCTACCCACAGAAATAATAAAGTAATATTTTCATAACATAAGGTGGATTTCTGGTAAAATAATAAAATTTTTATGAGTAAATATTACATAGCGCTTCAATATTAAAGCAATTTTCATTGTCATAATTACTATGAGTAATCCTAACAAAAGTTGTTGTCAACTTAACGGAGCAAATCTGCGGGTTGAGAGAAAAGTAAGATTTTCGAGGATCAGCTAAAAAACTATAGATAATTAGTTTTGATACAATAAGTTTCCAAGCTTCTTTTTTAATTTTAACTCCTAGAATTGCATTTCTGAATTCATATTTTAAAACATTTAAAATTATATAGTATTACTTTCACAATAAATAAATCTGATAAGGAATTATGATTTTAGTAAGAAGAAATAAAGAAGAAATTTAGGATTTAATTTTTGTTTAAGGCAGTCTTACATGTAGTGGCCTCTGTGGCTAAAATCAGCTAAAATTAATAAATGTAGTTTAAATAATATACAATATAGGGGAGATCGAGAGCATGCACACATAGCATGAAATATTTCTATGAAATATTACTGAAACATTGTTATGTCCGCCTAGAATGTGAATTTGAAATATTACTTGAAATATTACTGAAATAATTCAGTATCGTTTTTAGAAATATTACGTGTAATATTTCAGAAATATTTCTTAAATATTTCTTATTAATATTAGGATAGATTCAGCAATATTTCATGAATTATTACAGAAATGTTTAAAAAATATTACATGAAATATTTCGTATAATAGTTCTGAAATATTGCTATAATATTGCACATTTTGATTTCAAATGATTCAGCAACATTTCATGAAATATTTCCGAATTATTACAGAAATGTTTCATGAAATATTTCATGTAATGTTTCTGAAAACTTTCATGGATTATTTCAGAAACTTTTCATGAAATATTTCATGTAATATTTCTGCAATATTTCTTTAATATTTTATACTTTGATTCTGAATAACCTATAATATTTCATGAAATATTTCCGAATTATTACCGAAATGTTTCGTGAAATATTACATGTAATGTTTCTGAAATATTTCTATAATCAAGGAGCGCGGGAGCGCTCCGAAGGCAAGTATAGAAGGAGCCTAAAGTATAGAAGAAGCCTAAAAGGAGCGACCAGTGCTACATATACATTGAAATGGGTGTACGAAATATTCAATGCGCATTTACGTACATTGCGTTAGCTTTTAGTATATACCATGTCCCTTTTAATCGAAAGCACTTTCATTGCTCTACTCAAATCAAAAGATTTTATTTAAAAAGATTATCTCATTCGAAAGATATAGAGAACTGAATTTTTTTATGTGCTGTTTCCTTTCCGAACTTTTCTTCTCCTTGTTCAGATATCCGGTTTGCAGCTCTTACGACACTTCCGGTTGTCATCTATCTTACGCTTATATATATATATATATATATATATATATATATATATATATATATATATATATATAGCATATCGTATAGTAAAAAATCTCACTCGACTCGAAAAGAGAGAGAGAGAGTTTATATATATAACAACAAAATTGTGATCTATACAATATAACCTCAAAATATCGTATGGTATTTTTATCTCTTATATATACTAGAACGAAAAGAGAGAGAAAAGATATAATAATGATAAAACGAACAACAACAACTGTAATTCTAAACAACCTCGAAATATGGTATGGTGGATATATATATTTATTAAATCAGCTGATGGCATGGCATCATATACTTTTATATATATATATAGATAAGTATTATTTTTTTTTATACTAGAAGATATATCATGTAATATTATCATGTAAAATATAATACAATAAAAAATCGATACTTTGTGTAATCTTTTTCATTTTCAGATTATGCAATACTCAGTCTTTGTTGAAAACTAATGGTATTGAAAATAATGAAATAAAAAAGCTGAGCCAAAATTGAGTTTAGCATGGAGAATTACTATATATGGAGACTCAAATTGTATTGATGATAGTCATTCCCAGAAATTTTTTTATCACCACCCAATTTTGGAATATACTACTACTGAACGTATTCCTTCCATCAGTCTTCATAGAGGAAGAAAATAGGATTAAAAACTAAAATTCCATCAGTCTTAATAGAGGAAGAAAATAGGATTAAAAACAAAAATTCCATCAGTCTTCATAGAGGAAGAAAATAGGATTAAAAATAAAAAATATTATGGCATAAGGCGTAACAGGCCTTCCCAAATGCATGGAAGATAGCCACTTCAATCGTCATAGTAGTGTTAAAACTACCAGGTTCAGACAAGGTTTATCGAATACTCCCTTTGTGCCCAATTTCAACGTTGGCCACACCAGAACCAGAGTTAACAAAACTGCACCAGTGTATATATATATATTATTTGAATAATCAAAGATCTCTGGAAGTCGACTGATTAAAATAATTTTTATCTATGAGTATGGTATATACTTTTTATATATATTCAATATACGCATTAGTCCGTATACAATAATCATTTACAGGTTATATACAATCATCATTTAGAAGTTATCAAGGAGCTATTCAAGAGTTTTTACATCATTGAAATTCGATTTTGAATTGACTTATATACTATATATATGTTCAGATATATTTTCAGATAAGTAGCAAACTTTTATTGTAAAATAAAAAAAAATTACGTAATGTTATTAATATAAGTATTGTTACTTTGTGAAATCTTTTTTTTTGTTACAGATTATATCAGAACAAGGATAATTCAAAATCATTATTATTATCATTATGCATTAAAGCTACCAAAAGATTATGTTCAAATCTGTCAAAGAACGCAACCTCCTGTAGTAGAAAAAATAATATTCCTCTAGCAGAGCCTCGTTCTACTTTATGGTGTTTTAATTATGGATGCTTTACTGGCCCTACGATTTCTAAAGGTAAACTAGCATTATTAAAACCCAGAAATAGTGATATATAAGATTTTCTTAGATTATTATTAAAAGTGCATCATGCTCAAGTATTTTTTATTTCACATTACATTAATTCTTTCAGGTTCAGGCCTCATTTCATTTTTTGCTTCAAGTTCAAATACTGCTTGAAAAAGATATTAACATAAAAACACTAAAAATTGCTGAAGTCCATTGCATATCAACAATGCATCAAAAAATAGATTACTACGTATTTTAATAATAGTGAAATTTTAAGTAGTGACATTAAGTGATGGTTCATTATTTTGAAAAAATAACACGCAAAGATATTAGCAACCTGTTTAGATTGTATGTTATTTTCATAAATAACTTTAATGTTAGCAGTTTAAGTGAGATAAAATTTTCTCAGATTATTAAAAGTGCATCGAGCTCAAG
Source organism: Torymus aiolomorphi (assembly GCA_036365515.1). Lineage (NCBI taxonomy): Eukaryota > Metazoa > Arthropoda > Insecta > Hymenoptera > Torymidae > Torymus > Torymus aiolomorphi. The sequence continues at coordinate 219,604,214 of CM070874.1, forward strand.
TATTTGTTAATACATTATTACAATGCGTCTAAGAATGGCCAAGAATTTTAATAATGGTGACATTAAGTAGTGACATTAAGCTACAACTAAGATGTTTTAGGTAGTATTGTTGCACAAAAAGTGCGAAAAAAGTATCATGAATATAAAAGTATTAGTTTTATTAGAATAAAGTTTTCAAAAATTAGTTCTTAAAAATAAAATAAGAAAATTGTGATTTTAATAGAAGAGATCATCTATCTAGTTGAAAATATAATTAGAGCCGGTGAAGTTTTTTGAAGACTCATGGAATAAGCTCAGTCTGTGCTTTTCTCGAGAGATTGTTGGAATATTAATTCTTTCATATTCAGACCTCATTTCATTTTTTGCTTCAAGTTCAAATACTGCTTGAAAAAGATATTAACATAATAATACACTAAAAATTGCTGAAGTCTATTGCATATCAATGCGTCAAAAAATGGATTACCACGAATTTTAATAATAGTGACATTAAGTAGTGACATTAAGTGATGGTTCTTTATTTTGAAAAAATGACACGCAAAGACATTAGCAACCTGTTTAGATTGTATTTTCATAAATAACTTTAATGTTAGTAGTTTAGGTTAGATAAAATTTTCTCAGATTATTAAAAGTGCATCGTGCTCAAGTATTTTTTAATACATTATTACAATGCGTCTAAAAATGGCCAAGAATTTTAATAATAGTGCTGACATTAAGTAGTGACATTAAGCTACAACTAAGATGTTTTAGATTTTATAACAGCAAGAGAATCAGGTGGTACAAAGATTTGAATTGTAATTCTGAGAATTTGTACTTCTTTCTTTTATTCCTTGCGATAGCTACAAAGAAAAAATATATTATTGTTATCTTTTTTAACAACTTTAAATTCTCTGTTGAAATACTAATAAAAGTTTAATGTTTTTATCCAAACAATCTTGCTCTCAACAACTGTCTAACTCTCCACAAAGAACTTGACTGAGAGCTTAAATGTTTTTTTGAAACAATTATAACAAACACTTTTAAAAACTATTTTTTAAAGTATTTTTTAAAACCCCAAAAAGTTGTGATATCAATTAAAGTGTAATTTTATACTTAACAAACATTATTTATAATGTACTTTTACTCTTAAAAAGTTGTGAAATCGCCCTAAAAAATTTTTTTTACAAAAGTAAAAACTTATAGGCAAGAATAAGTTTGGTTACTATTCTACACAGTTTTATACTTAACAAACATTATTTACTAAACTCTCCCACCCTCTCTTTCTTCTCCCTCTCTCTCTCTCTCTCTCTGTACCAAAAACTTTAACGAGAGCTTAAATATTTTTTCAAAACAATCAACACGTTCTTTAAAAAACTAATTTTTTAAATATATTCTAACAACACAATTTGTCTATAGTCCTTTTATTTATTCTGATCTCATCTATTCAATAAGCACTATCTACAAATGGTAATAAGTTTTTTCATGACTGTACAAATAATAATATTGTTAATAAAACTTTCTACAAAAGTATAAAATAAGGCAAGTATAGAAGTTTTTTTCTGTATAATCTATAAAATAATATTTATGATTTTTTAAAAGAAGTCAAATAAATACTATAGTAAAAAGTCTTTTACTTCTTTGAGTCAATATATGCTCAACAAATTATATGTAAGTTCATTCAAATTGTTCACTGCAAAACAAACAAACGAAAGTTGTGAAATCAATTATCGATAGTCAAGAAATGCAATCCTATTCTCCGAAAAACTGTATGACTATGTTCTCAGAAATGTATTCAAATTTCTTCATTCTTCTATACAAATTAAACACAAGAAAGTACCGAAATCAATTAATTATAGTCAAGTACCGGCCATAAGAACTATTCGTACCTCGCCTGTAAAATTACATTTTACGCCCACATTGTAACTTCAAAATTATTCAGTCAGCGGGCATAAAGTACTACATAACGCCCAAGAGGCCCAATAGCTCACGCACTCGAATCCTACAAAACTTTATAGTACCTACGTACTTTACGCCCGTGTGGGCGAAAATTATTTTAATTATATAACTATAATGCCTTCTTTTTATTTCTAAAATTCATAAGAATTTTTTCAGGTATTTAGGAAAAGTCAAAGCCTATATAAAAAAATTAAATAGTTACCAACACATCAATATTTTTGATTATTCCTCCTCAATTTTGAACTTTCTATAATATTACGCATCTTGGAAGGACAAGAGAAGTCTAGAGCTGTTCTAGCAGGGGTAGTCCTCCGATCTCCCGTACATACTTGGCGGGCCCGACGTTTTGCAGTATACCGGTGGGCTACTTAAATGTAGAATACTAAATTTTTGCATAAATTTATTAACAAGATTTATACGTATAAGTTCACCATAAATAATTACATTGGTTCTAATTTTTAATTGATGCCGTTAAGTACAACATATCCGTACATGTGAAGAATTATGATTTATATTTGATTACTAAACATATTTTTCCTTGTGTCCGTCCTTTTTAAACGAGAATAAAATAAAAAATTCATATAAATTTATAGCCTGCTCAAAAGTCCTTTACATTTTACTAACCGTTTTATAAGCAACATATGTTATATCCTTTTCCCCCGTGTAAATATCATATAAGATCTCCTATGAGAATTTTAGACATCGCATATCTCGTATGAGATCTTATTTGTGATCTCATATGCAATTTTACGTATTATGAGATCTCATATGATATTTTCACGCGGGTGTGTACTTTTTATTTAAAAACAGAGTGATAGATTCATAGATCAGTAGTTAATATGTAGAAGTAACCTATTTATTCTACATTTTATCTCATCATTAAACTTGTGGATATTTATATGAAAATGACCATGCCTTACACCATGAACTGCAAACCGTCGGGCCCGCCAAGTATGTACGGGAGATCGGAGGACCACCCCTGCTAGAACAGCTCTAGACTTCTCTTATCCTTCCAAGATGCATAATATTATAGAAAGTTCAAATTTGAGGAGGAATAATGAAAAATAGTGATGTGTTGGTAAATATGTAATTTTTTTATATAGGCTTCGAATTTTCCTAAATACCTGAAAAAATTCTTATGAATTTTAGAAATAAAAAGAAGGCATTATAGTTATATAATTAAAATAATTTTCGCCCACGCGGGCGTAAAGTATGTAGTGTAACGGGATGGCTTCTGGGGTAAAATCCCAAAAAGCCACAGGCCAGCGATGCGCTAGAACACGGTGCTCTGGGTGTCAGACTAAAATGACTTGCCCGGGGATCTGCTCCTGGAATCCCGAAAACAACGCGAAGATCGCACGCGAACTTCGCTTTCCAACTAATTGGATCGCTGAGTTAAAAGCGCGCGCTCAAAGAGTAAAGCGCGCGGCCGCTACCCTCAGATATGAAAACGACCAGCGGAGTCGTTTTCCCGCGGAGGCGGCGGTATCCGGGAGAAGGTTCGTTTAAGGTCGATAAATGAAGAATAGCCTCAATTATTTCACAGCACAATAACAAGGTCTATTATAATTAATCATTTACATCAAAAATGCGTCGCGTTGCGCGCCGACAAGAAGACGGGATCCGCCGCTCGGCGCGGGCGGATCAAGGTATCTATTTTCGCTGGGCCGGTGAACGCACCACCGGCCACTCGCCGCTGCGAGTCGAAAATACACAAATAAATCGCTGCGCGGGAAGTACAAAGAGGCTTACCGGGAGAGGAGTGCACTCCTCTCGTCGCTCGCTCACGAATCCGCTCCTGCGTCAGGCCTTATCCTCCGGTCGACTTCGGAGTGTTCAGGCCGAGTCCTAACATCCAGCCTGCACCTACAGACGCTTCGGACCCCAGGATTGTTCACGTGCGCTGCTCTCCGTGGACGGTACGTGGACGGGCGCTGCACTGCACCGGTAAGGACGCATGATACCGTTTTCTTCGCGGACGATCAAATTAACTCGCGTACGCGCGGTTTGACAGCCCGAGAGAATCTGATTCAAAAATAAATCGAGCGCGACTTTGCAACCGCCAAAGTCGCGCAGCCCCCCGCGCAGATCGCGAATACATCATTCGAGCGATGTCAACAAACGCTCGAGATGCGTGAATTCGCGGTAACGAGAGTCAAACGAGTTCGATAGAATACGGAGAACTGAGATTCTTACTTTCTCCGTATTTTATCCTGGAACTCCGTTATACCCCTCTGCCACACGTTGCGTAACGGGAGAGAAGCAACTCGATACCGACGTTCTCGTTCAACGCGACTTTATGTCAACGGCGGCATTGACGAGCTGAGCGACAAGCCCGGATACGCGCTGGTTATCGCTTGCATCAAAGCGGCAACCACTTGATCCACGTTGAGGGATCGTACGCATGCGCACGGTGGGTCGCTCTTCACCGTGAGTCCGCTGAGCTCGAACGGTGGTTGGGACTCGTCATATGACGGTTGACGGACCGGAGGCTGTCGGCTCTCATGGCGCTGAGGCTCCGGTCGACGACCGCCTTCGCTCCTCTTCGGAAGGGCGTTTTGGAGGTCGTATCGTCTTCTTGTCCTCTTCGGGAGCTGTTGCCACTGTGGACAGGCCCAGTGAAGATGCGTCGATGACTGGCACGTCCAACACAATATTCTGGTTGGACTCGGTGGTGAGGAGTTATATGATCCGAGCGTGTTCCTCGACCTTGATGAGTGGTATTCTCGAGTGGCCCAGTTTGGCTTAGTTAACCGCCGTTTAGCGTCGAGAAAATACCGTCGTCCACGGATTCGAACCCACCTCTTGATTCGAAACGGGTCCGCTCGAGGGTTTCTTGTGTTGGTCTCCTTTGGGTGACCTTGGAGGTCGTTGCGTGGTCGATGCATACGCCTCCTTTTTTCCTGTCGATCTGGACTTTTACGGGCTTTGGAACGACTTGAGGTTGTCTCTAGTCCCTTGGCCCGATCGAGGTCGCGACTTCGTAGAGCGCTTGGTTGCGCCTGCAACTCGATTCTTGTTAGACGCACCTGAATCGTAAAGCGACGACATTTGTAGTCGTAGCTGGTGCAGCTCGTCGTGCAGCCGTCTCACTTCTTCGCTTAGGCGTCTAAATTTCTCCTCCTCAAATTTGCGCATCCGATTACACTTACACTCGCAACGACGCTCAATTTCTGTTTGCGTTGATGCGTCAAAGAGTTGCGAGATAATCGGCGTGCTGTCCACCAGTTGTGCCGTCACCAGATTGTCAATCTTTCCCTCGCTGTTCCTTGGAAAGCTTGGCTGTTCTTCGTCCTCAGGAGTCTGAGAGACGGTAATACAGCCGTGCTCTTCCGATATATTCTCCAAGCGGCTTATATCGGACGTTCCGGACAGGGGGGAGCTTGGAGGATCTTCCCTCCCCCAGGCCGTATTTGCTCTGTCGTCGTGAGCTTGTGAGTATTCAGCAGAGCCGGTCGGTGCCCTCAGGCAGTCTGTATACGCCAAGCGACGGGGAGTATCAGACTTCACGAGCAGGGGGAAGCTTGGAGGATCTCCCCTCCCCCAGGCTGTGCTTACTCCGACGTCGATTTCGTGGATGGACGCTGAAATTGCTGGCGATGGTAAAGTTGCGGCACAGCTGTCCGAAATCCATGAGCGGTCTGCATTCCCCGAGCGACTCGCGTTCTCGGATGCTTCGGACTGGGAGGAGATCGGGGAATCTCCCCTCCCCCAGGATGTGCTACACTTTAGTTGCATCTGGTCCTCACCCGGACCTCCCGCTGGAGTTAAAGGGCTCCATAGTAACGTGAGAGCCTTGTTTCTTACGTCGGAAGGACTCCCTGCTCTTTGATCCATGATCTGCAATACATGTGTCTTCATGGATCTCAGCAAGTTGTTGTCGACTGCTTTGTTCGACGTCAATTGCTGAAACAGGCTGTGGGCCGAGGGATCTTCGTTGTACGTAGTTCGCTTCTGGAGCTTTGCTTGCGTTGAAGGTCGTTCCGTTGACGTACTTATTCCTCAATTCGAGACTCCCTGTGAACTGCTCAATTGCACTTCCACTTATTTCCTGTGTGATGTGGGCCGGGTTGTATTTTCCCATTAGCCATTGAGTGACTCGCCTAGAATCCCCCTCGATATATCCAGTGCTTCTTAAGTCTAGAGCTATATTTGCTTCTATTACAGCTTGGAACTCAACTCTAGATTTTTGCGCCACTGCTCCATCGATTCGGTTAGTTCTTCTGAGGTTGATGATTCTATCTTGTGAAGCTAGACCGATTATACAAAACTTTGGCGACGAATTGTGTGTGTGCGCAACTAACTGCTGAGATTCTCTCTAGAATTGGCCGTCTGTTACGCAAATTACAATGTTAGAATCCTAACTACCACACACAATTGTCCCAAGCCGCTTGAGAACGACGTATCTCGATGCAGCTAGCTAGGCAGAGAGCGTGGCAATTCCAATAAAAAATTTTTAGCGAAGATACCGATTTGACTAAAACCCGCAATAAAAAAAAAGGAATGAAAGTGTTCTCACTTTCGACCGGCTGCACCCACAGGCACGGTCACAGTATTCCAACAAAAATCGCGTGAAAATCCCTTAAAATCTCGCCTCAAAAAAAAAAGGAATTTAATTTCGCCACATATGACGACGAAAACAACTACAATCGTCGTTTAAATGCTCCCGCCCGGGCTTTACAGCAGTTTAAAAGGCTCGGGACGAGTATACACAATACTGCCCGAGTATAAACATAAACACCTACAAAAACAAGAAATCTGCTGTTTTGTGTTTATGTTTCTATGCGCGCCGCGGGTCTTCATGTCTGTTTGTTTACGCCCGGCACCTCGACTTGGCGAATTTAAATCACTGCTCCTATCAGCTATAACGGCTTATGGCCACTGGCCGTCTGCTGATTAGTCCGGTGCAGTGATTCGCGCGCGGGCGAATTTAAACGGAACGCGATTTGAATAGGCCGGTCTCGAATGTACCGGCCGCTAACCTTCTCCTTAAACCCAACACGTTGGGCGTCATTGTAACGGGATGGCTTCTGGGGTAAAATCCCAAAAAGCCACAGGCCAGCGATGCCCTAGAACACGGTGCCGCGGGTGTAAGACTAAAATGACTTGCCCGGGGATCTGCTCCTGGAATCCCGAAAACAACGCGAAGATCGCACGCGAACTTCACTTTCCAACTAATTGGATCGCTGAGTTAAAAGCGCGCGCTCAAAGAGTAAAGCGCGCCGCTACGCTCAGATATGAAAACGACCACCGGAGTCGTTTTCCCGCGGAGGCGGTGGTATCCGGGAGAAGGTTAGTTTAAGGTCGATAAATGAATAATAGCGTCAATTATTTCACAGCACAATAACAAGGTCTATTATAATTAATCATTTACATCAAAAACGCGTCGCGTTGCGCGCCGACAAGAAGACGGGATCCGCCGCTCAGCGCGGGAGGATCAAGGTATCTATTTTCGCTGGGCCGGTGAACGCACCACCGGTCACTCGCCGCTGCGAGTCGAAAATACACAAATAAATCGCTGCGCGGGAAGTACAAAGAAGCTTACCGGGAGAGGAGTGCACTCCTCTCATCGCTCGCTCACGAATCCGCTCCTGCCTCAGGCCTTATCCTCCGGTTGACTTCGGAGTGTTCAGGCCGAGTCCTAACATCCAGCCTTCACCTACAGACGCTTCGGACCCCAGGAGTGGCTCGCATTGTTCACGTGCGCTGCTCTCCGTGGACGGTACGTGGACGGGCGCTGCTCTGTACCGGTAAGGACGCACGATACCGTTTTCTTCGCGGACGATCAAATTAACTCGCGTACGCGCGGTTTGACAGCCCGAGAGAATCTGATTCAAAAATGAATCGAGCGCGACTTTGCAACCGCCAAAGTCGCGCAGCCCCCCGCGCAGATCGCGAATACATCGTTCGAGCGGTGACAACAAACGCTCGAGATGCGTCAGTTCGCGGGAACGAGAGTCAAACGAGTTCGATAGAATACTGAGAACCGAGATTCTTATTTTCTCCGTATTTTATCCTGGAACTCCGTTATAGTAGGTACTATAAAGTTTTGTAGGATTTGAGTGGGTGAGCTATTGGGCCTCTTGGACGTTATGTAGTACTTAATGCCCGCTGACTGAATAATTTTGAAGTTACAATGTGGGCGTAAAATGTAATTTTACAGGCGATGTACGAAAAGTTCTTATGGCCGGTACTTGACTATAATTAATTGATTTCAGTACTTTCTTGTGTTTATTTTGTATAGAAGAATGAAGAAATTTGAATACATTTCTGAGAACATAGTCATACAGTTTTTCGGAGAATAGGTTTGCATTTATTGACTATCGATAATTGATTTCACAACTTTCGTTTGTTTGATTTGCAGTGAACAATTTGGATGTACTTCCATATAATTTGTTAAGCCTACATTGACTCAAAGAAGCAAAAGACTTTCTTACTATACTATAGTATTTATTTGGCTTCTTTTAAAAAATCATAAATATTATTTTATAGATTATACAGAAAAAACTTCTATACTTGCCTTATTTTATACTTTCGTAGAAAGTTTTATTAACAATATTATTATTTGTACAGTCATGAAAAAAATTATTACCATTTGTAGAGAGTGCTTATTGAATAGATGAGATCAGAATAAATAAAAGGACTATAGACAAATTGTGTTGTGAGAATATATTTAAACTAGGGGGCTGTGCCGCCCTGCGTGCCTTCGGAACGCCCCCCCCCCCTTTCACCTGCTCCTCGCTTCGCTCGTCGCCCGCCCCCTCCCTATGTAAAAACTTCGTTTTTACATAATAGGCACGACCGCAATACTCAGGATAACTATTGTCGAATAATCTTAAAAAAATAATAATAGTAGATTATACACCTAGGGAGTAAAGTAGGCTATGTACGCCCGTGAGAAACTTAATGCACGAGCGAAGCGAGGACAGCAACTGGCGGACGTTCATAGCCCTCATTACTCTCGAGGGTAATATACAATTTTTTCACATGCCCGGCGGAAAGTTATTTATGCTGAATCCCCGATTACAGGGTCGAAAACGTCACATAACCTCATTTCTAGAAACTGTGACGCTTATGCTCGTGTGTCTATTTTTTTCACGATTAGTGCTGCCTGCAGTAATTAGCTGCCCGAGCGAAGCGAGGGCTGCAATACGCAGGCGGTGCTAGCCGGGATAAAGGTAGGGAAACGTGCATGTTCGTAGCAGTTTCTAGGAGGGAGTACATGTGGCGTTTTACTCCCTGACAACGGGGAGTAAACACAATACTTTACGCGTGATATACGAAAAAAATAATGAAAATGGCACCAAGGTATATGGTCGTTTCGAAAATGATACCAAAATATTGTTATGAAAAAAAAAGATATTGCCAATTCATTGGCACGTAGCTACCTCCAAATTAATTTATCGCTCCTATATATAGTATATATAGCTCAAATGTAAAATAATGTATTTATTTTGTATGTTTTTTCAATAATTTAGAACTTATTTTTTCTTATTTTTGAAATCCTTTATTAGTTTCTACTGATATTATGTCAACACAAAAGTTTAATGTTAAGATATTTATAATACAAAACACCTACCAACCCTATGTAAGAACCTCTTTCTTACAATCCTATTACTTGCAAATCATTGTCCTTCAATATTCTGTATAATAGATAATGTTTCTTGGTGAAATTTGACAAATATATTGCCTATACTACAGACAAAATTGTCTATAAATTTCATGTTTTCATTTATAAAAGAGAGAACGCGATTAATATCGAAATGCAGCCAAAAGTATTGTTACGTATTTCTCGGATTCTAATTGGCCAGCGTATCTCGCTAATTTCATGTATCGGTGAAGCGCGCTGTAAATTAACTTGAATAAAAAACAAACGCATGTAACCAACACGTGACGCGTAGGATGCGCCATTTTCATTTTCTAGTATACATCATAAAGCCGTTTCCGAAAAATTATGTTTTGAAAAGAGGGCTAAATCAGTTTTAACTTCAAATATCTTTGAAATTCATAAACGAATTCTTTTACCCAAAGAACACATATAATAAATAAATAATATACAAACTCTACATCTCCACCAAATTTTAAAGAAATTGGAACAATTTTTGTCTAGTTATCATGCGAGTATGCGATAAAGAAAGAATAATCTCAAAAAGTAATTGTTCTATCTTGAAAATTAGCACACATATTATCACATACAAAATTGTTTATAAATTTGGAAATCGCCCAATTTTGAATGTCAAACCGCTAAAATGTTGGATGTTTCGCTTATATCAAAATTGGCGCGTGTTCGACTAATACCGGTGGACGACTGTCTGCCCAAATTTCTTTCCGTCTACACACACACACACACACACACACACACACACACACACACATCCATACGGATATTTTCTAAAAATAGTATATTTTGATTTCAAATGTGCTATACAACATTCCTAACACATTTTCTTCAAAAATTTTGCTTCCTCCTAGAGGAAGCTTTGTGAGAGTAATTTTTTTTATTTGTTGTAAAAACAAGTTATAATTGTTATCCGAGGTGTAGGAATCCAAATACATGGTTTTTGAAAAAAATGTCTGTAGAGATGTAAGGTAAAAGTACCCTTTATGGAACAGTTTTTGCTAGTTTAGAGTTTGGATTGAGATTGAAACTATTATAAACGAGTAATATTTACAATTTTTGGATATCAATCGATGGGGTAAAGATCAAAGATTAAAATGAGACCTTAAAAAAGCAAATTGAATACGAATTGTAATTATTACAGTTAAAAAACCAAACTGATACCAAGTACGTATTATGGAACGACATTTTTACAGATTGTCCCCCCGTTCCATAATCGATGTCCCCATTTTGGAACGGGATAGAAATCAGTTTTAATTTAATAACTTATGTACTATTTTACTTACAATAAGTGGCTTATGATATACAAATGATGATTTTAAATTTTTTATAATTTTTTTTATTAAAAAACATGAATACAAGATACAATTTTAAACGTATCAAATTAACACAATAATTGCATACAACTTAGAATACTTAATACTTATTTTTAAATATCTGAAATTACAATTAATTAATTTTTTTGTTTGGATTTATTATTTGCTACACTATTTTCATTTCGAGCATAGTCTCTTCTTCCATCGCGTTATTTTTTAAGTTATTTTCAGGATTACTCGAGTGAAGATTTATTTTTTCAGAAGTTATTACACTTTCTTGACAAATCTCATTATTGACTGTTCGACTGATAGATTCTTGTGTTTGATCATTGTATACTATATTGCAGAAGGAGAAAAACTCCTAAAAACATTCAACGTGATTAAAATAAGAAAAATGTTAATATAGTTACATGAATAATTTTCAAATAGATTGTACGAACCCCATTAACTTAGTTTCTCAATCAAATTTTCTGTTGTAAAATCTTCACAGTTATCGCAACCATTCTTCATTTAGTATGCAATTATCCTTACTTAAACTGTTACTTAGTTCTATACTACTTTTATCTATATGAGGTGATAAAACTTTAGACGAGCCAGGTCTTGAAGGAGATTCTTGTGGATCTTTACAGCTCTGTGGAGAGATGTGGCTGGGACATTCAATTTAGCTGCAATTTGCAGTGCAGCATTAACTACATTGAAAGCTTTTTTGCAATTGTAATGCAGAATACAGTCTCCTTTTGATTTTTAGTTTCCTTTTATCTGGTTGAACTTTCTTGCGAATAACTTTGTTCTGATAAGCGTTCTTTTTTAACATCTCTCTAATATCGTCCGTAGTCTTATTTTATTTGTCTTATGTTGTGCCTTTATTTTTTTTCTCGCTGTCATTTTTCTTGAGTTTCATAAAATCTGTAAAAGATAAAAAACAAATTTCTAAAGGAATGTAACTTACAAACTGATGTTTTATCAAATTTATAGGTTAGGTTTGTTATTTGTTTCTCGCAATCAGAATTTCACAAACAAATATATACTTATTTATTAGTAAAATGATGCAGGAAACTCAAATGATTGTTCATGCACGTCTCAAGATAATGTTAAATAATAAATAACTTTAAAACTGTTGAGTGAAAACGCGCTCCATAAAGGGGACATGCTTACAAGGAAGGTACCCCAAGTGTAAGTCACCGATTTGGACGATATTGCAATATGTAGTAGTACATTAAAAAATAAGAGACACGTATTTTTTTACGTTCTGATAGACACTTTAAGGGGGTGAAATCTACCCCTAAAGTTCACCCTCAAAAACAGTTTTTTTCAAATATTTCAAAAACGAATAAAGCTAGCTTAATGAAACCGACGCCAAAAGTTGTAGAATAAAAAAGCCTTCAAAATAGCATTACTTTCAATTTTAAGGGTAGCAACCCCTATTTTTTTTTCAAGAAAACTTAGCTTTTTTCATCAATTTTCAGCTATAAAAATTACAATAAATTATATATCGCCTCAAAACTGATTCCATTTAAAAGAAAATTAAAAAATAAAGTTGACCTGTCTCGTGGTTTTGGCCAAAATTATTTTTTAGGGGGTAACTACCCCTTATTTATATTTTGTTCATTATTTCAGAAATAAAGATAACTTAATAAAACCAACGCTATCAATTTTAAAATAGGAAAGGCTGCAAAACAGCATTACTTTCAATTTTGAGGGTAGCAACCCCTATTTTTTTTTTCAAGAAAACTAAGCTTTTTTCATCAAATTTCAGCTATAAAAATTACAATAAATTATATATCGCCTCAAAACTGATTCCATTTAAAAGAAAATTAAAAAATAAAGTTGACCTGTCTCGTGGTTTTGGCCATAATTATTTTTTAGGGGGTAACTACCCCTTATTTATATTTTGTTCATTATTTCAGAAATAAATAAAGATACCTTAATAAAACCAACGCTAACAATTTTAAAATAGGAAAGGCTTCAAAACAGCATTACTTTCAATTTTGAGGGTAGCAACCCCTATTTTTTTTTTCAAGAAAACTAAGCTTTTTTCATCAATTTTCAGCTATAAAAATTACAATAAATTATATATCGCCTCAAAACTGATTCCATTTAAAAGAAAATTAAAATAAAGTTGACCTGTCTCGTGGTTTTGGCCAAAATTATTTTTTAGGGGGTAACTATCCCTTATTTATTTTTTGTTCATTATTTTAGAAATAAATAAAGATACCTTAATAAAACCAACGCTAAAAATTTTAAATAGGAAAGGCTTCAAAACAGCATTATTTTCAATTTTAAGGGTAGCAACCCCTATTTTTATTCAAGAAAACTAAGCTTTTTTCATCAATTTTCAGCTATAAAAATTATAATAAATTATAAATCACCTTAAAACTGATTCCATTTAAAAGAAAATTAAAAAAATAAAGTTGACGTGTCCCGAGGTTTTAACCAAAATTATTTTTTAGGGGGTAACTACCTTAATAAAACTAACGCTAAAAACCATAAAATTAAAAAGGCCACAAATCTGTATCACTTTAAATTTTAAGCGTAGGAACCCCTATTTTTCTCTTTTTAAGGAAATTAAGAGACTTTATTGACTTCAATGGTGAAACTTATCGATTTTTATCGACTTCTACTAACTTTTTCTAGCAGGGAGGGTAAATGTTTTTATTATTTTTTTCTGAAAAAATTGCGTAAATAATCAAAATTTAGTGAGATTAATTTTTTTTCAAAAAAATAATAAAAATTAAAGTTACGTGTTGCAGAAAAATACAAAATGAAATGATAACTAATGTAAATATGGTTTTTGTTTTAACAACACAAGTTTTATTATTACTATTACTACAAAAAATTTAAAGTATTCTCAAAAAAGTAATTGTTTGTCGAATAGCTCGAGGCATTATGGATTGTAAGTTGTACAATAATGATATTCTTCAAAAAAGTGTTTTAAGCATAAAGATTTTTTACACCACGAACATCTAACAATTGCAACATTATTACAACCATTGATCTCATAATGCGTTACACAGGAATCTCCGAAACTGAAACTTACGGGGTCATCGAAATCTCCTGGTCGATTCACAAGATACCCACTTTTATACCACGAATATTTAAATAGATTTTCATGTCGTGGAGATGAAAATTGGTTATGAACCAAAGACTGTAATTTAATTATATTATTTCACAATTGTAAATTTAAGTCATCGTCTATGAGCAAAACATGGTCTGAAAAATGTTTAACATAGTTCTTTCATGTGCGGAATCCATATACATCTAACGAATGTATGTTTCCAGTCGTTCCTGTAGGTATCATTTTGAGATGTAGTGTTTTATCGTGTGGCGTAACTTTCTGTACAATCGTTGGACAATGACCACTCCACGAATCAATTAGCAGCATGCTTCTAGGTCCAACTTGAGGAAAATATACCTCTTTTCACCACGCCTTAAAGAGTTCTACAAATTTTGATTTTATTTAAATGTGTCTTCCGAAATAATTAACGTTTTATTTTTAGAAATTAATAGAACGTGATTTTACCTGAATTAAGTTTTCCAGATGTCGAGGATGTAACGTATACGTTTGTAGGCACAAACAAATTTTGTGAGACAATTGGTCCAAATTCTCCACTTCGTTCCTTTAATACTAAAAATAATGGTGATAGTAACTTTCCCGTGGCTGAAATTGTCGGCTGTACAGTATAGCTATGAGTTGTTGATGTGACCGACTGTACAAGGCACTGTAATTTCTTTTCTCCTTCAAAAGCAAAAGATCGACCAGAATGCATTTCCAACTGAAAACCAGACTGGTCTGAATTATATGTATTGTCAGCGCCTATTTGATTAATCAATTGTTTGACTTCTGTTACGAATTCTACTTCTTTTTTATGCAAATCATTTCTATTTTCTATACTTTTTTTTGTGATAAATTTATTAATTTTTCGAGAAACAATTCTATGAGTGTTTTTAAATTTTGAAAGCCAATGTTTTGAAGCTGTAAATCTTACGTCCTCATTTCCGACTAATTTTCGTGCTTGTAGAGCCCATCTTCTTAAATCGTTGTCATGAATTATTAATCCAGCTTCAGTAGCAGCTTTAAAATTTTCTAGTGTGAAATCGTAAATTCTTGCAATTTTTTCTCGGTAAGTTCCACCTTGATTGATTTGGTGAGCCCAGCGATGTAACTGTGTTTCAGAACTGACTTTCCTGAATCTATTTTGAACTGTTTTAAGCGATAAATTCTTTTTTGTTTTTCCACTTCTCCAATATTCTACAGCCCTTTTTTTGTATTCTAAACTCAATGATTCTTCATGTCCCGTACATTGATCCGTAGGTAATTCAGGATAGTAAGGAAGTGTATGTAAATCAACATCTTCCACAATACGCGCATCTGTTTCTTTATATTCTTCTTGAAAATCCAACGATTTTTCCATTATAACATCTATGCTATTAGACGATTCCATTAAATCTAACAGTATCATTTGGAAATGGTCTTTTATTTCTATTTCTTTAATATTATAAGGGCTATCTTCAATATCAAGTGTTTGGAAATAGGCAAGCAGCAAATTAATAACATTCAGAGGATTAATATTCATTTTGAGTGCTAAAATAATCAAACATTTAAAAGAATAATTGCATACAGAAATAGTATCTTTACAACACTAATATATAGAATGCTGAAAATAAAAACATTTTTTTAATTTATATGCGTCACCCCTCTAAACGTTACATTGCTATGTTGCGAGAACATAGCTATTTCTCAATGAGGAAGCTTTGTACGTTGTACGCTTTTACTGATGTACACCATCATGCGACCAATGTCTTTTTACCGGGAAATATTTGTTTAAATATTAAAAAAATACCATATTTTCACAAGATAATAATGTTGCATTTAAAAAGGCGACACATACAAATAAAACAAATATTTATATTTTGGGCCATCCTGTTAAGAATCTATTAAGAATATCATATCTGTATATTTCTTTACTAAAGCGCTTGATTAAAATGAAAAGAAGGTAATCTCGAGTTTTCTTTTTAATTTGTAAACAGTAATCGATAAGATGTATTGCACAATGCCTGTTAATTTACATTTATTAAAATTAAGATTTAGTTATTTAAAATTATTATTTGTATGTAAAATTTATTATTTGTAAAACATCTAATAGTAAAGGAACCGTATACAATTTTAGCTAAAAATTGAATCAGGAGTCTATAATTTTGTTAATAACAGAAAGTAAACAATACAGTATACACAATAAAGTATATTTTGATACATTTTTTAATTTTCGTAAAAATATTAAAAATACTTTATGCACTTATAAATCAGGATTTTTTAAATCTTTAAAATTAAAGAAAAATCAATTTAAACTATTTGTGCTCTATAACGTCAAATGTATCTCCAAAAAATGTAACAATGTACGAAATTGCATACTTCCTAATATGTTCATTAAAAATAACGCAAAATATAATTTTGAAAAGCTGTTATAATTTTATTAAAGCCTATAGACAGATACGAAATTCTTACAATTAATGCATTAGATCTGATATATAAATAGACATTTACCTGTAGTTTTGTAGTGCTGCTGACATTAAAAAAAATGAATTGATGCAATATTACAGCCACAATATTGTAGAAATAACCACTTTCACAAAACAACACTGCACGACTGGAACTCTACCGATTTATAAATACTATGTTTGCCAGCAATATATGAAACTACGAGTTAAATCACCAATCTATAAATATCCGCCTCATAATAACATAAAAATAACATATTATTTTCTCATTCACAATCAGCGATTACTCTTATTTACTGCATAAAAATCACTTACATCCACGTACACACACGCACATACACATTAATTTTTTTTAATGCTTTATTTATCACGTATCAAAACGGTACCATTGCCTTTGACGCAGTATTTATAATAATACATAAAATATAATAAAGGGAAGTAAGAACATAATGAACTTCCGGGGATGATTTGCACCCCTTTAAAATGTATTATTCACAGATAAAAAATATAAATATTTTTCGTTTTTTGGTTCACTACAACATATAAAAGTTTAAATAAACATGTTACTTTTCTTGTGGAATTCAAGTCAAAATTAGTTTTTCGAAAAAGCTTTACAATAATCCGTTTAAACAAGTAGTTTGACCAAACTAATTTTGCAAAATTAATGATAAATTAGTATTTCGTATTGCCCGAAAGCGCTAAAATTACATAGCGTTTGTCTGTGTTATTGGTCAAAATTTTATTGTCAATCTTTTCAATGGAATGGTTTTTAACGAGATATATTTATTGTAATTTTTATAGCCGAAAATTGATAAAAAATTTAATTTCCTTTAAAAAAATAGGGGTTGCTACCCTTAAAATTGAAAGTTATGCAGATTTATGGCCTTTCTTATTTTAAAATTTTTAGCGTTGGTTTTATTAAGATGTCTTTATTTATTTCTGAAATAATGAACAAAATATAAATAAGTGGTAGTTACCCCCTAAAAAATAATTTTGGCCAAAGCCACGAGACCGGTCAACTTTATTTTTTAATTTTCTTTTAAATGAAATCTGTTTTGAGGGGATATATAATTTATTGTAATTTTTATAGCTGAAAATTGATGAGAAAAGCTTAGTTTTCTTAAAAAAAAATAGGGGTTGCTACCCTTAAAATTGAAAGTAATGCTGTTTTGAAGGCTTTTTTATTCTACAACTTTTGGCGTCGTTTTCATTAAACTAGCTTTATTCGTTTTTGAAATATTTGAAAGAAACTGTTTTTGAGGGTGAACTTTAGGGGTAGATTTCACCCCCTTAAAGTGTCTATCAGCACGTAAAAAAAAATACGTTTCTCTTATTTTTTAATGTACTACAACATATTGCAATATCGTCCAAATCGGCGACTTACCCTTGGGGTACCTTCCTTGTTGGAGATACAGGTCCCCGAACTTGGAACGCCACCTTTGGCTGTTCCATAAACTCGGACTACGCTCGTTTGTATGCGGCAATTATGAAACACTAAAATATTTATTGAAAATCTTTACTGTTGCAGAAAAACTACGGAGAAACTTTAATCTATGAGTAAAAAACTGCATATTATAAAAAGATTCATATTTGAAAAGTGTTGGAGTGCAAAGTTACAGTTAATAAAATAAAATGTATGAAACCAGCACCATTGTCTTTAACAGCCACAGATTTGAGTCGATCTCAGAATACACACAGTCATATATTTTTTTAAAATTATAACTATCATGTAGAAATGTGAATCTCTTTGCATATTACATAAAAAACCTTCACTATTTAGATAAAATTTTGATATTGTTTATCTGTATCATTAATAGACTTTATTTTACTATATTTCGAACTGTTCCATAATGGGTACTGTTACCTTGTGTCTGTGTGTCTGTGTGTGTGTGTGTGTGTGTGTGTGTGTGTGTGTGTGTGTGTGTGTCTGTGTGTGTGTGTGTGTGTGTGTGTGTGTGTGTGTGTGTGTGTGTGTGTGTGTGTGTGTGTGTGTGTGTGTGTGTGTGTGTGTGTGTGTGTGTGTGTGTGTGTGTGTGTGTGTGTGTGTGTGTGTGTGTGTGTGTGTACTCCTGTACAGCTTCTACTCAGTCGATTTTAACAGGACTCTCTTTTTTTTGTTTTTTTTTGTGATTGTGGGTTAAAAATCCGTTTTTTGATTGGGCCGATGCGTTTTTGTTTTATTTCGAATTTTCGATTTTCTCAAAATTGTTTTTGCTTTCTTTTAATGATAGGATTGCAATAATTGAATCGGATGGGTAGCATTCAAAAGAGAATTAAAATATCTATATTTGCTAAAAAAAAAAAATTTCTAGCCATCACGGTTTTTATTTTATCAACAAAATCGTGTTTTTTTTTAAAAAGCTTATAAGTCTCAAACTAACTGGTCAATATTTTTGAGAAAAATCATGATAATGCAGAATATAAATAGCTATAATCTGTAAAAATTTTAATTCATTCTTTTGGTTAGCTTTTAAGAAAAAAATGAAAAAATTTTAAAAATGAGTTTTGTATGTCCAACAATTACGGGAGTCAAATTGATTTAATCGAGTCAAAATTCCTTTTAGAGGTAGATTTTGGATAGTTCTCGGTCGAGTTCTTTGGGCAAAATGATTGGTCCATAAATTTCAGAGATATTTGAGGTTAAAATTTTTTTAACCTTTTTTCCAAGCCGTAATTTCTCGAAAACGGCTCTATGTATCAAAATCGGATGGGTAGCATTCGAAAGAGTATTAAAATACCTATATTTTCTAAAAAAAAAAATTTCTAGGTATCGCGGTTCTTTAATTATCAACAAAAACAACAAAAACGTGTTTTTCTTTTTAAGTTTAGACCGCCCTAATGATGTTATCCTCTCTTAAAAAAGTGATGGATGTAATCTGTCATCACAATAAAAGTGTTTTAATTGGTTGTTGTAGACTCATTTGATTGATCTATATAGTATAGGCGCCAAAGTCTAAGATGTCTGAATTTTCAAGATTGAATTATTGAGTTTAAGTATTAAAAACGGCTGAATAATGAAAATAGTTTAAGAGAAATTTCATTATTATATTTATCAAACTTACGTTATTATCGTAGAATTTGAACTCAAACTCTTAAATTAAACTAACATGATCATGTTCATAACCTCAAAAACAAAAAAAATCAATAGATAAATAATACGCGCGAAGCGCGTTGAATGTAGCTAGTATATTATATGTTATATATTACACATGTATATATTATGTTAAGCCTAGGGCATTCTTGCCCGTTGATCTAAATCAATAAATAAATAAATAAATAAATACATAATTAATAAATTAATACTTTTAAATCTTCATAAATGAATTTAATTATAATTTGTCATAAATTTTTGCAAAAAAATTCAGATAATCGATCCTATCATGAAAAAAAATCAAATAACAATTTTGAGAAAATCGAAAAAAAAAAAACAAAAACGCATCTGCCCAATCAAAAAACGGATTTTTGACTCCCCATCACACAAAAAGAAAACAAAAAAAATGATACCTGTCCGGTCAAAATCGACCGAGTAGAAGCTGAGATCCAGGCGTATACACATACTCACACTCATACATCTATACAGACATGTATTTTGATTCCTAACACCTCGGAACAAAAATTTTATCCAAAATCTACCTCTACAACGAATTTCAAAGCGATTAAGTCAATTTTATTAAAGTAAACGTGCTTCATACAAAACTCATTTTTTACATTTTTTTATTTTTTTCTTAAAAACTAATTGACAGAATCGATTCACGTTTTTACAGATTATACCTATTTATATTCTGCATTATCATGATTTTTCTCAAAAAAATTGATCGTTTAATTTGAGAGTTAAAAAACACGTTTTTGTTGATAACAAAAGAACCGTGATAGCTAGAAAATTTTTTTTTAGGAAATATAGGTATTTTTATTTTCTTCGAAATGCTACCCATCCGATTCAGATAACTCGATCCTATATCACTAAAAAAAAAACAAAAAACAATTTTGAGAAAATCGAAAATTTGAAAAGAACAAAAACACATCTGCCGAATCAAAAAACGGATTTTTGACCCGCCATCACACAAAAAAAAACAAAAAAATGATACCTGTCCGGTCAAAATCGACCGAGTAGAAGCTGAGATCCAGGCGTATACACACACACACAGAGACATATCTACACAGACATTTTTCAAAAACCATGTATTTTGATTCCTAACACCTCGGAACAAAAATTTTAACCTCAAATATCTGAAATTTTTGGACCAATCATTTTATTCAATGAACTCGACCGAGAAATATCTAAAATCTATCTTTACAAAAAATATTGAAGCGATTAAGTCAATTTTACTCCCGTAATCGTTGGACAAACAAAACTCTTTTTTTTTATTTTCTAATTAGTTTTCATTATAATAACTTTATTAAATATAATTTATAAATTGGTTGTATTTAGAAATACAAAAAAGATATTGACATGAACATTTTTTTGGTGTGTGCGTGCGTGCGTGCGTGCGTGCGTGCGCGTGTGTATGTATGTGTGTGTGTTAACAAATAAATTACAATTTTTTTCCAAAATATTAGTATTTTATTTTTTATTTTTTTTTTCAGTATTTTTTTTCTTTGAAAAAAGAAATTTTGGAAAATTGTCCAACAATTTTGTTCATAGTTTCCGCAAAAACGAATTGATATTTTGTTTTGAAAGTTTGCAGGGGTGTAGAATGTTATAAAACTTAGGACAATGTCCTCTTGATTTTACGCAATTTGCAAAAAAAAAATAATAGATTTTGTTATCATAATTATGTTCACTGCACTTTATGTACTGCAGTGTTGATGGTTAAATGGCGTTGTAAGCGCATTCTATATTACTCGTCATGCGTCCTCTGGTCGGCCGACTTGATCCGTCGGTTTTTATCAAATAAAAATGAAATACACCATGTTATATGAAATCAAGAGAACATTGCTCTAAATTTGATAACCCTTTACCCCCTCCCGCTACACAAAGTTTGAAGCCGAAATATTATTTCTCTTTTGCGTAAACTTTGAACGAAATTGGACGACCTGGCCGCGCCGTATGCGTATATATACAGGTATATGTATAGGTCCGACTTCGCGGTTAGTGTGGGCAGTGTATGCATATCTGCGTGTGCGTGCATGCGCATGTGCTGCAGCTCAGCTGCTCAGCTTGTCTGGCTCGTTGTACTTGTTTCCGTAAGCAACACAGCGCCGCGGATGATGCCAGAAAAAGGCTGGGCCAAACTTCGCGAAAATAAGTGAAAAAGTATCAGTGCGGAGTGAACACGAGAAAGCTGCCTACTACATATAACGTATAATCGCTAAGTACAGTGCTTCGCTTCCTCTCTGGCTCTCATCCACCATGTCAACCATGTGCGCACGGCAGTCCGGCAGACGGCAGTCATCAATGTTTATCAGCAGTCACTGTGTCCCCTAGATTTCTATGAACCGATATTGATGTTGGTCGAGTTTCCTGCTAATTTAGTTGTGGTCTTTTCCTTGAGTAAGTATTATTTCAATAATACTATCTTCTTTCTAATCTTGCAGGGTTTTCATCTTTTTTTCACAAGGACATTTTGGTAATGGGTCTGAAGTTTGCAACGTTGGAGTCCAACGAAATAAAAAAAAAAATTCATTTTGCTTCACGTTTATATTAAACGCCTCTGCTAAACGACCGTCAGATCTGACGGCCAAATGACCATAACACATTTAAAAACACGTAAAAACCGTTGTTTTGAGAGTCTGACCTGGAAGGGACTATTATTTCTTTAGTCAAACCTCAATCCTTGTCTATTTTTTTCTTTATTTAAGCGTCAATTCTTCAACTACAGGAAATTGAAGGTTAGGTTTTACCAATATATAGGTATATGCGCTCTCATGAAATCTGACGGTCGTTTAGCAAGAGCCTATATTAAATAATATTAATTTTGCGTGTAGATTTAGTGTTTCATAGTATACATTAACTTTAAAACAAAGGTTTAGATAAAATTTCCATTGTTGAATAACTTTAATCAATCTTAAAAAATTATTTCGTTGCATTCCAACGATGCAAACTTCAGACCCATTTTTGGTAAACTTTGAGCAAGGGTCAGGTAGTCTTAGTTGGAAATGCACATGCGCTTTTTCGACTTTCAAGTCCAAAGATCCCTTTCCTTTCTCTAAAAATATTTTCAGCTTTACACACATCATATCATGCATGCTGAGGGATTATATACCTTGTTTCAGATCTAAATAATCAGCAAGTATGGAGTTACAGCAGTTTCTGTGTGTTTTTCAGGAAAGTTTTAAGAACAAAGTCATTTTCTCCTTACTGACTGATTCAGTAGATCTGAAACTCAGTATACAATGCCTCAGCATACATTGCATTGTGTGTGAATATTCTGGTAAACTTTGAGAAAGGGTGAGGAGGTTTTAGTCGAAAATGCACATGCTGCTTTTCGACTTTTCGTTCCAAAGATCAGTTTCCATTCCCTACAAGTATCTTAAACTTTCCATACATAATGGAATACATGCTGAGGGACAGCTTATCAAGTTTCAGATCTACATAATTAGCAAGTCTGAAGATATTGCAATTTTTGTGCTTTTTCAGGAAATTTTTAAGAAAGAAAAGTAATTTCCTCCAAACTGGCTGATTTATTTGATCTGAAACTCAATATATAATGCCTCAGCATACATTGCATTGTGTGTGAATATTCTGGTAAACTTTGAGAAAGGGTGAGGAGGTTTTAGTCGAAAATGCACATGCGGCTTTTCGACTTTTTGTTCCAAAGATCCCTTTCCATTCCCTACAAGTATCTTAAACTTTCCATACATAATGGAATACATGCGGAGGGGCAGTTTATCAAGTATCAGATCTACATAATTAACAAGTCTGAAAATATTGTAATTTTTGTGCTTTTCCAGGAAATTTTTACGAAAGAAAAGTAATTTCCTCCAAACTCGCTGATGGCAGATGGAGTAGATCTGAAACTTAATATACAATGCCTCAGCATGCATTGCATTGTGTGTGAACATTCTGGTAAACTTCGAGCAAGGATCAGGTTGTCTTAGTAGGAAATGCACATGCGGCTTTTCGACTTTTGAGCCCAAAGATGCATTTCCATTCGCTAATTATATCTTAAAGTTTACACAGACCATTTAATAATTGCTGAGGGATTGTATATCAAAATTCAAATCTAAATAATCAGCAAATGTGAAGCTATCGCCTTTTCTGTGTGTTTTTCAAGAAATTTTCAAGAAAAAGTGCCTTTTCCTAGACAATGGCTGATTGAGTAGATCTGAAATTGCTTATACAATCCCTCTGTATCTATTGCATTGTTTGTGGAGATTCTGGTAAACTTTGTAGAAGGGTCAGGTGGTCTTAGTTAAAAATGCACATGCGCTTTTCCGATTTTCAAGTCCAAAGACCCCTTTCAATTCTCTCAAGATATCTTGGTAAATATATAGTGCTATGTATGATCTTATCGACAGGCTAACACTATTTTGCGAGTAGTTTGCTGTGAGAATGTTTTCTCGTTTAATTTACAGCTAGCACCTATCCTGCAACTATTCCCTTCTTTTTGGCAGGAGCATGGCTTCACTGTACTTCTACCGTAACTAATTTATTCATGTTTTAATTATTCTTTATGTTACCTTGGGTGAAGTGCTCCTGCAGACGACATCGCGTCGTCGTAAACTCCTACAGCTACCGTTTTTTATTGGGACCATATGTTGGATTGATTGACATATTTTATGTGGACATTGACAACCTTTGAACTCGTTGAAAAACTTATCTGGTGAGTAGCTTACTGTAAGAAAGTTTATTTGCTTATGCTTTTCATCTAGCATCTATCCTGCAATAATTTCCTACCCCTTTGACAGGAGTGTGGCTTCTCTGTACTCCCTCCGTTGCCAACTTATTCTTGTTGTAATTATGTTTTTGGCCTAGAGCGAAGAGCTCCTGCAGGCGACATCACTGCGTCCTAAACACCTACAGTTACCGTATTTTATTGAGACCAGATGACGGAAACGTGTATTGTATATGGGCAAAGAGCTCCTGTGGATGAGATCATCTTGAGTTGCTGCTTTCACAGTTTCACTACATCATCAGCCGCGTTCAGTTACTGGTCTTTATGGTAAGAAGCTACGGTATTTTTAATGAACTGTTACAGAAAGGAAACAAGTTTTAATGATCAAATGTGTGATTTGAAAAAATGCAGTTTTTTAGTTCAATAAGGTGATGTAAAATAACTAAAAATATTTTATCTATAAATAAGTGTATTTTTTATTAAATTTTAGCATATTCAAGTTAATAAAAGTATTTCTAATGCATTGTTATAGGAAGAAAACAAGTCTTAACCGTTATTACTGGCATCTCAGTAATTTATAGGCTTGTAGAATACACCAAATAACTATCAAGATTAAAGATGACACCGTGTACATGGTGCACAGCTTTCCTGAAGAATAGTCTGTGGTGTAAGTATGTTTTTTTCTCTTTTAGCTGACTCAACTTTTTTTTAGTATAATACGTGTTCACAAATGTCTATTAATACTTTTATTAATTTTGTAATTATACTTGTAGTTTAATTTTTTAATTAAACTACTAATTTAACTAAATTTTTTAATTTTCATCAATTGTTGTAATTTGAATAGTTTAGCAGAGTAAGACATGTATATATGCTTATAGTGGGCAATTAATTCTCCATGGTATTTTTCCTGTCTATTTTTCTATTTAAACCTTTTTGGGCTTATAATAATTTTACACTTTTCAGAGTTAACGGATGCATGGAATGGATTTTTTACTGCAACTGTTCCAATTTTTATATGCATAGTACAAAATTATATTATATTTTATAAAACCAGTATTGTAAGAATAATATGTATATATGAATATATATAAAATATCTAATGATTATTCTGTTTACAGATTTGGAAACTATTCTGCAACCAATGGGTATTTATGGCATCCAAGTACTCGAGTAAGTACTTCACTTCGGATTTGGATTTTATTCTGTAGTATAGCTGAATCTAGCCTCGAACTTTCCATCTATCTACTCCTCTGTTCCTGCCAGTTCGATACTGCACTCCGCATACCTGCTGCTTAACAGATTATTAATATATTTTGTTTTGCCCTAGACGAAGAGCTTCTGCAGAAGACAAAACGTCTTCATATAATTGTTCTTTCCTCGAGGGCGGCCAACACAACTACCACTTTCCAAGGACATCACCTCGGCGAAGATATCGTAGAAGGACAGCAAAGGTTCAATTGAATGTAGTCCGTGCTTCCGCGACAGATTCGTGTAAGTACTTCACTTTGGATTTGGCCTTTATCTTGTAGTATAGCCGAACCTAGCCTCCAACTTTCTATATGTCTATTCCTCTGTTTCTGGCAGTTCGATACTGCTCTCCCCGTCCCCACACATGCTTAATACATTATTAACATTTTTTTTTGCCCTCGGCGAAGAGCTCCTGCAGAAGACAACACGTCTTCATATACAATTCTACTCTCCTCGAGGGCCTCCATCGAAACTCACTTCCCCAGGATCACCTAGGCCAACACGACGGAGAAGTGAAGTATTTGAATGTACCCATAGGTGATAGTGTGATAATTTATTCTAAGCAGAATTTAGTAAAATATATTATTGATAATTCATTTCTTTAGTTTTTTCTATTTAGTGTAATTATTTTTCATATTAAATTTAAAAAATTTCTATTTTTGTTTTCTCTTCCTGGCAAAAGAGACCATGTTGATAGAAAGTTTTCTGATTTTCCCTTTTCTTTTCTACACGTGTCAGGGTATTCGAATCTAAAATAACAACCACTGTTTACTAAACCAAATTTTTTTCCCAGTACAGTTCTTCAGCATCGGTTGAAAGTTATAATGGTCTCTCAATATGGTCACTATATGACCATCATAAAGCAGGAGACTTTAAATAAAATAGGACAAAATTGGGAACGGCAACTCAACAATGGCATTACAGTGGGTAGCCTTGAGTGAAGGGCTTCCTGATACACACATCTTGGCAGCTTCATCTTTCTGCAGATTATCCATGGAAATTGATCAAGTCTGTATTTATTTTAATTCACTGTGACCACTTTGTGGGCTCTTCTTTGAATAATTATTATTTCAGTAATCTACTGCTTTCGACCATTTCTATAGCTTCATTTTTTGTTTCAGTGTTTTCATTATCCTTTCAGAAAAAGCAGCAACTATAAGAGGCGGCTGGTCAAATTTAACAGGTCTATTCCTCATTTATTGATGTGGTTGATATTTACTTTGAATGATAGAAATCTACTTTTATAATTTATTTTAGGTATCTCATGTATTTTTGAGTTGATTTTATTTTTTTTGTAGGTATAATTTAATAAAAAAAAAAATGAAGTCATGCAATTTCTCAGATTTAATTGAGGCACTGCTTGTGTATTTTTTATAGAACTGTACTTTCATTTTTTTTTATTAAATTACGTGTACTTTCAAAAAGATAAAGTCAACTCAAAAATACATGGAATGTCTGAGATGCATTACTGAAGCCGGTTTCTATCATTCCTAGTCTTTTGGATTAAGTACGGACATATCACCTCAAAGTAAATATCGATAACATTGAATGCTCAATGCACCTGCTAAATCTGACAAGTGGCTTTTATATTGTAGGAGCCGGATGAATTTTCTTATTAAGTTTTTAATTATTGTCTGTATACTGTAGTGTAGTGTAGTGTGAGTGTGTCTCAAAATTCTATACATCTATAGCTAGTCCTGCCGTAACAATAAATCTGAGTACGTGTAAAAATTGTGAAAAAAGTTATTTTAATCTATAAAATTCAGTTTAATTGTAGCAGTTAATGAACAATGAGCTTATCGATTAATTACCAATATAAAAGCCACCAGTCAGATTTGGCAGGTGTACTTATCATTCAGTGTTGTTGATGTTTAATTTGAGTAAATGTGCTTTACTATTTAATGTAAAAAAGTATGAGAATAATAGAACTCTTCTTCTATAATGTATTTCAGGCACCGTATGTTTTTTTAAGCAAATTTCATCTTTCTAGAAGTAGGTATAATTTAATTTAAAAAAATTGAGATATCCAATTTTTCAGATTTAGCCGAGGCACTGCCTCGGAATGCCCAAAAGAATTTTATATATTTTAACTAAAATATAAAATTGTATGAAATATGATCATAATGGGCATAGCACTGAACTTGTTTTATATTGCATTTGACAGATTAGAATATTTTGAATCATATTTAACACCAACAGTTTCTTAGTAAACAATAGTTTTATTGAAAGATCGTATGTTGTGCGGTGATCATTTTTATTATTAATGATTTTTCACCATACCCAAGCTGAAAATATTACATTCGCGTTTTTGAGTTAGCAGCGAAGCTAGGCGTTTGCCAGTTCAGAGCACGTATGTATTGCCACCAGAGCCGAAGGCGCGGGTGGCAAACATGTGGTCTGGGGTGGTCTTCTTTATGCTCGTGTTGTGTATATTATTTTTCACCATATTCGGACCGAAAATATCACGTTCCCATTGCGGAGTTGGGAGCAAAAGTGGTACTTTCGGCCAGTGTATGGTGAATATTATATTACACAACAACAAGGGAGGTAAAGAGATGGCTAGTTTAAATTATTAATTTCTGTAATATATATATATATATTGTTGTTGTTATTTTTTTCTTTTTTTTTTTTAATTTTATCAGTAATTTTATTTCAGGTAGGGGGCTTGGCCCCCCACACCCCCCTGAGCAGGGGCTTCGCCCCCTGCATCCCCATCAGGGGCTCTGCCCCTGGACCCCGTCCTGCGCCCCACACACTCGCTTCCGATGCATTTTTCCTTCTCGCTAGTGCCTTATTATCATTTATTAAATAGCCATGATTTTGAGTTCGATTTAATTTTTTGTGGGTAACTGATGTATCGAGGTAAGTCAATAACGACCATTGCTACAGACTCTTTTCATACGGTATTATTTTTTGTATCATGTATTAGTCATATGTGCTTTAGGTGCTCAACTCTCTTACTTGGCTCATAGAGTAGTGGTTGATCTGTTATTTGTACGTTGTCGATCTTTAGGCTTAAGTTATTTCTACAGTGAGGCAACAGATGGTATAGTTACTGATATAGTCAATGGTTGCTAGTTAGATGATGTTGAGCAAATTGATATTTATGAAGTAGCGTAGTTCCACTTTGCTACTTCTGCAGCTCCGTTAGTTATTTTAAGTGTCAATACTTTAGAATGTGAGGGGTTAGGTAACTAGGAACTGGAAGGGAATCATAATAAAAATGCTCTATGTTTGTGGTTAGACACAATACGGGTAGCTAGTTATCGCTGGTAAGATTAGCTCGGTTGGTTAATTTCTAAGTTTGGCTAGGAATTATGAATTCTTCTCAGAGTCCGTTATAATATCATTATGAAATGATTGTATATACAAATGTCAAATAGGAAAAAAGTTTTATTCAACGATTATTTCACTCTTTTGTTTATATCAGTTTATGTCAAGTCAAATTTTGCTAAATAATAGTTGAAAAACGATGATTTTATCTGTATTTAAGCATTACAAAAAATCGTTTTTATAAACCTAGCTTGTCAAGTATTGATCGTACATGGAAATATTAAACGGGAAAACGTTTTCTTTCCTTATAATGTACAACTTTTACATTTATAAATTGTGTGAAAGAAGATCCTGTCAATTTATAGCCAAAAATGTCCATTTTATGTATGTTTTAGCGTTTAAAATCGTTTTTATACGGCTAACTCGTCAGGAGTTGATTTGACACACAAATGTTAAATAGAAAAAAGTTTTATTTTAATATTATCTACAACTTTTGTATTTAACATTTTTGGGTAAAATCAAATCCTGTCAAGTTATAGCCGAAAATCGTCTATTTTTGACCTTTTTTGCCGTTTTTCGCGTTTATCTTGGCAAATATTGCTCGTAGAGAAAGGTGTCGAACAGAAAAAATGTGTTTTTTAATTAGTTTTAGCAGATAGACCTGTAGATATTAACTGAAAATTAATTTTTCTAGACATTAGGCTTAAAAGTCGATTTTTTGAGATATTTCTTTGTGCTCCCATTTGACAAATTTTCCATCGATCTTTCTCAATAGGATTCCAGCACTTAGCTATAATTAGAGGAGTATTTTCCCGCAATCCCGATGAAATCGATCGAAAATTCGCTGAGATAATCCATAAACTTGATTACATACGAACGTACATACATACATACATCATAAAAGACGCCTAAAATGAATTATATCTAGGCGGAAAATAGTTTTTATACAGTAAATTGCTAGTTTTCGGGGAGTTACAATTTTCACTCTGGTAAAAATATAAGGCTCTCCCGAGAAGCGGTCGTGCCTAAAAATTAGTTTTTTAAAGAAAGTGTTGATTATTTTGAAAAAATATTTAAGCTCTCATTAAAGTTTTTGGTACAGAGGGAGAGAGAGACGGAGAAGAAAGAGAGGGTGAGAGAGTTTAGTAAATAATGTTTGTTAAGTATAAAACTATGTAGAATAGTAACCAAACTTATTCTTGCCTATAAGTTTTTACTTTTGTAAAAAAAATTTTTTAGAGAGATTTCACAACTTCTTAAGAGTAAAAGTACATTATAAATAATGTTTGTTAAGTATAAAATTATACTTTAATTGATTTCACAACTTTTTTGGGTTTTAAAAAATACTTTAAAAAATAGTTTTTAAAAGTATTTGTTATAATTGTTTCAAAAAAACATTTAAGCTTTCAGTCAAGTTCTTTGTATATTTTATACTTTGATTTTGAGTAACCTATAATATTCATGAAATATTTCAGAATTATTACAGAAATGTTGCATGAAATATTTCATGTAATGTTTCTGAAAACTTTCAGAAACTTATCATGAAATATTTCATGTAATATTTCTGTAATATTTTATACTATGATTCTGAATAACCTGTAATATTTCATAAAATATTTCAGAATTATTTCAGGAATGTTTCGTGAAATATTTCATTCAATATTTTAGAAATATTTTCATAATATTTGCCCCATGGGAAAATTCCTCAAAAAGCAGCAAAAAACCTGCAAGAATTACCGCAATTGGTGCGACAATGTTTTATACAAATTTGCAGTAATTACTGCAATTACTGCAAACTTGTACAAAAACCTCTGTCACCAATTTGCAGTAAATCTTGCAGAATTTTGGCAGATTTTTAGGAGATTTTTGCATAGAGGAAATATTAAAAAAATATTTTTGAAATATTGAATGACATAGTTCATTAAACGTATCTGAAATAATTTCAAAATGTTACAGGTTTATTCAAAATCAAAGTATAAAAGATTTTATAAATATTTCAGAAGTTTTCCGCAAGAATTAATTCTTGCAGACATCGTGCTATAACGAAAACGCAAATTTTTTCTAAAATAATTTTTTTCTAAAAAACAAATGAAAATAATCTCTTGATATTTTAGCCACACATAGTCTTCAATTAGTGTAATAAAACTGGGTATTTATGTCATGTAGATAAATAAATTATTTTTTGAGAAATTAATTTATGAAATATAAAAAAGTTTTCCTTAATAACAAATGAAAGAATGAAGATATTTTAAATTAAAAAAAAGAAAATATAGGTAATTCAAAAACCTTTCAAGAAATGTTTATTATATTATGTAATAATGGCTGTAAGGTATGAAAAACTAAAAAAACTAAAAATTGAAAATCGTTTTTTGGTTATAAAACTAAAGAAAATCAATAAAAACTCAAATCCATCAGTGCACCTTTCTTTTCACGCGAGACGAAGAGAATAAGCTTTACCCGACGAAAATCGGTTGATTCGTTTCGGAGATATGAAGAGTTTAAACACACACACACACACACACACACACACACACACACACACACACACACACACACACACACACACACACACACACACACACACACACACACACACACACACACACACACACACACACACACACACACACACACACACACACACACACACACACACACACACACACACACACACACACACACACACACACACACACACACACACACACACACACACACACACACACACACACACACACACACACACACACACACACACACACACACACACACACACACACACACATACATACATCCACGAAAACAAAATGATCAAAATCAACCAATATACACATATATCGTCTTAAAACATCTTTTTGAACTTTTTTTTTTCGAAAATTTTTTTCACCGTTACAAAGCTTCCTCTATAAGGAAGCAAAAACAACAATCGTTACACTTTAATTGTATATATAACTTTCTGTAATTTTTTATTTTTGTGAAAATACTATTTACAAATATTACGTGTAATATTTCAGAAATATTTCCTAAATATTTCTTGACATACGTTACGTTTTTAACACTAGACAACTAATATACTTAAAAATAATCTCATTCAACATTTTCCTGCTGAGGAGGGTCCATTGGCGTAAATTTCAGCCGTTTTGAAGGATTTGCACTGCAACATAAAAAACATTACAATATTAGTTAAAGAAACTGAAAACTGTTGACAAGCCTTTAACTCATTAACATTTAGTGTTAATGGGTTAAAGAGTAATAATTGCAAAACATACTTTTCAGCTCGTTTCTTTTTTGTACCTGCAGCAACGAGCCATTTAGACATACTTGATTTTATTTCTTCATCAGTATACTGAGGAAACGATGACTGTACAGCTCCTGCAAATGTGAAATATTGCTGCAAAAATTTGTCTTGTATGATGTTAAAACATATTTTATAACAAACTTACTGTATATTGCAGAATATAACATTAATTGCGGAAAAAAATTTTTTTCTTATGCCCAGCAAAGCTATAAGTATCTGCAACGGTATCATTTACAACAGCATGTAAAATATTATAAATTAAGTCGCGTCCAGTGTGTCCTCCTTTTTTTCATATAAGTAACCTAAAAATAGTTCATTTTTATTATTAAATTTAATCTATCAATATTATTTAAAAAGAAAGAAATCTATATTTAGCAAGACATATTTTCTAGTTATTTTTGTATTTTTTGTAATTAAAACTGTAGCAACGGTATTAAAAAAGAAAAGTACTTGTAAAAGTTGTAATTAGCAAGTTATTTCCTGTGAAAGGCAAGTGTATTAAATAAGTATTGAAAAGTGTAGTTATTATCTTTGTAATATGTAGGGTAGCCTAATCTCGAGAGCCGCCAAACTTAGCAACTGAAACTGAAATTATTATGCTACTACATCACTCGTACGGACAAGTGGGAAAAAAACGTCGTGAAATACTTGCAGTTTAATAACTCCCTTTTTCCTGTTTCGTTTTGCATAATCTTCAGTTAATTGCTAATTTGTATGAACTTATTTTCAAGTTTATTAATATTATTTCATGAAAATATTATTATGGAACTCGTTCACTCATTCAACGAATAACACTAACCCTCAGTTTGATAGCTTTTTTGTTTTCAAACTGTGAATAAATATTCGTCGTAAGGGACAAAATTCTACCAAAATTATTTTAAAATTTAAATAATTTTATTTTAAAAAAATTCATCTTGGTATAATGATCTATATTTCTAACAATATAATAAGTATTAACAAATTCTTATAATAATTTTAAGGCGATATATTGTAATATAAACAAAAGAAGGCCCTACTCAATTTATTTAGTAATATAAACGAACAACCTTTTTTAAATAAAAAAATTTTAAAAGTACTTATTCCCTGGTAGAAAATTAGCCATAAATTGACCAAAACTGGCCAGAAAGGTAGCGTTGTGGCCAAGTAATAGATTACATTTTTTACCAGGATTATTATTGTTATAAAACTGAATTAATTAAATTACGTGTATGAAATATAAAAGTAATTGCTGTGTACCAATATCGTGGATTAATAATAATATGCTGCTGTCTTCATCCCTCAGCACAACCTTAAATAAGAAAATGAAATGTATATTAATTGTAGCAATTTTGCAGTATCTCAGGTGTCCAATATAGTTCTCAAGTGAATTCTTACGAACATTAAACGTGCTTTTTTTTTGTTTTAATAATAAAAAGATATTTTTGTGAAGTTAATATAATAGAATAGAGCTTAGTGAACCTCCTTAAAACTTGTTGTTCTTGCGTAACTTCACTAAAGTTTTAAAGTACGTTAGTATACAATTTTATATGTATGTAATATAATAAGTATGTTAGTACAAAAGAAACTAAATTGCATAATTTTAGTCATTTTTATCAAACATAACTAAATTTTGCCAAGTCAGCAGCATGTTTAGGTGACATTGTGTTAATATTTTTTAATGTTATATCATTTTTCAATTTATCAAAATTTTACAATTTCTTTATCTTCAAAAATTTTTTTTTTAAACACACGATTTTCGCGTTTTTTCGGCCTAAAAAGGGAGATTAAAGTATTTTATTTTCACCAGCGGACAAAAGGTATCCATTTTTGCCCGACACCCTAAAATTTTCTAAAATCGAAAAAATTAAGTTTTACGTGAAAATTAATATATGTGTCACAAAAAATGTATGTACCGAGCGCTAGTGGGTCTTTTTGACCTTGTATGTTTGCAGTGCTCGTCTTCGGCGAGCAGAGCACACGCTCGTGTTGGCTACCCACATAGCACGTAATATTCCTGCGATATTGCCTGAGCATTTCAATGTCACAGCAATATTAGAGAAGAGTCGAAATATTGCAGAAATACTCAAGCGATATATGAAAAGGATATATAACTCTACTATATTTCGACAGTATCGCGTTGATATTGAAATAATATGATCGAAATTAGAATATCACACAAATATCGCTCAAATATTGAATACCGATATTTCGCATACTAATATTTCAGCCATATTTCTGTCATATTTCAAGATGATCTAGCATAGTGACATATTACTGAAATATTCGTGTGATATTAGATTTAGGTATATAAATATGTAATATCAAAGGACATTGCTAAAATATTAAGGCGGTCTTACACCTAAAAATTTTGAAAAAATCAATTTTTTTTATTGAATTTTTTGATTATATATGTTATTTTGAACTAAAAAAACTATAGTTTGGAACAATAATTAAAAAAATTTTAGATAAACCGCTGAAAGAGCTTACTATCTTTAAAATGACGAGAAAATTGATTTTCTTGTTTTTTGCCTTTTTTATAGACTTCTGATAGGAAAACGTTATTTACTTAAATGTGTTATAAAATATCAAAAAACATTATTTATATAAGTATATACTTATATAAATCCTTATATAAGTATAAAAAAAATAATTAAATTCACATACAGTATTTATTATAAAAATTAAATAAACCATATTGTGGAATTCGAAATCCAGTGGAATCGTCTTGTGACCATTTCCCACTTCTGCTTCTAGTAAAGTGACCATTCCGTGACCAAAATTCGACAGCAATTCACTATATTAATACTCCCTTTTGTACCTATACTTATATATATATATATAACTAATGCCAGTGTTAACACAGTGGCACAGCCGCACAGCTGACAGCTCAAAAGCTCAAATGAGCAGAGATACCTAACTATGTGATTTCAACAGTTTGTTTTGCAGAGTCTTGGCTTCCTCAAATAGAAAGATTTTTTTCATAATGTTTCATTATTTGTATTCATAAGTGAAGTTAGGACTGAAAATTTAATGAATTATATGTGAAGATATATATGTAAAAGTATTTATAGTTGTGATTATAATACAAGCGTGCAGTGACAGTTTTGTTTAAATTTGAAAATTATAGCTTCAGTTCAAGATGCATGAGATTGCTGTATGAAAGTTAATACAGAAAAACAAGTGGATTTAGTTAAGTATTCGAAGGAAGAAGCTGTAATAATTCTTTACGGATAAAAATAAATACTTTTTTTTTTTCTAAAAAAGATGAAAGTGAAATAATTGAGTTTATCTTAATATAGGATATAATTCAATTCAGAAGAGTTGTGAATTACAATAAGTGTCAAAATGTATCTACGCAGAAAAGCGACGAGCCTGCTTTGCCCACAAGAAATATATAATACAGGCTTGAATTCAAGATATATTTAATATACAATATACGGAATCAAGTGATCATTGACAAAATGGGTTTGTCGGCTTTTATGTATTTATGTACTGTAACGGGCTAAAAGCTGTCCTCGATGTGCTATATCTCAACGCGGACTTGCCGACGAACGGCGCAGCAATTAACAGGCGCGAGCACTTACTCGTGCCAACCCTCGATGATTAGCGGCCCGTCAGCTCCGTGCTGTTGCTCGCCGTCGGCTGCTTTCAGCAGCAGCCTCGCCTTTTCGCTCCGTTACAACGCGCGACTTCGTCGTCGCGCTCTCTCTCGATCATGCTGCCCCAGCTGCTCAGTTATCACGCGAGTACTATACTTACTCGCGACCGCGGAGGTCGGCGGTATTCTTCACCGTTCCACCGAATAGGGAATTGAAATTAGGCTGCGTGAAATAATACGCGAACAAATAAAAGCAACAAATTATCTTTATTGGAGCCCTGGAGGCTGTTCACTATTTACACGCGCAGCGCGTACTCTAGGTACGCGCCGATTTGGGTGTTACGCCCGCGCACGCGAAGTATGCGTGTGCGCGGTCGCACACACGTACGCGCAAAAGCGGCTCGCGCCGACGTAGGCCGATCGCCGCGCGCGATTGACTCTCGCGCCTGCGTCGGCGGCCTCACTCACTCGCGCGGGTCTCGCTCCCCGGACGCTCGTCGTCCTCGGGGGGAGGCACGCGATCGCCTGGCCAGGACTTACCTCCGTCGCCTATAGTCAGGGCTTGATTGGACCCTCTCGGCGGTGTGTCGGCTGCCATGTGCTGCGGCGTCTCTCTCTCTCTCTCTCTCCCCTCTTCTCTCGGCCGCGGGGCTCTCGCTCTCTCCCCCGCTCCCGCGAGTCGGCTCGGCCGTAGCTGGCTTCAGCCGCGATGCTCCCTTCCTCTCTCACTTGCGCTCTCGGCAACGGTTGACAGTGGCTCTCTCTCCCTTTCTCTCAACCACGAGGGAACGCTCTCGGCGCCGTGCTGCGTCTCTCTCTCCTTCGCTGCACTATTGCACCGCTCGTTGCGGCGTCTCTCTCTCTCCCTCTCGTGCACTACACTCTGACTCTCCAAGTCTTCGCGCACGGGGGAGGAGCAGCTGCCTCAGCTACGGCAGAAGCGATACTGCCGGGCTCTATCTCTCGCTCTCCTTCCCGCTCGCGCAAGGTTGTCGCGAGTTTTCATTTCGGGATTCATTCTGTGTCGTAGTTGCACTCGGTACTTTTCGCACAGCTACACGTGCGAGCAACTACACACACACACCTAAGCCCCCGGAAAAATACGAGGACAAGCCCGACTCTGTTTGCGGGTCCTCATGCCGCAATTGTCGGCCTTGCCTTCTCCAAGGCCGCTGTAGGTTTATGTTATCGGTCAACTACCTGTGTGTATACCGTGCGTCGGAGATCGTCTCGATCCGATCTCCGTGTCCGCGCACATACACACACACAGACATGCCTGCCGTTACAGTACTTTTGGCCATAACAGTGATGGCTTCTTAAGTTGCGATTAGGATTTCATATTTCATAAGACCTGCTGCATATTCTACATGAATTTTAGAATAATAAATAATAATATAACTCAGTACAATGTGTTAAAAAGTGACTCAACAGTGGATGAATCAAAAGTATAAAAGCGAAGGACAGATTGTTAGCAATAACTTTGAATGGAACGCATGCTGTTAGATTAGCTAACTTTTAAAGGAACGGATGCATGCAAGGTGCCAGAGCTTCCATTTCAAAATATTTATATAGAAGAACATATCTTAGGTGTACGGGAAACTGAGTTTCATGAAGGGAAAAAAATTGGGAACCTAATGGCTGGTTATTTTTGAAGTTTTATGGTATTTTTCTTTGTAGGCTTATTTCTCAAAATGGTATTTTTTAAAGTTTGGCGTTACTTTAAAAAAACTATTCCATTGATTTTGATGGGAGAGGGCCTGAATTACTTAAAATTTATTCATCTATGGCAGGAAGAGTAGGAAATATGAAAAATATTTTATTAAATAATTTTAAAATGCTAAAATCCACAAAAAAACATAAAAATTCATAAAATTCATGAATTTAAAACAGTTTTTTCCATAAAAAAATATTAATTTTCAGAAATTTTATTTTTCCAACTCTCCCTACCATAACTGCATGAATTTCAAGTAATTTAGTTCCTCTCCCATGAAAATCAATGGAATAGTTTTTTTTTTAAGTTACGCCAATTGAAAAAAATTGAAAATGCTATATCCCTTATATAAATTGAGCATTCGAGATAATCTATTTTGCCCTCGAACGATCTCGAAATCTCGAATAATCGAATCCGTCTTGAATCTCGAAAGGAGAGAAACAAAAGACGAAACAGTGGCGCGCGTAGCGCGCTGATTAACGCTAGTCTCTTAGTAAAATTGGTCTACAGATTAAGTCTTGGGTCATATTATCAGAAATACTGTGTATATATATATATATGTAATTATATATATATATATATATATATATATATATATATATATATATTATTTATTTATTTTCAACGTAGATATTTTTTATATGTTGTATTAATATGGTATTTTTCATATTTTGTATGGATGATAGTTTATACAAATGTAACACTTAAGAGTAGTTCTTAATTCTTAATTTCTGAAACGAAAGAATAGATTATTGAGATTTTTCATATTTTTTATGGATGATAGTTAATACAAATGTAACACTTAAGAGTCGTTCTTAATTCTTAATTTCTGAAACGAAAGAATGGATTATTGAGAAAACTACATTAATTATATTGTAGAAATTATGCTTTTCTCGATCAGGCGGGGGTAATATACGAAATAAAACAAGTTTATTTCTTAAGTATTATGAGCAACGTTTCGTTGACTAATCCGTCAACCTTTTCAGGCTAACAAATTTTTATTGTTAAAAAAGTTATACTGTATGTATGTATATATATATATATATATATATATATATATATATATATATATATATATATATATATATATATATATATATATATATATTGTAACGGGTGCAGGCAATAAAGGCGAAAGAGCCGCGTGTACCGCGCCGCGAGATTTGAATCGCGCGCGCTTGCACGTACAGCAGCTCGCTGCGCGCCAAGCGGGACGCACGGGAGGCGAAGCAAGAAGAAGAAGAAGACGCCGCCGTGGCGCTCCGAAGGGACGCCGCGGCCATTGATGGGCAGTCTAGTCCTGTAGCGCAACAGGTGCGCACGTGCTCTCCCGCCTCTCCAGTGCCGTGCCTCCGAGTGCCCCGCGAGTGCCGCATCCCGCACTGTGGAATAGCCCTCCGCGCCTCCGATCCGCCGCCAGCCCCGCAGCGACGCAACACCGGCTGCCTTCGCCGGCCGGGCCACTCCGCCAGCGGAAGAGTGAGAGGAGGAGAGAGAGAAAGAGGCGGCAGCCGAGGCTCGAGCAGCCACGAGGCCCTACGCCTCGCAGCGAGGAGGCGAGAGTGCGAGAGCGTGAGAGAGAGAGAGAGAGAGAGGGACAGACCTCGGGCGACGCGCTGGCCAGCGCCAAAGTAAGTGTGCGCTTCTTTTGTATTTTTGCCGCGTAGGTTTTGCGTGCGAGCGGCCACGCGTAAGTAGTGTTGCGCGGCTATCCGACGCCGCCTGCGTAGAGGCAAGCGGCCTCGTGTTCGAGAGCGCAGCGGCCATTTTGTGGCGTCTCGCGGCGCGGTGACGCCGGCCGTGCGACCGGCCGGCTCCGCGTAAGTCTCGGCCTGCGCGTTCGTTTTTGTAGGTGATGTTCGGGCTTCGCGCCCCTTAGCGCGATTCCTTTTTGGACAATAAACCTTCTTTATTTTACTTTTTCTTCGTTCGTGTCGAGTCTGTCATTTCGCGAGTAACCGTTCCCTATCTCCCCGAATACCGCCCTCTACCCTTTCAGCAGCTGCAGCTAGTCGGAGGCATCACCTCCTAGAGGAGCAACGTCAACGGGGAAATTGTAAGTGAAAGTCGCTCAGGTTAACCTGAGCGGCGTTGTACGGGAACACCGGCGAGAGTAAGTAAAGCTAGTGCATATCTAGCCGCCGGT
This sequence comes from Torymus aiolomorphi, assembly GCA_036365515.1. Lineage (NCBI taxonomy): Eukaryota > Metazoa > Arthropoda > Insecta > Hymenoptera > Torymidae > Torymus > Torymus aiolomorphi. Next base: position 219,643,604 of record CM070874.1, read on the forward strand.
GAATTGTGTGCCGAAGTCAGCGGCAGCGGCAGAGCGCAGCGCCGGGTCTAGTAGAAGGCGGCCTAAGCTTTCTACAGCGAAAGCCGGGCGCGCTTGTTCTGAGCCTGCGCCAACGCGCTCCGGCCGGCCGACGGGTTCGTCTACAACGGCGCGCTGCTCTGGGCGTAGTAGACGCCCGTATATCACCTGGCGCATCCCAGAGAGGGATTAATACCCTCTTTTAAATTCACCCCGTTACAACTGGCGCCCATTAACGTGTTGCAGCACATTAGATTAGGGAACGGCGAATTTTACAGTAATTGGTTGGTCGTCGAAACGGGTCGAGACGCGCGTTGCGAATAATTAATTATCGCGGTGATAATTAATTATTACAAAGTGTACAGTGTGTGCAAGGGTAACCAACTGGTGGTTTCTAACCTTGCTTGGAGGAATTTACCCGGTCTGCACGTATTTAGTGAGGAACATTGCTTGTGAAGGCCGAGCATTTGTTGAAGTATTTAGCGAGGACGACAAAGAGATTAGGTAGCAATTATCTACTAATTATGTATTATATTATAAAATTTATTAAAATTGTTTTATATAGGTCCTAGCGTTTTCTCTCTTTATTCGTCACCACACGTGCACACCGGGGAGTAAACTAACGAATTACGCACCCAATATTTAAATATCGGGGATTTCGTTTGGATTTTCGGATTTAGGGCCTAATTCGCGAAGACGCCTGCGCGGGGGATACCGTAAGGTGCACACGCAGTAATTTTGGGCCCGCGCATGCGCAGAATCCGAAAATAAAAAGTGAAAAATCACTATCGCGAATTCGGTTGCCCATCCCACGAGGAGGTGGGCGCATTCACTAATTTCGGTTTTGCGCATGCGCAAAAGGTCAAAAGATCAAATTTTTGTTTTTACCCGCAGAATCGTCTGCGCATGCGTCGGCGGTACTGATACATATAGTGATTTTAGTGCCGCGCATGCGCGGCGCCCAAAAATCGCGAATTTCAGTTTTGACCGGGAATCGGTTGCGCGGGCGACTACTACGCTTGCGCAATACGCCAAAAGCGACATAACCTCCAGGCAAGTGAGTAAAAGCGAGTTAACCTCGGTATAGCGTAAATACCAAACCACCAGTTGGGAAGATCGTTACTTCCTGAGCCAGTGGTAATCCGGTAGGTACCTTGTGAAGGATACCACTGGCCGTGCAAAAGCATTGTAAATTACGGGATTGAAGAGGAATCCCCTTGCACACGCACAACCAGCGAACGATGTCGTACAACATCCAGGAAGCTGTGGAGGATTGGGTGTGGTCGATCTCGCCAAGCGAGATCGATAGCCACCTGTCGGAGTTACAATTGAAGCGACACGACTCCACATTCTTGAGAATGCACAGGCTAAGCCAGTGGGTGCTGGGTAACTATACGCCTCAAGACTTCGATGAGCCGAAAGACCCGGGGGATGTAATCCCCCGGCGGATGGCACTAAGAGAAAACCTCTTACGGAGGATCCTTTTAGAAGACGACGGCTCCTTCGTCGAAGCGTCCAGTTGGGATTTACACCCCCTGGACGTAGTGCTCAAAAGCGAGCAGATATTGGAGATACTGCGTAGGACGACGGCGGAGGCCGTGTCCGATACCCAGCACTCACCACACCCAAACGCCACAGTCAGTAACCGGGACACTACGCAACAACAAAAGGAGCAACGCACACATCTACCTCTACAGCAGCAGGACAGCGAAGAAGAAGAAACTCGCGGCGACGACCAGCAAGCGCAGCCAGGAGAGATGCTTCGCCTCCTGGCAAAGGACGGCTCCGAGTTTTATATCCCTCGGGAAGTCGGCTCGCTATTAGCGGAATTAATAGCGAAAGTAAGGTCGCTGGAGGAGTTGGTTTTAAACCAACAGCGACACGCCGCTTCCAGCACGCATATAGCGGAACCTAGGCAAGGTCACAACGTGCAGTTTGAAGACACGTACACCGTCACCGGCAACGATACGTGGATCGGTTCGCCATCGACACCACCGCCAGCTCGGCGTGATGGTCAGGCTGGTTTACAAGGAGTAAACGCAGCCTGGGTGGGGGGTGACCGCCGAGGTTCGGAGAGAGGCTCGAGCTGGCCGACATATGGCGCGCCAGGCGCGACAGGGAACTTCTCGAGGTCGAGTATGTTCCACTCGCGAGACATAGGCCAAATCGTGAGGAAATGGCAAATTCGATTCTCTGGGGCGAAGAGCCAGAGTATCGACGTATTCCTAGCGAGGCTGGAGGACTGTCGAGTCCTGGCAAACCTCTCCGAAGAAGAGGTGTTGTCGTCGTTGTCAGAGCTGTTCACTGACACGGCGGCCACGTGGTACCGTAATGAGAAAGAGAAATGGGCCACGTGGCAAGATTTCGTGACTGCAGCGAAACGCTGGTACGGGACGACGAAGAGGTACCAGCAGCGGTTGATAGTAGAGGCGAACAACCGCACCCAAGGGGCGGACGAGGCCGTGAGAGATTATATCACGTGCCTCATTGCGATAGTGAGGAAAATATCGCCGCCCCCCAGCTCGGAGCAACAGCTGGATCAGCTGCACCGAAACCTACGGCCCCAGCTGCAAGCGATGGTCCGTAGGTCAGACTTCAGCACAGTAGAGGAGCTACTGGAGTTGGCAGTGGACGCGGAGTAAACGTTGGAGAATTCCAAGACGTTCCGACCTCCACCACCACCAACAGCGGCGCTACTGCCGGAAATGGCGTATAAACCGCCGGCAAACACCGACGCGCCACGAAAGCCGAAAGGCGATGCCAAGGAAGGCAAAGTGGCTGCTGCGGTGGTCGAGAAGGACGCCAAGCTGGAGGGCTTGGAGGAAGTGCTTCGGCGAGTCCTAAACGAGCGTCTTTCCGACCGGCGAGGCTCTGGAGGAGAGCGCTCCGGGCGAAATACGCCCCCTGGACCGCGCAGAGGGCGCGATAACCAGCCATCTGGGCGTGGCGGGGCAAGGAGGCCCCCTGAACCGAGGCAGGGGGCGAAGGCGACGAGACCACCGAACGGCTCCGCGCCCTCCACCAGCCCCGAGGGTAACCCTCCGAAAGGACTAAGGTCGCCGCTGAGTTGCTACTCATGCGGCCTTGTCGGATATATAGCGCGCTACTGCCCTAATTGTGCGGGAAACGGGAAAGGGAGCGCGTAGAGGGGATCACTACCGCCCCCCTCTCCGACGAGGTCCCCAAAACCGAAGATGTTTTGGCCGCGTGCGATAGCCGCCCTGCCGCGAAAGAGTCCGCGGTACCCTCGCCAGTTGCGAACCGAGGAGAGGCCTCGGCGAAGCAACCGACCGACGCAGAAACAAGGTGGTGGCTGCGAATTGAGGTCGGCGAGTTTAATCTCCGCGCTTTGTTGGACCCGGGAGCATACACGACGGTGATGGGCTCCGTCGGACTCCAACTAGCTACAGCGCTGGACCGGGAGTTTGTAGCGTCCGAGAAGAGAGGGGTAAGGCTAGCGGATGGAAGCCGCAGCCCCTTGCTAGGCTACGTGATGCTGCCCATCACTGTGGCTGGCCTCACTCGCGATATCCGAGTCGCCATAATGCCGAATTTAGATGCCGACTGCTACTTAGGAGTCAACTTTGTACGAGCGTTCAGGGCCGTACTAGACCCGGATACGGATAGGCTATTCTGTAAGGAGACGGAAGCCTACGTCGAGCTGGAAGTAGCCAGCTTGACCCCCGATCCTAGCTCGGTAGCGGCAATTGGGCTCGAGGACGCTACAGACCTTCAGCGAGAGGAGCTGAAGGCCATGGTGGACGAGGTCCTAGGCAAGCTCCCGCCAGGATTAGGTTGCGTCAGAGGCGTGGAGCATGAGATTCATGTAGGAAACGCTCGACCAATCAAGCAGCGCCATTATCCAGTGTCGGATAAGGTGCAGGAGGAGATGCATCGCCAGGTTTGCGAAATGCTGAACCAAGGCATCATCGAGCCCTCCAAGAGCGGGTGGTCGAGCCCCGTCGTGATGGCGCCGAAGAGTGACGGCACACGACGGTTCTGCAACGATCTGCGGAAGGTGAATGCAGTCACCGAACCCGACGCCTATCCTCTGCCGAATATGCAGGATATTCTGCGGAAATTGAGGAAGGCGAAGATCATCTCCACGCTTGACCTCAAGAGCGCGTATCATCAGATACCGTTAGCGGAGGAGGCGCGGCCCATCACCGCTTTCACGGTGCCGGGGCTGGGCCTGTTCCAGTTCCGGCGGATGCCGTACGGACTGACGAACGCGCCGGCCACCTTCCAGCGGCTCATTGACCAAGTGCTCGGATCCGAGCTGGAGCCTTACGTCTACGCCTACCTCGACGACATCATCGTAGTCGCAGAAACGTTCGAGGAGCATAAGAAGTGCTTGAAAAGGGTGTTGGAAAGGCTCGTCGCCGCTGGACTAACCCTCAACGCAGAAAAATGTGTTTTCTGCAAGCAAGAGGTAGCATATTTGGGCTTCTTGGTTAACCGGGACGGCACGAGGCCGAACCCGGCCAAGATCGAGCCAATCAAGAATTTTCCGCAGCCGCGGAATCTGAGGCAGCTGCGCCGATTCCTGGGTACTTCATCGTGGTATAGGAAGTTCATCCCGAACTATGCTACGATCGCCGAGCCGCTCACGAGTCTGACGAAAAAGAACCAGAAGTACGAGTGGCTCGACGAGCAGCAACGCGCCTTCGAGTTGTTGAAGGCGATGATTATGACCGCTCCGGTCCTACATCGCCCTGATCCCGACGGCCTTTTCATCGTGCAGACCGATGCGAGCGATGTAGGTCTTGGCGCGGTGCTGCTACAGGAAGTAGAGACCCAAGAGCGGGTGATCGAGTTCGCGAGCCGGGTGTTAACCCCGGCAGAGCGAAACTATAGCGTTACGGAGAGGGAGTGGCTCGCGGTGGTCTGGGCGATACAGAAGTTTCGCCCTTACATCGAAGGCTACGAGTTTAGGGTTGTGACAGACCACAGCAGTCTGCGGTGGCTCTGTCAGATGAAAAATCCCACGAGCAGGCTCGCTCGGTGGGCGTTGGAGTTGCAAGGCCACAAGTTTTCGATCGAGCATCGAAGAGGCGCCTTGAACCACGTGGCCGACGCCCTCTCCCGGATGTACGAGGATGAGGAAGGCCCGGAGGTGGCTGTGGTGTCCTGGTCAACGGACACCGAGGACGCGTGGTATCGAGAGTGGAGCGCCAAAGTCCGAGAGCAACCCAACGATTTTCCAACCTACAAACTCGTCGCGGGCAACCTTTACCGGTACCGACCGAACCCGGACGTTGACGCGGCCCTCGGCGACGATGAGGATGCTTGGAAGCTGGTAGTACCAGAGGAGCATCGTCGCGAGGTGTTGCAAGAGTGCCATGACGACGCCACCGCTGGACATCTCGGACGAGAAAAGACGTTTGCCAGAGTAGCCCTGCGCTACTACTGGCCACGTTACTACGCGGAAACGCAAGAGTACGTGCGCCACTGCGAAACGTGTCAGCGGTTTAAGGTGGAACAAAGAGCTCCAGCCGGCCTCATGGGTCGACGAGTCGTCGACAGACCCTGGCAGGTCGTCGCTGGAGACATAATAGGACCGCTGCCTTGCACCTCTAAAGGTTTTGAATACATTGTGGTGTTTCAAGACCTTTTCTCCAGGTGGGCGGAGGCTTCGCCGATACGGAAGGCTAACGCAAAGACGGTGGTAGGAGAATTGGACCGGAAGGTTTTCCTCCGGTTCGGTTGCCCAGAAGTGTTCCTCTCCGACAACGGCACAAAGTTCAAGAACCGTGTCGTAGAGGAATTCTTGAGGGAGCGAGGTCTGCATCACACCAACACTCCCACCTACCACCCGCAGGCTAATCCGGTGGAGCGCGCCAATCGTACTTTAAAAACGATGGTCGCCTCTTACCTTAAGGAGCGGCACACCACATGGGACGAGAAGCTTCCCGAACTTCTCTTCGCCATGAATACGGCGGTGAATAGCTCTACCGGAGTCAGCCCCGCCATGTTGCTTTACGGTAGGCAGCCAGAGCCCCCTGGTACGCAGCGTAGGCTGCAAGAGGTCGCAGCAGAGACCCCGGCACAAGAAGAAAGTTTGGCCCGTTGGAAGGAGCGGCTCGACGCCCTTCCAAACCTTCATCAACGAGCCGCCTCGCAGGCGAGAGCGGCTCAAGATCGCCAAGCCAGCTATTATGACGCCGGCAGGCGAGAGCCAGATTTCAAGCCGGGAGACAGGGTCTGGAAGCGTAGCCACCCACTCTCCTCGGCCGCGAAGGGCGTCGCGGCGAAACTAGCGCCTAGGTTTGAAGGGCCGTATTGGATTACGGCCGTGCTAGGCTCCAACACCTACAGATTGGTAGGTGAGGGGGGCCAAATTGAGGAGATAGTGGCCGCTGACCAGCTTAAGCCCTATCGCGGTGAGTCGCCTGAGTCGAATGGAGTCGACGCGGAAGGCGACCCCAGGGGAACGCCTGCGAGCGAACCACCTGCCCCTCAGGGGACAGGGGAGCCCCCCGAGGGCACGCGGGGGAGACCGCGGAGGGCGCGCGGCGCAACTACGGGTCCCGCCGAACCAACTTCGGTAGGACAGCGAGCCCCGAATGCTCCGCGCAGGGGACGCGGTCGTCCCCGCAAGCCTCCGTAGCTCTGCGCGCCTAGCGCTTATCCCCCCCCCCCCGAGACGTGCGATAAACTACACGCGGATATAGTGAAACTGGCCTAATCTGAGATGTTCTTTTCCAGATGTTGGAGATCCCCGAGCAGACGTTGGAGGAGGCCATGGCCGCGGTCATAACCCTCGACTTGGGCAAACCCGTCGAGGGCGTGGCCCAGGCGGTACTCCACCTCCTGCGCCAACGTCGGCAGCGCCTCGAGGACGAGGCTAGGGAGTGGCTGCAGGAGCAGCCCCTCCTAGAGGAGGCCGATGCCCACGAGGAGAGCCGGGCGGGTACCAGCCCCGGCGTGCCCCGCTTCGCCCCCAAGGAGGAGCCTGCCACGCCGCCCCGCGGCGCAATCCCCGCCGGCTACCCGCGGAGGGTCCAGCGCGATGCCGCCTCGCAGACCGAGGCCCACCTCCTGCCCGCGGAGCCCACCTGGGACGAGTTGCGCGCCGGGCTGTCGACAGTCCGGGAGATGGACCGCGCCGCCAACCAGGCCCGCGCCGAGGTTTTCGCGGCCTTGGAGCGGCACGTCGGGGTCCACGGGGAGCAGCCCCCGGAGGTCGACTCCTGGCGCCGGATGATGCTGGCCAAGCAGGAGGAGGCCGAGCACCTGGTCGCCTGGCGCGCGGAGCGACGTTCCCGCATGCAGCGGGAAAAGGAGGTGGAGGAGGCACGTCTCCGTGCCGCGTCGGAGCGGGCCCTGGAGGAGGCCCGCGCCCGCCGCCTCGCCGAGGAGGCCGAGCTCCAGGCAGCACGCGCTCGGTGGGATCAGGCCCGCCGAGACGAAGAGCGGGCGGCCGACGACCTGGGCCTCGCGCGGGAACGCTCGCCCGTCTGGCCGAACCCGCCAGGAGCGGGACGCCCCCGCTTCTGCTACGTGTGCGGGTGGCCGGGGGTGCGCCTACCGCGCAAATGCCCCCGAGCGGCCACGCATCCGCCGAAAACCACGGCGCCTCCCCGTGGCTAGCCCGGGGAGGGACGCTTTCGGTTCAGCAGGCCCTCCCTTCGAGGGTCCGAACCGTGCAGTTTTTTTTTGGTTGAAATTTTTTTTTGTACATAGTTCTTTTTCTTTGTAAATATTTTGTTGTATATAGTGTATAGGTGATGTGCCCGAGAGGCTGGAATAAAAGGAAGAGCCTCCACCTAACCTGTTGTTTTCGCCTTATTTCTGCGCCCTTCCTCTTTTCAGATGTCGCGTACGGGGTACGCCAAATCTGGGTGGGGGGTGTAACGGGTGCAGGCAATAAAGGCGAAAGAGCCGCGTGTACCGCGACGCGAGGTTTCAAACGCGCGCGCTTGCACGTACAGCGGCTCGCTGCGCGCCAAGCGGGACGCGCGGGAGGCGAAGCAAGAAGAAGAAGAAGACGCCGCCGTGGCGCTCCGAAGGGACGCCGCGGCCATTGATGGGCAGTCTAGTCCTGTAGCGCAACAAGTGCGCACGTGCTCTCCCGCCTCTCCAGTGCCGTGCCTCCGAGTGCCCCGCGAGTGCCGCATCCCGCCCTGTGGAATAGCCCTCCGCGCCTCCGATCCGCCGCCAGCCCCGCAGCGACGCAACACCGGCTGCCTTCGCCGGCCGGGCCACTCCGCCAGCGGAAGAGTGAGAGGAGGAGAGAGAGAAAGAGGTGGCAGCCGAGGCTCGAGCAGCTACGAGGCCCGACGCCTCGCAGCGAGGAGGCGGGAGTGCGAGAGCGTGAGAGAGAGAGAGAGAGAGGGACAGACCTCGGGCGACGCGCTGGCCAGCGCCAAAGTAAGTGTGCGCTTCTTTTGTATTTTTGCCGCGTAGGTTTTGCGTGCGAGCGGCCACGCGTAAGTAGTGTTGCGCGGCTATCCGACGCCGCCTGCGTAGAGGCAAGCGGCCTCGTGTTCGAGAGCGCGGCGGCCATTTTGTGGCGTCTCGCGGCGCGGTGACGCCGGCCGTGCGACCGGCCGGCTCCGCGTAAGTCTCGGCCTGCGCGTTCGTTTTTGTAGGTGATGTTCGGGCTTCGCGCCCCTTAGCGCGATTCCTTTTTGGACAATAAACCTTCTTTATTTTACTTTTTCTTCGTTCGTGTCGAGTCTGTCATTTCGCGAGTAACCGTTCCCTATCTCCCCGAATACCGCCCTCTACCCTTTCAGCAGCTGCAGCTAGTCGGAGGCATCACCTCCTACAGGAGCAACGTCAACGGGGAAATTGTAAGTGAAAGTCGCTCAGGTTAACCTGAGCGGCGTTGTACGGGAACACCGGCGAGAGTAATTAAAGCTAGTGCATATCTAGCCGCCGGTGAATTGTGCGCCGAAGTCACCGGCAGCGGCAGAGCGCAGCGCCGGGTCTAGTAGAAGGCGGCCTAAGCTTTCTACAGCGAAAGCCGGGCGCGCTTGTTCTGAGCCTGCGCCAACGCGCTCCGGCCGGCCGACGGGTCCGTCTACAACGGCGCGCTGCTCTGGGCGTAGTAGACGCCCGTATATCACCTGGCGCATCCCAGAGAGGGATTAATACCCTCTTTTAAATTCACCCCGTTACAATATATATATATATATATAAAGTTGTATAACGTTAGTTTCCAGGACCTCATGATACTGTATACCTATACGTGGCTAAAGAAATAATGTCTCTTATGGGGGTCGATGTCCTCAAAACTGACGTTAAACATATGTAGATTCAGGGACGGTCCCCAAAACTAACAAATGTCCCCGAAACCAACGTTAAACATCTGGAATGTCCTGGAAACTAACATAAAACATATATATATATATAGACAATGATATTTTGTATACAGAAAACAAACGCAACAATACCTCTTAACAATTTTTGTTGTATGTTAACCCATGTTAACAAGTCAAAACGGACGACATTATTACGCCGAATTTTTAACTTATCGGAAATGCGACGAAATAGACATATAAATTCGCGCTTATATACACAGCTAAGACGTATATACAAGTGGAACAAAAACAATAACACCAGTTCGTTAGCATTTGAATTTCCTTAGTACCGGAAAATATGATTTATTAAGAGTAAATAGGTCTTCTTTCTTATTTATGTTATTGCTATGACATTTGATATGCATCATTTCGGACGTTAATCTTTTTTTATAATTGCTTTCGTTATCCAAAATTTCAGCGCCCTCCCAATCGAATTCATGGTTAAAAGAATTTTGATGAATGGTGACTACAGAATCTTTATTTTTGTTATTTTTATGTTCATTGACTCGTTTTTTTAACGTTCTTTTTGTTTCCCCTATGTATGTAGCCGGACAATCCTTGCATGTAAATTTATATACAATGTTCGTTCGGTCCCATTTTTTTGTTACATCTTTGCCAAGTTTTATAATAGAGTTAAGACTCTTTTTTACTAACGGGACTGAAGTAATATTGTATAGTTTTAGGATTGACGATAATTTTTGGTAATTATTATTTATATAGGGCAGCTGAATTTTTGGAAGATTTTTGAATTTATCATTGCTTTTTTTGTGTATATGTTTGAGAGATATTTTTCGGTAGTGTATGTTCCTTTTTATAAATTCTAACGGATAATTATTGTTCAGTAACATACTTTGGACTTTTCGCAAATTATCCTTGTGGAATCTTTTATGGGACAATAGTATTGCTCGATCGACAAGGTTGTAGACAATGTTTTTCTTTTGATGTACTGGATGATTTGAAGAAAAGTTAATTACTCTCCCGGACGACGTTGATTTTTGAAACCAATTTGTAATTAATCTATTATTCTTTTTTATGATGGTTATGTCCAAAAAGTTTATACTATTATTATTTTCTAATTCATATGTAAACTGTAAATTATTGTGATACGCATTAAAAGTGTTAATAAAACACTCTACATGTTCTTTTTTTATACAAATAATAGTGTCATCTACGTATCTATAGTAAAAGAGAGGAGTGCAATTATGTATGTTTTTTAATTTTTCTAAGCATGACTTTTCTAAATCATCCATTACAATGTCAGCAAATAACGGCGAAATGGGTCCCATTTTTTTCTAGCAGTTTTAAATTTCATTTCAGAGTAGTCCAAATATCTATTAGATAATACTAAGTCCAAATTCGAATTTAAAATTAGATCTCTTATATTTTTACGTTTTTTTGTGAGAAAATTAATATGTAAATTGATATCTTGTATTTCTAGCTTTAGTAATTTATGTAAAAAATAACTATTCCAGCTGATGAAAATCTTTTTGCACGAATTACTATGAAAAAATACGTTCGAAAAGTTCTTACTCATATTCACAATATTTCTTGGAATGATGTTGTTGTCCCTGCATTTCAGAAGGAATAGCCTTTGCGATGTACATTTGGCCAGGTCATCCGTCAAGTTGTTCCAATCTTTTAAAAGGTTTACAGTGCTTTTTCCATATCAAGAAGCGCGGGAGCGCTCCGAAGGCAAGTATAGAAGAAGCCTAAAGGAGCGACCCGTGCTACATATACATTGAAATGGGAGTACGAAAAATTCAATGCGCTTTTACGTATATTGCGTTAGTTTTTACTATATAACATATCCCTCTTAATCGAAAGCCATTTCATTGCTCTACTCAAATCAAAACATTTTATTTAAAAAGATTATCTCGTTCAGAAGATATAGAGAGCTGAATTTTTTTATGTGCGATTTCCTTTTATACTTTTCTTCTCCTTATTCCGGTCCGGTTTGCAGCTCTTACGACACTTCCGGTTGTTGTCGTCTATCTTACGCTTGTATATCTATATATATATATATATATATATATATATATATATATATATATATATATATATATATATATATATATATATATATATATATATATATATACACACCCGTATCTGATCGATCTAACCTTATATACAAAATGTCAGTATTTTTTTATATACAAATGTTATCATATCGTGAGTTATTTAATAACACATTTCAAAGATCTCAAGAAATTGCTAGATTGTTTAGGTTAAGAACTTATTCTTAGCAATCTAAGAAGAAGAATTTTTATCTATCTATTATTTTATAGATATACATTTTACAAATGTTATCAAATCGTGAGTTAGTTAATTAGTTATGTATTTGAAAGATCTCAAGTTGTCAACTGGTGATGAGAAAAATTGATCTATTCGTCTATCAATCAATGGGGAAAATAACTTTCATTAGATAAGTACTTACTAGCTAAATGTTAAATGGCTAAAATCATTTTTTTAAACTTGATACTTTGTGAGATTTTTGTTTTTACAGATATCATACCAGAAGATTTTTTTCGAGTCATTTTGAAGATATGTATAATTATAGCCAATAATGTTGAGGAGTTCTAATTGTGTACTGTCTGAGAAATCTAAATTTGAATTAACAAAAATGAACGAGTGCCCTCATGACCCTTGGAGTTATTATTAATGAACAAGAAAAAGTTATTTTAATACAAGAACAGACACGTACTACTCAAGATAGAAAAACCAAACCAATATTACTATGGGGGAAATATATTATTATTTACGACACAATATTTTTCAAGACATATCTATAATATAATTATAGTGAAGTCAGTGCAAGTTTTCAGATCAGATATAATAAAATGTTTTGTATAATAAATGAAATAAAGTAGCGGTATGAATGGGTTTGAAGTTTGCAACGTTGCGATCCAACGAAAATTCGATTTTCGAAAAACCACTTTTTTCCACATGGATGATATAATGTACTACAAATAATGGAAGAATACATCAAAATTGATTAAAATAAATCAATTCCAAACTACCCCCCACCCCTAACACGGAATTCGTAAGATGACCTAAGAGAAAAAAATTCTCTCTTCGCGGCGTTTGGTATTTCCAAACTTTTTATTACTGGAATTATTTTCTGAGGATACAAAATACCCGAAAAAAAATTAGGAACCAAATCGACTCCCCGGAACACCCCCAAAAAGCTGATTATATAGGGGTAGTAACGGAAAAAAAATTCTCTCTCCGCGGCGTTTGGTATTTCCAAACTTTTTATTGCTGGAATTATTTTCTGAGGATACAAAATACCCGAAAAAAATTAGGAACCAAATCGACTCCCGGAACACCCCAAAAAGCTGATTATATAGGGGTAGTAACGGAAAAAAATTCTCTCTCCGCGGCGTTTGGTATTTCCAAACTTTTTATTGCTGGAATTATTTTCCGAGGATACAAAATACCCGCAAAAAATTAGGAACCAAATCAACTCCCGGAACACCCCCAAAAAGCTGATTATATAGGGGTATGAACGGAAAAAAAATTCTCTCTCCGCGGCGTTTGGTATTTCCAAACTTTTTATTGCTGGAATTATTTTCTGAGGATACAAAATACCCGCAAAAAAATTAGGAACCAAATCGACTCCCCGGAACACCCCCGAAAAGCTGATTATATAGGGGTAGTAACGGAAAAAAAATTCTCTCTCCGCGGCGTTTGCTATTTCCAAACTTTTTATTCCTGGAATTATTTTATGAGCACATAAACTACTCGTAAAAAAATTACGAACCAAATCGACTCCCCGGAAAACCCCCAAACAGCTGATTATATAATCAGATATATAGGGGTCGAGACGGAAAAAAAATTCTCACTGCACGGTGTCTGGCATTTCCAAACTTTTTAAAGCTGGAATTACTTTTTGAGCATAAAAACTCCCTGTAAAAAAATTACGATCCAAATCGACTACCCGGAAACCCCCTAAACAGCAGATTATATAATCAGATATATAGGGGTTGTGACCGAAAAAAAATTCTCTCTCAGCGTCGTTTAGCATTTCCAAACTTTTTATTGCTGGAATTATTTTATGAGCACACAAACTACTCGTAAAAAAATTACGAACCAAATCGACTCCCCGGAAAACCCCCAAACAGCTGATTATATAATCAGATATATAGGGGTCGTGACGCAAAAAAAATTCTCACTGCTCGGTGTCCGGCATTTCCAAACTTTTTAAAGCTGGAATTACTTTTTGAGCATAAAAACTCCCTGTAAAAAAATTACGAACCAAATCGACTCCTCGGAAAACCCCCAAACAGCTGATTATATAATCAGATATATAGGGGTCGTGACGGAAAAAAAATTCTCACTGCTCGGTGTCTGGCATTTCCAAACTTTTTAATGCTGGAATTACTGTTTGAGCATAAGAACTCGCTATAAAAAAATTACGAATCAAATTGATTCCCCGGAAAACCCCCATGGGTTTAAAGTTTGCAACGTTGCGATCCAACGAAAATTCGATTTTCGAAAAACACCTTTTTTTCACATGAATAGCATAATATACTGCAAATAATGGAAGAATACATGAAAATTGATCAAAATAAATCAATTCCAAACTACCCCCCACCCCTAACACGGAATTCGTAAGACAACCTAAGAGAACGAAAATTCCATTTTTCTAAAATCAAATTTCTCAGGGAGAATGACACCAGATATTGTAAATAACACAAGAATTCATCAAAAATAATTGATATAAACCGATATCAAATTATCCCCAACCCCAAAACCACCCCAAACGGGTGATTATACAGGTTAGATGTAAAAATGCAATAAAAAAAAATTCTCCCTCGGCGGCTTTGAGATTTTCCAAACTTTTTATTGTAGAAATTACTATCTAGGAACACAAGCTACATGTATAAAAATTAAGAAGAAAATAAACTCCCCGGAACATTTCCAAACGGGCCCAAAAAGGTGACAAACAGCGTGTTTGTAAGAAAAAAAAATTCTCCCTCAGCGGCTTTGGGCATTTCCAAACTTTTTATCGTGGAAATTACTTTCTAGGAACACAAGCTACATGTAGAAAAATTAAGAAGAAAATAAACTCCCCGGAACATTTCCAAACGGGCCCAAAAAGTTGATAATACAGCGTATTTGCAGGAAAAAAAATTCTCACTCGGCGGCTTTGGGCATTTCCAAACTTTTTATCGCGAACATTACTTTCTAGCAGCACAAGTTACATGTAAAAAAATTAAGAAGAAAATAAATTACCCGGAACATTTCCAAACGGGCCCAAAAAGTTGATAATACAGCGTATTTGCAGGAAAAAAAATTTTCACTCGGCGGCTTTGGGCATTTCCAAACTTTATATCGCGAAAATTACTTTCTAGCAGCACAAGCTACATGTAAAAAAATTAAGAAGAAAATAAACTCCCCGGAACATTTCCAAACGGGCCCAAAGAGGTGACAAACAGCGTGTTTGTAAGAAAAAAAAATTCTCCCTCAGCGGCTTTAGGCATTTCCAAACTTTTCATCGTGGAAATTACTTTCTAGCAACACAAGCTACATGTAAAAAAATTAAGAAGAAAATAAACTCCCCGGAATATTTCCAAACGGGCCCAAAAAGTTGATAATACAGCGTATTTGCAAGAAAAAAAAATTCTCACTCGGCGGCTTTGGGCATTTCCAAACTTTTTATCGCGAACATTACTTTCTAGCAGCACAAGCTACATGTAAAAAAATTAAGAAGAAAATAAACTCCCCGGAACATTTCCAAACGGGCCCAAAAAGGTGACAAACATCGTCTTTGTAAGAAAAAAAAATTCTCCCTCAGCGGCTTTGGGCATTTCCAAACTTTTTATCGTGGAAATTACTTTCTAGCAACACAAGCTACATGTAAAAAAATTAAGAAGAAAATAAACTCCCCGGAACATTTCCAAACGGGCCCAAAGAGGTGACAAACAGCGTGTTTGTAAGAAAAAAAAATTCTCCCTCAGCGGCTTTAGGCATTTCCAAACTTTTTATCGTGGAAATTACTTTCTAGCAACACAAGCTACATGTAAAAAAATTAAGAAGAAAATAAACTCCCCGGAACATTTCCAAACGGGCCCAAAAAGTTGATAATACAGCGTATTTGCAGGAAAAAAAATTCTCACTCGGCGGCTTTGGGCATTTCCAAACTTGTTATCGTGGAAATTACTTTCTAGCAAAACAAGCTACATGTAAAAAAATTAAGAAGAAAATAAACTCCCCGGAACATTTCCAAACGGGCCCAAAAAGTTGATAAGACAGCGTATTTGCAGGAAAAAAAATTCTCACTCGGCGGCTTTGGGCATTTCCAACCTTTTTATCGCGAACATTACTTTCTAGCAGCACAAGCTACATGTAAAAAAATTAAGAAGAAAATAAACTCCCCGGAACATTTCCAAACGGGCCCAAAAAGGTGACAAACAGCGTGTTTGTAAGAAAAATTCTCCCTCAGCGGCTTTGGGCATTTCCAAACTTTTTATCGTGGAAATTACTTTCTAGCAACACAAGCTACATGTAAAAAAATTAAGAAGAAAATAAACTCCCGGAACATTTCCAAACGGGCCCAAAAAGTTGAGAATACAGCGTATTTGCAGGAAAAAAATTCTCACTCGGCGGCTTTGGGCATTTCCAAACTTTTTATCGCGAACATTACTTTCTAGCAGCACAAGCTACATGTAAAAAAATTAAGAAGAAAATAAACTCCCCGGGACATTTCGAAACGGGCCCAAAAACGTGACAAACAGCGTGTTTGTAAGAAAAAAAATTCTCCCTCAGCGGCTTTGGGCATTTCCAAACTTTTTATCGTGGAAATTACTTTCTAGCAACACAAGCTACATGTAAAAAAATTAAGAAGAAAATAAACTCCCGGAACATTTCCAAACGCGCCCAAAAAGTTGATACTACAGCTTATTTGCAGCAAAAAAAATTATCACTCGGCGGCTTTGGGCACTACCAAACTTTTTATCGCGAACATTACTTTCTAGCAGCACAAGCTACATGTAAAAAAATTAAGAAGAAAATAAACTCCCGGAACATTTCCAAACGGGCCCAAAGAGGTGACAAACAGCGTGTTTGTAAGAAAAAAAATTCTCCCTCAGCGGCTTTAGGCATTTCCAAACTTTTTATCGTGGAAATTACTTTCTAGCAACACAAGCTACATGTAAAAAATTAAGAAGAAAATAAACTCCCCGGAACATTTCCAAACGGGCCCAAAGATGTGACAAACAGCGTGTTTGTAAGAAAAAAAATTCTCCCTCAGCGGCTTTAGGCATTTCCAAACTTTTATTGTGGAAATTACTTTCTAGCAACACAAGCTACATGTAAAAAAATTAAGAAGAAAATAAACTCCCGGAACATTTCCAAACGGGCCCAAAAAGGTGACAAACAGCGTGTTTGTAAGAAAAAAAATTCTCCCTCAGCGGCTTTGGGCATTTCCAAACTTTTTATCGTGGAAATTACTTTCTAGGAACACAAGCTACATGTAGAAAAATTAAGAAGAAAATAAACTCCCCGGAACATTTCCAAACGGGCCCAAAAATTGATAATACAGCGTATTTGCAGGAAAAAAAATTCTCACTCGGCGGCTTTGGGCATTTCCAAACTTTTTATCGCGAAAATTACTTTCTAGCAGCACAAGCTACATGTAAAAAAATTAAGAAGAAAATAAACTCCCCGGAACATTTCCAAACGGGCCCAAAAAGGTGACAAACAGCGTGTTTGTAAGAAAAAAAAATTCTCCCTCAGCGGCTTTGGGCATTTCCAAACTTTTTATCGTGGAAATTACTTTCTAGCAACACAAGCTACATGTAAAAAAATTAAGAAGAAAATAAACTCCCCGGAATATTTCCAAACGGGCCCAAAAAGTTGATAATACAGCGTATTTGCAAGAAAAAAAAATTCTCACTCGGCGGCTTTGGGCATTTCCAAACTTTTTATCGCGAACATTACTTTCTAGCAGCACAAGCTACATGTAAAAAAATTAAGAAGAAAATAAACTCCCCGGAACATTTCCAAACGGGCCCAAAAAGGTGACAAACATCGTCTTTGTAAGAAAAAAAAATTCTCCCTCAGCGGCTTTGGGCATTTCCAAACTTTTTATCGTGGAAATTACTTTCTAGCAACACAAGCTACATGTAAAAAAATTAAGAAGAAAATAAACTCCCCGGAACATTTCCAAACGGGCCCAAAGAGGTGACAAACAGCGTGTTTGTAAGAAAAAAAAATTCTCCCTCAGCGGCTTTAGGCATTTCCAAACTTTTTATCGTGGAAATTACTTTCTAGCAACACAAGCTACATGTAAAAAAATTAAGAAGAAAATAAACTCCCCGGAACATTTCCAAACGGGCCCAAAAAGTTGATAATACAGCGTATTTGCAGGAAAAAAAATTCTCACTCGGCGGCTTTGGGCATTTCCAAACTTGTTATCGTGGAAATTACTTTCTAGCAAAACAAGCTACATGTAAAAAAATTAAGAAGAAAATAAACTCCCCGGAACATTTCCAAACGGGCCCAAAAAGTTGATAAGACAGCGTATTTGCAGGAAAAAAAATTCTCACTCGGCGGCTTTGGGCATTTCCAACCTTTTTATCGCGAACATTACTTTCTAGCAGCACAAGCTACATGTAAAAAAATTAAGAAGAAAATAAACTCCCCGGAACATTTCCAAACGGGCCCAAAAAGGTGACAAACAGCGTGTTTGTAAGAAAAAATTCTCCCTCAGCGGCTTTGGGCATTTCCAAACTTTTTATCGTGGAAATTACTTTCTAGCAACACAAGCTACATGTAAAAAAATTAAGAAGAAAATAAACTCCCCGGAACATTTCCAAACGGGCCCAAAAAGTTGAGAATACAGCGTATTTGCAGGAAAAAAAATTCTCACTCGGCGGCTTTGGGCATTTCCAAACTTTTTATCGCGAACATTACTTTCTAGCAGCACAAGCTACATGTAAAAAAATTAAGAAGAAAATAAACTCCCCGGAACATTTCCAAACGGGCCCAAAAACGTGACAAACAGCGTGTTTGTAAGAAAAAAAAATTCTCCCTCAGCGGCTTTGGGCATTTCCAAACTTTTTATCGTGGAAATTACTTTCTAGCAACACAAGCTACATGTAAAAAAATTAAGAAGAAAATAAACTCCCCGGAACATTTCCAAACGGGCCCAAAAAGTTGATAATACAGCGTATTTGCAGGAAAAAAAATTATCACTCGGCGGCTTTGGGCATTTCCAAACTTTTTATCGCGAACATTACTTTCTAGCAGCACAAGCTACATGTAAAAAAATTAAGAAGAAAATAAACTCCCCGGAACATTTCCAAACGGGCCCAAAGAGGTGACAAACAGCGTGTTTGTAAGAAAAAAAAATTCTCCCTCAGCGGCTTTAGGCATTTCCAAACTTTTTATCGTGGAAATTACTTTCTAGCAACACAAGCTACATGTAAAAAAATTAAGAAGAAAATAAACTCCCCGGAACATTTCCAAACGGGCCCAAAGATGTGACAAACAGCGTGTTTGTAAGAAAAAAAAATTCTCCCTCAGCGGCTTTAGGCATTTCCAAACTTTTTATTGTGGAAATTACTTTCTAGCAACACAAGCTACATGTAAAAAAATTAAGAAGAAAATAAACTCCCCGGAACATTTCCAAACGGGCCCAAAAAGGTGACAAACAGCGTGTTTGTAAGAAAAAAAAATTCTCCCTCAGCGGCTTTGGGCATTTCCAAACTTTTTATCGTGGAAATTACTTTCTAGGAACACAAGCTACATGTAGAAAAATTAAGAAGAAAATAAACTCCCCGGAACATTTCCAAACAGGCCCAAAAATTGATAATACAGCGTATTTGCAGGAAAAAAAATTCTCACTCGGCGGCTTTGGGCATTTCCAAACTTTTTATCGCGAAAATTACTTTCTAGCAGCACAAGCTACATGTAAAAAAATTAAGAAGAAAATAAACTCCCCGGAACATTTCCAAACGGGCCCAAAAAGGTGACAAACAGCGTGTTTGTAAGAAAAAAAAATTCTCCCTCAGCGGCTTTGGGCATTTCCAAACTTTTTATCGTGGAAATTACT
The DNA here is from genome assembly GCA_036365515.1 of Torymus aiolomorphi. Lineage (NCBI taxonomy): Eukaryota > Metazoa > Arthropoda > Insecta > Hymenoptera > Torymidae > Torymus > Torymus aiolomorphi. The sequence continues at coordinate 219,662,990 of CM070874.1, forward strand.
TTCTAGGAACACAAGCTACATGTAGAAAAATTAAGAAGAAAATAAACTCCCCGGAACATTTCCAAACGGGCCCAAAAAGTTGATAATACAGCGTATTTGCAGGAAAAAAAATTCTCACTCGGCGGCTTTGGGCATTTCCAAACTTTTTATCGCTGGAATTATTTTATGAGCACACAAACTGCTCGTAAAAAAATTACGAACCAGATCGACTCCCCGGAAACCCCCCAAACAGCTGATTATATATTCAGGTATATAGGGGACGTGACCGAAGAAAAATTCTCTCTCAGCGACGTTTGGCATTTCCAAACTTTTTATCGCTGAAATTATTTTATGAGCACACAAACTACTCGTAAAAAAATTATGAACCAAATCGACTACCCGGAAAACCCCCAAACAGCTGATTATATAATCAGATATATAGGGGTCGTGACGCAAAAAAAATTCTCACTGTTCGGTGTCTGGCATTTCCAAACTTTTTAAAGCTGAAATTACTTTTTGAGCATAAAAACTCCCTGTAAAAAAATTACGAACCAAATCGGCTCCCCGGAAAACCCCCAAACAGCTGATTATATAATCAGATATATAGGGGTCGTGACGGAAAAAAAATTCTCACTGCTCGGTGTCTGGCATTTCCAAACTTTTTAATGCTGGAATTACTGTTTGAGCATAAGAACTCGCTATAAAAAAATTACGAACCACATTGACTGCCCGGCCAACCCCCAAACAGTTTATTATATAGGGGTCGTCACTGAAAAAAAATTCTCTCTCAGCGGCGCTTGGCATTTCCAAACTTTTTATTGCTGGAATTATTTTATGAGCACACAAACTACTCGTAAAAAAATTACGAACCAAATCGCTCCCCGCAAAACCCCCAAACAGACAATTATATAATCTGATATATAGGAGTCGTGACGGAAAAAAAATTCTCTCTCAGCGGCGCTTGGCATTTCCAAACTTTTTATCGCTGAAATTATTTTATGAACACACAAACTACTTGTAAAAAAATTACGAACCAAATCGACTCCCCGGAAAACCCCCAAACAGCTGATTATATAATCAGATATATAGGGGTCGTGACGGAAAAAAATTCTCACTGCTCGGTGTCTGGCATTTCCAAACTTTTTAATGCTGGAATTACTTTTTGGGCATAAGAACTCCCTATAAAAAAATTACGAACCAAATCGACTCCCCGGAAAACCCCAAACAGCCGATTATATAGGGGTCGTGACGGAAAAAAATTCTCTCTCAGCGGCGCTTGTCATTTCCAAACTTGTTATAGCTGAAATTACTTTATGAGCACACAAACTACTCGTAAAAAATTACGAACCAAATCGACTCCCGGAAAACCCCCAAACAGATGATTATATATAAAGATTTTTGCCATTTTCAGATTTAGCTAAAGTTGACTACTTAATATATTTAAAAAATGATAATAACTGTATCTCTTCGCTTGTCATTCTTGCAGTCACCAATAAAACCACTTCGACGAATTCCAACCAAAATTAGAAACTATAAATTAATATTTCGTTCATTATGATGGGTCTGAAGTTTGCATCGTTGGAATGCAACGAAATAATTTTTTACAATTGTTTAAGTTATTAAGCAATGAAAATTTTATCTAAACCTTTGTTATTTTATACTATAAAACACTAAATCTACACGCAAAATTAATATAATTTAGTATAAACTTGAAGTAAAATGAATTATTTTTTTTTATTTCGTTGTGCTACAACGTTGCAAACTTCAGACTCATTCATTATGAACGTTCGGAATTTCAAATACGTAAATAACTTACATATCTCTTTACTTTGTCATCGATAAGATTCATTTGTTTTTTAATAAAACTTAAGATACATATAATGTAAATATTAATAAATTATGACTAAATTTATTAAAAAGTTAATAAATTTCGTCATAAATACTCATAATTCATTATATTCTCCAAAGGAACATTTTTTTATTATCTTCTATTAATTACGAATATTGAGGGGAATATCGTAGGAATGTAACCGAATAGTTCGAAATTTTTTTAGTTCTTCTTTTTTGCATTAAAAAATAGCATGTAGGTGAAAAAAATTTCTTAAGCATATGAAATTGCAATGTTTGGACATATATAAAGCTCATATAACACTTTTCATTTCATTTTAAAGTTTTTAACAATAACTTTTGACTCATGTATTTTACGAGTTTTTTTTCGAGTAAAAAGTCGGAAAAAAAGTTCGATTTTGAGTGCATAGACTTCATTGTTTGCATGAAGTTCATAAATGTTTTCGGAGCCTTTAAACCTTATTAGTTTACTAAATTAATGTAGTGGTTATAAAACGTGGGTGATTTTAATACATAATTCTATCATTTATATAATTTTGTTCATGTTTTATAAAAAAAAATAGGCAAAAATCTTCGAACTACTCGAACCACCCCTAGAATATCGGCATGTTCTTGTTTGTGCACATAAGGATTGTGCACATATTAATTGTGCATACTTTAGCATTGGTATATATCTATATATATAGATATGTACCAATGCTATCTGCGCACAATAAATATGTGCACAATCCTTATGTGCACAAACAAGAACATGCCGGAATATCCTGGGCGAAGAAATATAATTACTTTTCTGAGAGTAGGAATCGAGTCTTCATAGAAAGAACAATTGTTTTTGAATCAGACACAGATTTAGACTGAAAAGATAATTTCTATTTTAAAAGTATAACTTGGCTTTAAATAGAAAATTATTTTATTTAAATAATAATAATACATGTTTGTAAGAAACTATTGCATCTTGTAGAAAAAATGTTCATTATGTCAATTAAAAACATTAGTAAAACTTGGTTTTCTTCTCTCTCTAAAGCAGTTGACAGACAAATTATGCTTTAGCTACATATTGGCATTACTAATTTTTAAATAGGAAACTTGTGGAGGTTCGCTGCAAACTTACGTTTATAAAATAATTTTCTTTACGAGTAACAAATACCTATATTTAGGGAGTATCTTTGCCCACGATATAGATATCGAAAGGCTTCCCCTTGAAAATTTAATCAATACGCATTGACAAATGTCAGTAACTTTTTCCCCTGAAATTTCTTAAAAAATTTAGAAAATTAAAAATCTTATATTTGGGCTAATTTTCACAGCACATCAACCTACCAGGGCTCAAATTAAAGGTTTTGGCAAACAAAGAAAGCTAAACAAATTGTGCAACGATCGTAAGTGTGTTCCTGTTCCCATTAAATAAATATATTGATTGGAAAGGGACATGAACAACATAAAAAATGACTGAATGTCGACCTTTTTTTTTAATTTTGTGTACGTAGCTAGATTCTTTACCCTTATTTATAATTGTTTTTTTTTTTTAAAAGCAAACATTTTGAGCTTTAACTCATTTTTTAGCGCTCAAACATTGGAATTCCCAAAAAGTTAAGAGTTCCTGAGATTTACTCATATATTAATGTGAATAATTATTTATGATACAAAGTAATATTAAACATGCACATCTCTTTTTAGATGGTAAACGATAAGTAACCGTAATAATTTTTACTTGATGTTTAATTTTGTGACTATTATTCAAAATCTCTTAAATACTGAAGATTAATATTTTAAAAATCTATAACTCTTTGAATATTGGTTTTTCGTATATGTTGAATGCAACATTTTAATTTTAAAATTGCCTAAATTTTCAAGAAAAAATTATTCTGATCTCAAAAGATTGTTTTTATTTGTTTAAATGGCGTTTTTGTTTAAACAAATGCATTTAAATCAAGGTTCCTGCCATTTTGATAAATTGTAAACTAGAAATTTAGATTTTACGAATCAAAATCTATAAAAAACGATGGTTACTTTATTCAATTGCAACAGCCGGTATAGAAAGGGAAACAGAAGCGAAAACTTTTGCGGCGCCTGGGCTAGCTAGAATCGCTAGAAACTGAAAAACGGCTCGCCAGCGGCAAAGACACTCAGTCCACGCGCACGCTGACATAACAACAATGCCGCCGACGCTGCAACCGCACTCGGTAGGTCCCGCCTCCCTTCTCCTTCAGTCCATTGCTGTTTGCAACTTCTGCGTGCTTTTCTCAAGCTTAATTTTATCTAATACAAAAAATTTCCTAGCGGCTATTTCAGTATATAGTTGGAGTAAAGCGCGCATTCAGGGATTTTCAAAATCATTATATTTGAAAGTTAAACCGATACTTGACAATTGGTGCGATGGCAAATCAATTTTAATGTTTACTAAATAAACAACTTATTGTTTAAAAAAAAAAAAAAAAAAATGATGAACATATGACTTTTTAATACATAATAATATATTACAGTTCGTTTACTCAAAAATATAAAATTAAGGTAATGTTACGAAATAATTAATACATTAATAAAACATTAATAATTAAATTAAAAACAAATATTTTATTTAAAATAAAAAATATAAATACATGTATAAAAATGAATAACTAAGTAAAATATAATATTATTATTGGTCCTCCACAAAAAGTTTTAATTTTATTACCACCTATAGATGATTTTGTACCGAACTGCCAATGTAAAGCATGCATCAAAAACTCATGTTGTTGTGTTCGAGTAGCAATTCCATGCTGTTCCTTCTGTTTTTGTCAGAAAAATGAAACTTGTAAAAATAAATTTGAATAATATTATATTTTACTTAGTTATGAATTTTTATTCATGTATTTATATTTAAATTAAATATTGATTTTTTGTTGGTTTAAACAATAAGTTGTTTATTTATTAAACATTCAAATTGATTTGCCATCGCACCAATTGTCAAGTATTGGTTTAACTTTCAAATATAATGATTTTGAAAATCCCTGAATGCGCGCATTACTCCAACTGTATACTGAAATAGCGCTAGGAAATATCGAAAAATTAGCTTTTGTTAAATAACGAAATAAATAGTTAATAACAGAAAACTTAAAATAATGCAAATGAATATGGTGGTTTTTATCTCAAAGAATAAGAGGAAACTTTCATTTTAAAAAAAGTTCATTTTTTTCAAAGTTATTATTAATCAAAGTTGCAAAAAAAACGTAAAAATCAAATTTCAAAAATTCATAACTTTTCAAATTTTGAGTTTATAGAGATTTTGCAAATAGACGTGTTCTTTAAAATGAGCTAAAGTTTTAGGAAAAAAATACTCCGGGGCAAAAAAAATATTTATTATTATTTGTTTAAACAATTGCATTTTAAACAATTTCTACCACTTTTTTCGAATTTTAACCTCGATATTCGGATTCTACGGGTCAAAATCTATAAGAAACAACTGTTTTTATCCGGGGACATATTGCATACGGGACGGTACCCAGCTCCTAGACTATATATACTGTAGGCGCTTGGCTCTCCGGCGTGCGCCGCGCCGTCGCCGCACCTCGAGCACAGGCTCTACTGTTGCCCGTTGTCTGCGCTCTCTACGCCTCTGTGGCAGCTAGCTATCTCTCTCTCTCCGCGGCTCTCGCGCTGCTGGGCTCGGCCGCTATAGATTCTAACTATACCTATAGCTTGCGGCTCGCTCGACCGGCCGAGTGTTTATGTTTCGCCGCGCTCCGACTTTCATCGGCTTTGTTATTGTTGCGAACTCGTATACGTTCCGATTATAAGCGCTTTTGAAAACTATATATATAACTCTCTCATAATACATATTCCTACTCTCTAAGGCCTAATATATTATTGATTAAATGTTAATCAACAATCAAATACCTCAACAGTAAGAGTAAAATTTCCAATTATCTTACGGTGCGATAAAATTTAAAAAACATTTTTATTCAGAGAATAATTAGAATATCGCTTAACTCTATAACCGAAAGTACGATTTACAACACGAAAAAACAATTCGGCGATGCGCAAAAAAGCCGTTAATTGGTTTATTTAGACGCAAAGAAACTAAAACGACAATCTCAAGTCAAAATCCATACGGGCTAGGATGATGAGCCTAAACGATTTTACAGTTTGCAGTTGTTTGATGTAATCAGAACACCATATTCCTCTGAAATATAATTAATTATAGTCTATAATATAAAAAAATGTTATTATATTATACACATTTATTACTCTAGTGGAGTTGAAATTTTAATAATTTGAAAAATCATATTTTAGAATAGATAAATTACATACAATAATTTTTTTAAATGAATATATTTTAATATAAAATTGCATTCTATGTGCATATTTGATTTTGCATAAATACATTATTGAAAAGTATATATAAAATTATATTTGAAAACATTTACGGGGAAAAATCGTAATTATTAAATTGCAAATTAAAAATACAAAGGTTTATGTCAAAAGTCAAATTCACAAATTTTTTACATGGTTATTGGCGCGTGAATATATCGACGGCTGCGCGGAACAAGGTTGTATTTCAGCGCGCGGACGAAGAACGTTGTATCTCACCGCGCGGACGAAGAACGTCATATCTCACTGCGCAGATGAAGAACGTCGTATCTCAGCGCGCGGATAAAGAACATCGTATCTCACCACGCGGACGAAGAACGTCGTATCTCACCGCCCGGACGAAGAACGTCGTATCTCTCCGCGCGGATAAAATATCTCGGCGCGCGGACAAAAAACATCGTATCTCGCCGTATACTGGCCGTGTACGTCGCAAGAACGCCGAGATACGACGTTCATCGTCCGCGCGGTGAGATACGATATTCTTCATCCGCGCGGTGAGATACGATGTTCTTCGTCCGCGCGGTGAGATACGACGCTCTTCGTCCGCGCGCTGAGATACGACGTTCTTCATCCACGCGGTGAGATACGACCTTGTTCCGCTCAGTCGTGGATATATTGAATAAATAAATTCATTGAACTAGGATTCGTTATGAAAAAATCTTTAAAACAAAAGTGATCATCGGGTGGGGAGAAGATTCTATCTCGGCGAATCGCGTGAAAAGGTCCTATTCTAGACGAGCGCGTAAGAAGGTGGGACTCTACTGAGATAGGACCTTTTCACGCGCTCCGTTGAGATAGAACCTTCTTCTTCCCACCCGAGGAAATATCCTCAAATTATAAAAAATTATATAAAAAATTATAAAAAAATATAAATTTCTTCTTTTTTCTACATATATTTCCTACCTATTTACGGCTCTTTATGTGTGCCACGAAAAAATTATGATTTCTTCGACGAGGGGCGCATCGACATCACGTTCTTTAGAAATGGGTCTGAAGTTCGCAACGTTGGAGTGCAACGAAATAAAAAAAAAAATTTTTCTTCATGGTTATACTAATTAATATTAATTTTGTGTGTAGATTTAGTGTTTTATAAAATAACTTTGTAACAAAGGTTTAGATGAAATTTCCATTGTTTAATAACTTAAATTAATTGTAAGAAATTATTTCGTTGCATTCCAACGGTGCAAACTTCAGACCCATCTTTAGAACGTATTTTTAGAAAATTATAAAAACAAAAAATTTTTTTCATAACGGACAAATAGTATTTAATTTTAATTTTGATAAACATGCAGCATCGCGGAGATAATATTTTTGTTAATAGTAGGCACACCGTATCCAAAATCAAATTTACCAAAAATTTAACAAGAGTTGATAGCTTAAATAAATTGGTACAGCGTTTTTTACCATATTCTGGCAGTTTTTTTTAGCAACGTTTAAAAGTATAAAATTGTCTTCAGTACGGAGGAAATATCTAAATTTAGGCCTCTTCTGATGTCCCATGAGCTTATCCTTGCATAATAGTAAGTTCTATGTAGTGGAACATGTTACTGGAAGTGGATTATATAAATATTTGCTTGACTTAGCTAAATATCTGAGAACCATAGATATGTCACAGTACTATAAAAGTTATTTCCCTCTTATGTCTCGATAAAAATAAAAAAATTTCTTTGAAGGCACATCTACAGGACAAAGTTTTTCTGAATGTTAAAAAAAAGTATGTACAAGCTCAATTTAATAGTATCATTTTTCGTCGAAACTTATAAGTCAATTTTGCATTAATAAGAAGTTTCACTTTTTTTTTTAAATGACGAAACTTGGAAAAGATATTTAATTTTGAAGGCACATCTACTAGACAAACTTTCTTGTTCTTTAAGCCTTTCTGAATGCGAAAAAAATTATATACTTTTAAATCTAAAAATTAAAGATAATTTCGTCTTTTTCTAAATGACGACACTTATAAATACTGGCATCTACCTTTTTGATCTTGCAAGAATAATTATCTACACTGAAATTATTACTTTAAAAGTTACAGTTTTCTAAGGAATAATCGTTATTACAATTATAACTTCCCATAATAATTTGTTGCAGGCGATAATTCAATAAATATCTGAAAATATAAAATATCAATATTTTTTAATCATCATATCAGCTTTACGTAATGCATATTGCAATTGAAGTAAATAAGTGAATAAGGAACATCAGTCATCCCATTTAATTTTTTATTTAAAAATTATAAGAAATACGTTAAGCTGATGTGATGATTGAAAAAAATTGATATTTAATATTTTCAGATATTATTTGAATTATCGCTAGTAGCAAATTATTATAGGAAGTTATAATTGTAATAACGTTTATCACTTAGAAAACTGTAACTTTTAAAGTAATAATTTCAGTGTAGATAATTATTCTTGCAAAGATCAAATAGGTAGATGCCAGTATTTATAAGGTGTCGTCGATTAGAAAAAAGACAAAATTATTCTTAATTTTAGATTTCAAAGTAAATAATTTTGTTGACATTCAGAAAGGCTTAAGGAACAAGAAAACTTTGTCCTGCAGATGTGCCTTTTAAAAAAATTTTTTAATTTTTTTCGAGAGGTAGGAGGGAAATAACTTTTATAGTACTGTGATACATCTATGGTTCTCACATATTTAGCTAACTATAAGTCAAGTAAATATTTATATAATCCACTTCCAGTAACATGTTCCACTACATAGAACTCACTATAATGCAAGGATACGCTCGTGGGGCATCAGAATTTAGATATTTCCTCCGCGTACTCAAGACAATTTTATACTTATAAACGTTAATAAAAAAACAGCCAGAATATGGTAAAAAAACGCTGTACCAACTTTTTTAGGCTATCAACTCTTGTCAAATTTTCGGTAAATGTGATTGGATACGATGTGCCTACTATTAACAAAAATATTATCTCCGCGACGCTGCATTTTTATAAAAATTAAAATTAAATACTATTAGTCCGTTATAAAAAAACTTTTTTGTTTGTAAGAAACTATTGCATCTTGAAGAAAAATTGATTATATCACATAAAAACAGTAAGCAAATTAGTAAAACGTGTTTTTCTTGTCTTTATATATAAATGGGTCTGAAGTTTGCATCGTTGCATCGCATATATAAAGCAGTTGACAGAAAAAAATTATACTTTAGGTACACATTGGTATTAGTAATTTTTTAAATAGGAAACTTGTGGAGGTTCGTTGCACACTCACGTTTATAAAATAATTTTCTTTACGAGTAACAAATACCAATACTTAGGGAATATCTTTGGAAATGATATAGGTATAGATAAGGATGCTAGCCTTTCCCCTGAAAATTTAATCAATACGTATTGACAAATGTCAGCAATTTTTTACTAGGGGTGCACGACTACTCGAAGATCCGAACTATTTGCTCTATAAACTCAACTCGACGAACTCAAGTCGAATCAAATGTTTTACTTGATATATTGAGTAGTTAGAAATAGTTCGAGTAGTTCGAACTTTGATCGAGTGGTTTGAAATTATAGAACACTTCCAACTTCCAGTGCATAGTAGTGAATAAATTATAAAAGAATTATAAATAAAAAATTATAGATAATTATAAGTAATCTTAGGATAATTATAATTATTATCGCTAAGTAGTAGCTAAATCCAAAAACAAATTACATTCAGCTAATTAAGTATATAATATTATAAGTTACTAAGAGAGCCAGCTGGTTCTATCTAGATCGAACTACTTAATTCGAGTAGCTCGACTTCATTCGAGTAGTTCGAGTTGGTCCGAGTAGTTCAATCTGACTCGAGCAGTTCGAAGTATAATGTACTCGATTCAAGTTCGAAGAAAAAGCTCGATACAGTTCAAACACGCCAAGCCGAGTACTTGTACACCCCTACTTTTTACCCGTACTAGATTCTAAAGCAGAGCGTGCTACGCGCGCCTGAACACGAACCTATCTTACCTACTGAATTCGCAAATGAAATTTTTTGACAACGCTCTGAAGTTGGCTCTGTAAGCTTCAATTCGATAATAATCACTATCACCTTTTACAATAGGAACTAGATTCTAAAACAGAGCGCGCTACGCTTGCCTGCACGCTAACCTATCTTGTTTGTATTGTTTGCAGATTTGTCACTGAATTTTACAAACAAATGCATATAACTTTGCAGGTTTTGAAAATTTTTCAATTTTGATATCGGCGACTTCCCCTGAAATTTAAAAAGGAAGAAAATGAGACCTTGCAAATTAAAATTGAATGAAAAACAAAAAAGATTTGTATTTGATATTGATTTTTTTTTTTAATGCACAAAACATACTTTTGCAAAATTGGAAATTCTCTAACAAAAATATTTTCCGTTATGTTCAGAACTCTGCTTCGTGTCATATTAGTTTTCAGATTCGAATGTGTAAATGAATTTTTGTAAAAAATGTTCATAGCTTTAGGTCTACTAGACCGCTGGAGCCACCTTAAAAAATTTTCATAGCACACCGACCTACCAGGGCTCAAATTAAAGTTTTTGGCAAACAAAAAAGTTAAACAAATTGTGCAACGATCGTAAGTGGGCCCCTGTTCATATTAATAAATATATCAATTGAAAGAGGACATGAAAAACATAAAAAATGACTGATTATTGACCGTTTTTTTATTTTGAGTCGATTTGGTTCATAATTTTTTTACAGGGAGTTTTTATGCTCAAAAAGTAATTCCAGCTTTAAAAAGTTTGGAAATGCCAGACGCCGCGGAATCAGATTTTTTTTTTGGCACGACCCCTATATAATCGGCAGTTTGGGGGTTTTCCAGAAAGTCGATTTGGTTCGTAATTTTTTTACAGGTACTTTGTGTGCTCATAAAATAATTTCAGCAATAAAAAGTTTGGAAATGCCAAACGCCACCGAGTGAGAATTTTTTTTCCTGCAAATACGCTGTATTATCAACTTTTTGGGCCCGTTTGGAAATGTTCCGGGGAGTTTATTTTCTTCTCAATTTTTCTACATGTAGCTTGTGTTCTTAGAAAGTAATTTCCACGATAAAAAGTTTGGAAATGCCCAAAGCCGCTGAGGGAGAATTTATTTTTCTTACAAACACGCTGTTTGTCACCTTTTTGGGCCCGTTTGGAAATGTTCCGGGGAGTTTATTTTCTTCTTAATTTTTTTACATGTAGCTTGTGCTGCTAGAAAGTAATGTTCGCTATAAAAAGTTTGGAAATGCCCAAAGCCGCCGAGTGAGAATTTTTTTTCCTGCAAATACGCTGTATTATCAACTTTTTGGGCCCGTTTGGAAATGTTCCGGGGAGTTTATTTTCTTCTTAATTTTTTTACATGTAGCTTGTGTTGCTAGAAAGTAATTTCCACGATAAAAAGTTTGGAAATGCCCAAAGCCGCTGAGGGAGAATTTTTTTTTCTTACAAACACGCTGTTTGTCACCTTTTTGGGCCCGTTTGGAAATGTTCCGGGGAGTTTATTTTCTTCTTAATATTTTTACATGTAGCTTGTGCTGCTAGAAAGTAATGTTCGCGATAAAAAGTTTGGAAATGCCCAAAGCCGCCGAGTGAGAATTTTTTTCCTGCAAATACGCTGTATTATCAACTTTTTGGGCCCGTTTGGAAATGTTCCGGGGAGTTTATTTTCTTCTTAATTTTTTTACATTAGCTTGTGTTGCTAGAAAGTGATTTCCACGATAAAAAGTTTGGAAATGCCCAAAGCCGCTGAGGGAGAATTTTTTTTTCTTACAAACACGCTGTTTGTCACATTTTGGGCCCGTTTGGAAATGTTCCGGGGAGTTTATTTTCTTCTTAATTTTTCTACATGTAGCTTGTGCTGCTAGAAAGTAATGTTCGCGATAAAAAGTTTGGAAATGCCCAAAGCCGCCGAGTGAGAATTTCTTTTCCTGCAAATACGCTGTATTATCAACTTTATGGGCCCGTTTGGAAATGTTCCGGGGAGTTTATTTTCTTCTTAATTTTTTTACATGTAGCTTGTGTTGCTAGAAAGTAATTTCCACGATAAAAAGTTTTGAAATGCCTAACGCCGCTGAGGGAGAATTTTTTTTTCTTACAAACACGCTGTTTGTCACCTCTTTGGGCCCGTTTGGAAATGTTCCGGGGAGTTTATTTTCTTCTTAATTTTTTTACATGTAGCTTATGCTGCTAGAAAGTTATGTTCGTGATAAAAAGTTTGGAAATGCCCAAAGCCGCCGAGTGAGAATTTTTTTTCCTGCAAATACGCTGTATTATCAACTTTTTGGGCCCGTTTGGAAATGTTCCGGGGAGTTTATTTTCTTCTTAATTTTTTTACATGTAGCTTGTGTTGCTAGAAAGTAATTTCCACGATAAAAAGTTTGGAAATGCCCAAAGCCGCTGAGGGAGAATTTTTTTTTCTTACAAACACGCTGTTTATCACCTTTTTGGGCCCGTTTGGAAATGTTCCGGGGAGTTTATTTTCTTCTTAATTTTTTTACATGTAGCTTGTGCTGCTAGAAAGTAATGTTCGCGATAAAAAGTTTGGAAATGCCCAAAGCCGCCGAGTGAGAATTTTTTTTCCTGCAAATACGCTGTATTATCAAATTTTTGGGCCCGTTTGGAAATGTTCCGGGGAGTTTATTTTCTTCTTAATTTTTTTACATGTACCTTGTGTTGCTAGAAAGTAATTTCCACGATAAAAAGTTTGGAAATGCCCAAAGCCGCTGAGGGAGAATTTTTTTTTCTTACAAACACGCTGTTTGTCACCTTTTTGGGCCCGTTTGGAAATGTTCCGGGGAATTTATTATCTTCTTAATTTTTTTACATGTAGCTTGTGCTGCTAGAAAGTAATGTTCGCGATAAAAAGTTTGGAAATGCCCAAAGCCGCCGAGTGAGAATTTCTTTTCCTGCAAATACGCTGTATTATCAAATTTTTGGGCCCGTTTGGAAATGTTCCGGGGAGTTTATTTTCTTCTTAATTTTTTTACATGTAGCTTGTGTTGCTAGAAAGTAATTTCCACGATAAAAAGTTTGGAAATGCCCAAAGCCGCTGAGGGAGAATTTTTTTTTCTTACAAACACGCTGTTTGTCACCTTTTTGGGCCCGTTTGGAAATGTTCCGGGGAATTTATTTTCTTCTTAATTTTTTACATGTAACTTGTGCTGCTAGAAAGTAATGTTCGCGATAAAAAGTTTGGAAATGCCCAAAGCCGCCGAGTGAGAATTTTTTTTCCTGCAAATACGCTGTATTATCAACTTTTTGGGCCCGTTTGGAAATGTTCCGGGTAGTTTATTTTCTTCTTAATTTTTTTACATGTAGCTTGTGTTGCTAGAAAGTAATTTCCACGATAAAAAGTTTGGAAATGCCCAAAGCCGCTGAGGGAGAATTTTTTTCTTACAAACACGCTGTTTGTCACCTTTTTGGGCCCGTTTGGAAATGTTCCGGGAGTTTATTTTCTTCTTAATTTTTTACATGTAGCTTGTGCTGCTAGAAAGTAATGTTCGCGATAAAAAGTTTGGAAATGCCCAAAGCCGCCGAGTGATAATTTTTTTTCCTGCAAATACGCTGTATTATCAACTTTTGGGCCCGTTTGGAAATGTTCCGGGGAGTTTATTTTCTTCTTAATTTTTTTACATGTAGCTTGTGTTGCTAGAAAGTAATTTCCACGATAAAAAGTTTGGAAATGCCCAAAGCCGCTGAGGGAGAATTTTTTTTTTCTTACAAACACGCTGTTTGTCACATTTTGGGCCCGTTTGGAAATGTTCCGGGGAGTTTATTTTCTTCTTAATTTTTTACATGTAGCTTGTGCTGCTAGAAAGTAATGTTCGCGATAAAAAGTTTGGAAATGCCCAAAGCCGCCGAGTGAGAATTTTTTTCCTGCAAATACGCTGTATTATCAACTTTTTGGGCCCGTTTGGAAATGTTCCGGGGAGTTTATTTTCTTCTTAATTTTTTTACATGTAGCTTGTGTTGCTAGAAAGTAATTTCCACGATAAAAAGTTTGGAAATGCCCAAAGCCGCTGAGGGAGAATTTTTTTTTCTTACAAACACGCTGTTTGTCACCTTTTTGGGCCCGTTTGGAAATGTTCCGGGGAGTTTATTTTCTTCTTAATTTTTTTACATTAGCTTGTGTTGCTAGAAAGTGATTTCCACGATAAAAAGTTTGGAAATGCCCAAAGCCGCTGAGGGAGAATTTTTTTTTCTTACAAACACGCTGTTTGTCACCTTTTTGGGCCCGTTTGGAAATGTTCCGGGGAGTTTATTTTCTTCTTAATTTTTTTACATGTAGCTTGTGCTGCTAGAAATTAATGTTCGCGATAAAAAGTTTGGAAATGCCCAAAGCCGCCGAGTGAGAATTTTTTTTCCTGCAAATACGCTGTATTATCAACTTTATGGGCCCGTTTGGAAATGTTCCGGGGAGTTTATTTTCTTCTTAATTTTTTTACATGTAGCTTGTGTTGCTAGAAAGTAATTTCCACGATAACAAGTTTGGAAATGCCTAAAGCCGCTGAGGGAGAATTTTTTTTTCTTACAAACACGCTGTTTGTCACCTCTTTGGGCCCGTTTGGAAATGTTCCGGGGAGTTTATTTTCTTCTTAATTTTTTTACATGTAGCTTGTGCTGCTAGAAAGTAATGTTCGTGATAAAAAGTTTGGAAATGCCCAAAGCCGCCGAGTGAGAATTTTTTTTCCTGCAAATACGCTGTATTATCAACTTTTTGGGCCCGTTTGGAAATGTTCCGGGGAGTTTATTTTCTTCTTAATTTTTTTACATGTAGCTTGTGTTGCTAGAAAGTAATTTCCACGATAAAAAGTTTGGAAATGCCCAAAGCCGCTGAGGGAGAATTTCTTTTTCTTACAAACACGCTGTTTGTCACCTTTTTGGGCCCGTTTGGAAATGTTCCGGGGAGTTTATTTTCTTCTTAATTTTTTTACATGTAGCTTGTGCTGCTAGAAAGTAATGTTCGCGATAAAAAGTTTGGAAACGCCCAAAGCCGCCGAGTGAGAATTTTTTTCCTGCAAATACGCTGTATTATCAACTTTTTGGGCCCGTTTGGAAATGTTCCGGGGAGTTTATTTTCTTCTTAATTTTTTTACATGTACCTTGTGTTGCTAGAAAGTAATTTCCACGATAAAAAGTTTGGAAATGCCCAAAGCCGCTGAGGGAGAATTTTTTTCTTACAAACACGCTGTTTGTCACCTTTTGGGCCCGTTTGGAAATGTTCCGGGGAATTTATTTTCTTCTTAATTTTTTTACATGTAGCTTGTGCTGCTAGAAAGTAATGTTCGCGATAAAAAGTTTGGTAATGCCCAAAGCCGCCGAGTGAGAATTTCTTTTCCTGCAAATACGCTGTATTATCAAATTTTTGGGCCCGTTTGGAAATGCTCCGGGGGCTTTATTTTCTTCTTAATTTTTTTACATGTAGCTTGTGTTGCTAGAAAGTAATTTCCACGATAAAAAGTTTGGAAATGCCCAAAGCCGCTGAGGGAGAATTTTTTTTCTTACAAACACGCTGTTTGTCACCTTTTTGGGCCCGTTTGGAAATGTTCCGGGAATTTATTTTCTTCTTAATTTTTTACATGTAACTTCTGCTGCTAGAAAGTAATGTTCGCGATAAAAAGTTTGGAAATGCCCAAAGCCGCCGAGTGAGAATTTTTTTTCCTGCAAATACGCTGTATTATCTACTTTTTGGGCCCGTTTGGAAATGTTCCGGGTAGTTTATTTTCTTCTTAATTTTTTTACATGTAGCTTGTGTTGCTAGAAAGTAATTTCCACGATAAAAAGTTTGGAAATGCCCAAAGCCGCTGAGGGAGAATTTTTTTTCTTACAAACACGCTGTTTGTCACCTTTTGGGCCCGTTTGGAAATGTTCCGGGGAATTTATTTTCTTCTTAATTTTTTTACATGTAGCTTGTGCTGCTAGAAAGTAATGTTCGCGATAAAAAGTTTGGAAATGCCCAAAGCCGCCGAGTGAGAATTTTTTTTCCTGCAAATACGCTGTATTATCAACTTTTTGGGCCCGTTTGGAAATGTTCCGGGGAGTTTATTTTCTTCTTAATTTTTTTACATGTAGCTTTTGTTGCTAGAAAGTAATTTCCACGATAAAAAGTTTGGAAATGCCCAAAGCCGCTGAGGGAAAATTTTTTTTTCTTACAAACACGCTGTTTGTCACCTTTTTGGGCCCGTTTGGAAATGTTCCGGGGAATTTATTTTCTTCTTAATTTTTTACATGTAACTTGTGCTGCTAGAAAGTAATGTTCCCGATAAAAAGTTTGGAAATGCGCAAAGCCGCCGAGTGAGAATTTTTTTTCCTGCAAATACGCTGTATTATCAACTTTTTGGGCCCGTTTGGAAATGTTCCGGGTAGTTTATTTTCTTCTTAATTCTTTTACATGTAGCTTGTGTTGCTAGAAAGTAATTTCCACGATAAAAAGTTTGGAAATGCCCAAAGCCGCTGAGGGAGAATTTTTTTTTCTTACAAACACGCTGTTTGTCACCTTTTTGGGCCCCTTTGGAAATGTTCCGGGGAGTTTATTTTCTCCTTAATTTTTTTACATATAGCTTGTGCTGCTAGAAAGTAATGGTCGCGATAAAAAGTTTGGAAATGCCCAAAGCCGCCGAGTGAGAATTTTTTTTCCTGCAAATACGCTGTATTATCAACTTTTGGGCCCGTTTGGAAATGTTCCGGGGAGTTTATTTTCTTCTTAATTTTTTTACATGTAGCTTGTGCTGCTAGAAAGTAATTTCCACGATAAAAAGTTTGGAAATGCCCAAAGCCGGTGGGGGAGAATTTTTTTTTTTTTACGAACACGCTGGTTGTCACTTTTTGGGCCCGTTTGGAAATGTTCCGGGGAGTTTATTTTCTTCTTAATTTTTTTACATGTAGCTTGTGCTGCTAGAAAGTAATGTTCGCGATAAAAAGTTTGGAAATGCCCAAAGCCGCCGAGTGAGAATTTTTTTTCCTGCAAATACGCTGTATTATCAAGTTTTTGGGCCCGTTTGGAAATGTTCCGGGGAGTTTATTTTCTTCTTTATTTTTTTACATGTAGCTTGTGTTGCTAGAAAGTAATTTCCACGATAAAAAGTTTGGAAATGCCCAAAGCCGCTGAGGGAGAATTTTTTTTTCTTACAAACACGCTGTTTGTCACCTTTTTGGGCCCGTTTGGAAATGTTCCGGGGAGTTTATTTTCTCCTTAATTTTTTTACATATAGCTTGTGCTGCTAGAAAGTAATGGTCGCGATAAAAAGTTTGGAAATGCCCAAAGCCGCCGAGTGAGAATTTTTTTTCCTGCAAATACGCTGTATTATCAACTTTTGGGCCCGTTTGGAAATGTTCCGGGGAGTTTATTTTCTTCTTAATTTTTTTACATGTAGCTTGTGCTGCTAGAAAGTAATTTCCACGATAAAAAGTTTGGAAATGCCCAAAGCCGCTGAGGGAGAATTTTTTTTTTCTTACAAACACGCTGTTTGTCACCTTTTTGGGCCCGTTTGGAAATGTTCCGGGGAGTTTATTTTCTTCTTAATTTTTTTACATGTAGCTTGTGCTGCTAGAAAGTAATGTTCGCGATAAAAAGTTTGGAAATGCCCAAAGCCGCCGAGTGAGAATTTTTTTCCTGCAAATACGCTGTATTATCAAGTTTTTGGGCCCGTTTGGAAATGTTCCGGGAGTTTATTTTCTTCTTTATTTTTTTACATGTAGCTTGTGTTGCTAGAAAGTAATTTCCACGATAAAAAGTTTGGAAATGCCCAAAGCCGCTGAGGAGAATTTTTTTCTTACAAACACGCTGTTTGTCACCTTTTGGGCCCGTTTGGAAATGTTCCGGGAGTTTATTTTCTTCTTAATTTTTTACATGTAGCTTGTGTTCCTAGAAAGTAATTTCTACAATAAAAAGTTTGGAAAATCTCAAAGCCGCCGAGGGAGAATTTTTTTCTTGCATTTTTACATCTACCCTGTATAATCACCCGTTTGGGGTGGTTTTGGGGTGGGGATAATTTGATATCGGTTTATATCAATTATTTTTGATGAATTCTTGTGTTATTTACAATATCTGGTGTCATTCTCCCTGAGAAATTTGATTTTAGAAAAATGGAATTTTCGTTCTCTTAGGTTGTCTTACGAATTCCGTGTTAGGGGTGGGGGTAGTTTGGAATTGATTTATTTTGATCAATTTTCATGTATTCTTCCATTATTTGCAGTATATTATGCTATTCATGTGGAAAAAAGGTGTTTTTCGAAAATCGAATTTTCGTTGGATCGCAACGTTGCAAACTTTAAACCCATGGGGGTTTTCCGGGGAGTCAATTTGGTTCGTAATTTTTTTATAGCGAGTTCTTATGCTCAAACAGTAATTCCAGCATTAAAAAGTTTGGAAATGCCAGACACCGAGCAGTGAGAATTTTTTTTCCGTCACGACCCCTATATATCTGATTATATAATCAGCTGTTTGGGGGTTTTCCGGGGAGTCGATTTGGTTCGTAATTTTTTTACAGGGAGTTTTTATGCTCAAAAAGTAATTCCAGCTTTAAAAAGTTTGGAAATGCCAGACACCGAGCAGTGAGAATTTTTTTTGCGTCACGCACCATATATATCTGATTATATAATCAGCTGTTTGGGGGTTTTCCGGGGAGTCGATTTGGTTCGTAATTTTTTACGAGTAGTTTGTGTGCTCATAAAATAATTCCAGCAATAAAAAGTTTGGAAATGCTAAACGCCGCTGAGAGAGAATTTTTTTCGGTCACAACCCCTATATATCTGATTATATAATCTGCTGTTTAGGGGGTTTCCGGGTAGTCGATTTGGTTCGTAATTTTTTTACAGGGAGTTTTTATGCTCAAAAAGTAATTCCAGCTTTAAAAAGTTTGGAAATGCCAGACACCGTGCAGTGAGAATTTTTTTTCCGTCTCGACCCCTATATATCTGATTATATAATCAGCTGTTTGGGGTTTTCCGGGGAGTCGATTTGGTTCGTAATTTTTTACGAGTAGTTTGTGTGCTCATAAAATAATTCCAGCAATAAAAGTTTGGAAATACCAAACGCCGCGGAGAGAGAATTTTTTTCCGTTACTACCCCTATATAATCAGCTTTTCGGGGTGTTCCGGGGAGTCGATTTGGTTCCTAATTTTTTTCGGGTATTTTGTATCCTCAGAAAATAATTCCAGCAATAAAAAGTTTGGAAATACCAAACGCCGCGGAGAGAGAATTTTTTTTCCGTTACTACCCCTATATAATCAGCTTTTTGGGGGTGTTCCGGGGAGTCGATTTGGTTCCTAATTTTTTTTCGGATATTTTGTATCCTCAGAAAATAATTCCAGCAATAAAAAGTTTGGAAATACCAAACGCCGCGAAGAGAGAATTTTTTTCTCTTAGGTCATCTTACGAATTCCGTGTTAGGGGTGGGGGGTAGTTTGGAATTGATTTATTTTAATCAATTTTGATGTATTCTTCCATTATTTGTAGTACATTATATCATCCATGTGGAAAAAAGTGGTTTTTCGAAAATCGAATTTTCGTTGGATCGCAACGTTGCAAACTTCAAACCCATCGGTATGATGTGTTAAATGAAGTGTTTATAACAAATTTAAAACCTCTACTTAAAATCAGAATTTAAAATAATGTGAGACGTTACAGCCTTGGTCAAAAAAAAGCATTTTTTGTCTATACTTCAAGAAACTGAGTCAATATTAGTGCTGTGCTCTTGTACATATTTACTTAAACACCAACTAAAAAATTATGCCAAATGAACATTAAAATACAGAAAAAAGCCAAAATGATGTGTTATTGTTGTAAAAATTTCAACGAATAAAAGTGCTCAGTTAATCTAATTTTATAATTTTCTCACGGTGGGAGATGTCAAAATGTTTCAGAGGATTTCTCAGTAAATATTTTTCTACACAAGATTCAGATAACTACAAGATTTCTTGTGTATATCAACAATAAAAATAATCAGATACGTATTAAATGAATAAATATCTATTTTTAAAATATAAAATGTTGGTTATAAAAATGAACATTGACACTTTGTGTTGATTTATTATTTTTTTTTTAGATTATATGAGAAATTTCTTACGGTGGGAGACGTCAAAACGTTTCAGAGGAG
This sequence comes from Torymus aiolomorphi, assembly GCA_036365515.1. Taxonomy (NCBI): domain Eukaryota; kingdom Metazoa; phylum Arthropoda; class Insecta; order Hymenoptera; family Torymidae; genus Torymus; species Torymus aiolomorphi. The sequence goes on from CM070874.1 coordinate 219,683,218, forward strand.
TTCTTAGTAATTTTTGCATATACTATAAACAACGGCCTGAAGAAATGGAAATCTACAAGCGTCCTGTACGAGAAAATAACTTAGAAATATAATAATAGTGAAGTCAGTGCAAGTTTTCAGGTCAGATATAATAAAATGTTTTGTATAATAAATAAAATAAGTAGCAGTATGATGTGTTAAATGAAGTGTTTATAACAAAGTTAGAACCTCTACTTAAAATCAGAATTTAAAATATTGGTCAGACGTTAGAGGCTTGGTTAAAAAATAGCATTTTTTGGCTATACTTCAAGAAACTGAGTCAATATTAGTGCTGTGCTCTTGTACATATTTACTTAAACACCAATTAAAAAATTATGCCAAATGAACATTAAAATACAGAAAAAAGCCAAAATGATGTGTTATTGTTGTAAAAATTTCAACGAATAAAAGTGCTCAGTTAATCTAATTTTATAATTTTCTCACGAAGGGAGACGTCAAAATGTTTCAGAGGATTTCTCAGTAAATATTTTTCTAGACAAGATTCAGATAATTATTTAAAAAGTATACAAGAATGTTAAGAAAGCTTTTATTATCAGTAATTATAGTTCATAAACTTATTGTTTTTAATTTTACAAGATGTGTGCGGCAATCATGAGTTATTAAATTAAGCTGTTTTATTCTTTCTACTATAAAAGAATATCGATAAAGCTTTTTTCTTCCAATGATTCTTAGTTCATAAATTTTTGTTTTTAATTTTGCAAGATGTGTCTGATAGATTATTAATTCAAGTGGTTTCTAGTGAAAACTTCAACGAATCCAAGTGTTGAAAATAATGTAACTAATGATTGGCTTATGGTGAGGGGCACCAAATGATTCAGAGGAGCCATTTGTTCTGTGAATATACAGTACATGAAACCATAATATAAATTACTGTAATGGCCACTTTTTGAATCTGCAACCAACATTTTAATTTGCTAGCTGATTGTGATGCAATAGTATGATTATTAGATCTAGTACCCTTGCAAGTCTTTGATAAAATATTATGAAAAAGAAATATGTGGATATCAAAATAATGAAATGAGTTCCAGCTTTAGAATGTGCAATAAAAGGCTAAAGGTAAATTTTAGCACAAATTTAATAATGTAATAATAATTTGTCAAAAAAACAAAAGCAAATGGATGCATAAGATTGTTTTATAAAAAAAACTTAGTATCAGGTTCTGTTACGTAAGGGTAGTTGTTAACTTGGCAAACTTTGAGCTTCGCATTTTGTAAAGGCTAGAGGATTAGGTGATTTCAGAGAAATAGATGCGAAAGAATAGTTTTTAAAAAACTTTGTACCGCCTGCTGCTATGGAAATGGCAGTTGACATGAGAACTCAACTTCTCAGCCAACTTTGAGCTTCAAGTTTTATAAAAGCAAGAGAATCAGGTGATATAGAGATTTGAATTGTAATTCTGAGAACTTGTACTTTTTTCTTTTATTCCTTGCGATAGCTACAATAAATACTAATAAAAGTTTAATGTTTTTATCCAAACAATCTTGCTCTCAACAACTGTCCAACTCTCTACAAAGAACTTGACTGAAAGATTAAATGTTTTTTTGAAACAATTATAATAAACAGTTTTAGAAATTACTTTTTAAAGTATTTTCTATCTGTAAATTATTCATTATTATATTTTCTCTACAAAATATCTCAAAAAATGGTCCATTTCTATATCTTTTAAAAAATCCATTCATAAATTATTTTAGAAAACTTCTACAATCCTTTACAAACTTTTGCAAGCAACGAGAAATTCTTTTCCAAAACCTTTACAATCACTTTACAAAAACTTTTACAAACGATAAGAATTTTTTCGTAAACCATAAGAATTATTTTCCGAAACCTATACAATATCCTAAAAAATTATTTACGTTTTATTTTATGAAAAGGAATTCTACGAATAAATAATAAATGTTTGCGTTCTAAAGCCGAAATAAATTTCTTTCACGCGGAAACTGAAGGTCAAACCCAAAAAAGTTGTGAAATCAATTAAAGTGTAGTTTTATACTTAACAGACATTATTTACAATGTAGTTTTACTCTTAAAAAGTTGCGAAATCTCTTTAAAAAATTATTTTACAAAAGTAAAAACTTACAGGCAAGAATAAGTTTGGTTACTATTCTACATAGTTGGTACTTAACAAACATTATTTACTAAACTCTCCCACGCTCTCTTCCCCTTCTCTCTCTCCCTCTTTACCAAAAACTTTAATAAGAGCTTCAATATTTTTTTCAAAACAATCAACACGTTCTTTAAAAAACTAATTTTTTAAATATATTCTGTCCACACCATTTGTCTATAGTCCTTTTATTTATTCTGATCTCATATATTCAATAACCACTCTCTACAAATGGTAAGAATTTTTTTCATAACTGTACAAATAACTTGTATTTATTCGAATCTCATCTATTCAATAAGCACTCTGCAAATGGTAATAATTTTTTTCATGACTGTACCAATAATAATATTGTTAATATAAAACTTTCTACGAAAGTATAAAATAAGGCAAGTATAGACGTTTTTTCTGTATAATCTATAAAATAATAATATTTATGTTTTATTAAAAGAAATCAAATAAATACCAGTGAAAAAGTCTTTTACTTCTTTGAGTCATTGTATGCTGAACAAATTATATGTAAGTAAGTACATTCAAATTGTTCATTGCAAATCAAACAAATGACAGTTGTGAAATCAATTATCGATAGTCAAGTAATGCAAACAACTCTCGGAAACAACTGTATGACTATTCTCAGAAATGTACTAAAATTTGTACATCCTTCTATACAAATTAAACACAAGAAAGTACTGAAGTCAATTTATTGTAGTGAAGTACCCATAAGTTAACTTGACGGAATAATACAACTTTTCGTAACTACTTAAAAATATTCAGTCAGCGGGCATAAAGTACTACTTAACGCCTAACAGGCGTAATAGCTCCCATACTCCTACCAAACTTTATAGAACCTACGCACTTTACGCCCGTGTGGGCGAAAATTATTTTAATTATATAACTACTATGCCTTCTTTTTATTTCTAAAATTCATAAGAATTTTATCAGATATTTACGAAAAGTCAAAGCCTATATAAAAAAAATGACATAGTTACCACCACATCTCCATTTTTCATTGATCTTTCTCAATTTTGAAATTTCTATAATATTGCGCTTCTTGGGAGGACAATAGAAGTCTGTAGAGCTGCTCTAGCAGGGGTGGTCCTCCAATCTCCCATACATACTTGGCGGGCCCGACGGTTTGCAGTTTAAGGTCTAGACATGGTCATTTTCATATAAATATTCATATGTTTAAAGATCAGATAAAACGTATTAATGGGGTGTTGCTTCTACATATTAAATAGGGCTCAGTATTGAATTTATTACTCTGCTTTTGAATAGAAAGTGCAAACCCGCATGAAAATATCATATGAGATCTCATATGAGAATATTGGACATCAGATCTCATTTGGGAATATCGGACATCAGATCTCATATGAGATCCCATAATATGTAAAATTGCAGATGACATCACACATATGATATCTCACACGAGATGTCATATGATATTTACACGACGGAAAAGAATAAAAAATAGGTGGCTTACAAAATGGTTAATAAAACCTAAAGCACTTTTGAGTAGACAATAAATTTATATGCATTTTTTATCCCATTCCCCTTTAAAAAAGACGGACACAAGGAAAAATATTTTCGGTAATGAAAGTAAATCATGGGATTCTGCACATGTAGGGATATTATATTTAAACGGTATCAATTAAAAATTAGAGCCAATGTAATTATTTATAATGGGCTTATAGGTATAAACATTGTTAATGAATTTATGTAAAAATTTAGTATTCTACATTTACAAAGCCCACCAGTAAACTAGAAACCGTCGGGCCGCCAAGTATGTATGGGAGATTGGAGGACCACCCCTGCTAGAGCAGCTCTATAGACTTCTATTGTCCTCCTAAGATGCGTAATATTATAGAAATTTCAAAATTGAGAAAGATCAATGAAAAATGGAGATGTGGTGGTAACTATGTAATTTTTTTATATAGGCTTTGACTTTTCGTAAATATCTGATAAAATTTTTATGAATTTTAGAAATAAAAGAAGGCATAGTAGTTATATAATTAAAATAATTTTCGCCCACACGGGCGTAAAGTGCGTAGGTTCTATAAAGTTTGGTAGGAGTATGGGAGCTATTCCGCCTGTTAGGCGTTAAGTAGTACTTTATGCCCGCTGACTGAATATTTTTAAGTAGTTACGAAAAGTTGTATTATTCCGTCAAGTTAACTTATGGGTACTTGACTACAATAAATTGATTTCAGTACTTTATTGTATTTAACTTGTATAGAAGGATGAACAAATTTTAGTACATTTCTGAGAATAGTCATACAGTTGTTTCCGAGAGTTGTTTGCATTACTTGACTATCGATAATTGATTTCACAACTTTCATCTGTTTGATTTGCAATGAACAATTTGAATGTACTTACTTACATATAATTTGTTCAGCATACAATGGCAAAGAAGTAAAAGTAAATTTGAATGTACTTACTTACATATAATTTGTTCAGCATACAATGACAAAGAAGTAAAAGACTTTTTCACTGGTATTTATTTGATTTCTTTTAAAAAAACATAAATATTATTTTATAGATTGTACAGAAAAAACGTCTATACTTGCCTTATTTTATACTTTCGTAGAAAGTTTTATATTAACAATATTATTATTGGTACAGTCATGAAAAAAATTATTACCATTTGCAGAGTACTTATTGAATAGATGAGATTCGAATAAATAAAAGTTATTTGTTCAGTCATGAAAAAAATTCTTACCATTTGTAGAGAGTGGTTATTGAATATATGAGATCAGAATAAATAAAAGGACTATAGACAAATGGTATGGATAGAATATATTTAAAAAATTAGTTTTTTAAAGAACGTGTTGATTATTTTGAAAAAAATATTTAAGCTTTCATTAAAGTTTTTGGTACAGGGAGAGAGGGGGGGGGGAGAGGGTGGGAGAGTTTAGTAAATAATGTTTGTTAATTGTCTATTAATGGTCTTGAAGAAACTCCTTGTAGAGTTTGAGTTCGGATAAAGGCAACGTAACGGTGTGTCTTAATAAATCAGATTATAACAATAAAATGTTAGAACTTCTTTCTGATGATAACACGTATAAAAAAGTAAAAAAGAATCCCTTAGATTCATTGATAAAAGAAACTTCCAAAATTTTGAAATCTCTGAATAACTATGAATTTCTTCACAAACAATTTCACAACAATCAATTAACTTTGACGGACACAGTTCTAGCCAAATGCTACGGATTACCAAAAATACACAAGGAAGGCGCACCCTTACGACCTATTATCTCTTTAGTTAACAGTCCCACCTATTTTTTAGCGAATATTATTTATAAACAATTAAAGAATTGTATAACACTTCCACGTTCTCATATTGACAATAGCTTGGAATTAAAGACAAAACTTAGTAGTAGGGGCAGCGCGGCTACCGCGCCAGAGCGGCTCCCGCGCCACTTACCCACCGAGCACTACTTACCGTCCGTCGGTAAGATAGGGTGCAAAGTCACCATGCGAGAGGCCCGGTAGAGGGCGCATTGAACATTTACTCCATCGATAAAATGCGTACGTATGTCATGTTGCAGGAGGCATGGGGCCCTCATGTGATGTTATGTTGTAAGTGAATATAGAATATTTTTATAATATTCATATACGCGGCTACCGCGCCAGAGCGGCTCCCGCGCCACTTACCCACCGAGCACTACTTACCGTCCGTCGGTAAGGTAGGGTGCAAAGTCACCATGCGAGAGGCCCGGTAGAGGGCGCATTGAACATTTACTCCATCGATAAAATGCATACGTATGTCATGTTGCAGGGGGCATGGGGCCCTCATATGATGTTCAGAGAGTATGCTATATCCATTGTGAATATTTATGATGATATCAACACATTTTTATCCCATTCACTTACTACTTAAATCTTTTATAATCTTGTTGTTGGGGAAAGGATTGAGTGTTAGTAGAATATTTCGCGGCTACCGCGCCAGAGCGGCTCCCGCGCCACTTACCCACCGAGCACTACTTACCGTCCGTCGGTAAGGTAGGGTGCAAAGTCACCATGCGAGAGGCCCGGTAGAGGGCGCATTGAACATTTACTCCATCGATAAAATGCGTACGTATGTCATGTTTCAGGGGGCATGGGGCCCTCATATGATGTTCAGAGGGTATGCTATATCCATTGTGAATATTTATGATGATATCAACACATTTTTATCCCATTCACTTACTACTTAAATCTTTTATAATCTTGTTGTTGGGGAAAGGATTGAGTGTTAGTAGAATATTTCGCGGCTACCGCGCCAGAGCGGCTCCCGCGCCACTTACCCACCGAGCACTACTTACCGTCCGTCGGTAAGGTAGGGTGCAAAGTCACCATGCGAGAGGCCCGGTAGAGGGCGCATTGAACATTTACTCAATCGATAAAATGCGTACGTATGTCATGTTGCAGGGGGCATGGGGCCCTCATGTGATGTTATGTTGTAAGTGAATATAGAATATTTTTATAATATTCATATAGTGTTAGCGCGGCTACCGCGCCAGAGCGGCTCCCGCGCCACTTACCCACCGAGCACTAATTACCGTCCGTCGGTAAGGTAGGGTGCAAAGTCACCATGCGAGAGGCCCGGTTGTAGAGGGCGCATTGAACATTTACTCCATCGATAAAATGCGTACGTATGTCATGTTGCAGGGGGCATGGGGCCCTCATGTGATGTTATGTTGTAAGTGAATATAGAATATTTTTATAATATTCATATAGTGTTATTTGTTAATTATAAGTAGTCTTATATTTTATAAGTATATTTTATCTTAATATATTCAATCAGTATATTTTATATTGTATAAGATTCTACAAAGATATTTTATAAGTTCATAGAAATTTTAAAAAGTTAATGATGAGCAATTCAATGAAATTTATATTAACAATATCAAATGACTATTTTTAAATTCAAAAGAAACTTTAAAATATTTAAACAAGTTAGTTTTTAAGGAAATTTATAAATTCGTGATACGTGCTATGTAAAAAATTAAAGTCCCTACGAGGAGACTGAAAAGTTAAAGTACAACAGCTGAGAATATCTCAGAAAAAATATGAATTCATTAAAGAAAGTGATTTGAAAATAACTTATAAATTCATGATACGTGCTGTGAAAAAAAATTAAAGTCCCTACAGAGAGACTGAAAAGTTAAAGTTCAATAGCTGAGAATATCTTAGAAAAAGGAATAACTTATAAATTCGTGATACGTGCTATGTAAAAAATTAAAGTCCCTACGAAGAGACTGAAAAGTTAAAGTTCAACAGCTGAGAATATCTTAGAAAAAATATGAATTCATTATACGTAAAAAGTTAAAGTATCTGAAAGTTTAAAATAGTAAGTATAAGATGCCTAAGGGACTTATAATATGAATAGTGTGAAAAAGTTTAAGTATAAGACGTGAAAATAACTTAGAATTAATTCGACAAATGAATTTACCTTTTATAACTGTAAGAAAAGTGTTGTATTAAGATTCAAGACTTTAAAACTTTTAAATTATAAGTCCTGAAAGAAGAAATTATTAAAGACCTGTAAGAATGCTATATTAAAAGTATTAGAGCTGAAATAAGAAAAAGAAACGAGTGGCTAGGACCCAGCTCGCCTAACCTTTATAGTAAGGAAATGTTTGTAAATACTTTTTATCAGCCCAAACTTAAAAGTTTCTCTGTCATGCGCAGTTCGTCACCTACCAATCTTTCCTCACTCATCTATGAATCTTTTACGTTACCACGCATGTGCATACGATCATCTATAGATCTTTCTTCTTTAATCTAAAATGAATAACTATACCGTGCAGGTGCACTGCCATCTATCAATCTTTAAACTGTCGCGCTTGCGCACCTATATACCGACAGTGGATAAAAGGCTGCGCGTCAGTCCCATGAGGCTTAGTCTCCTTACCAAACGTAAGTATTTCATATAATTACTTTTGATTTTCAGCTTATTAATATACAATCCTTACAGCTTATTGATCTATAGTTTAACTTATAATGATTCAGTTTTTCTCTTCATTATATTAATGTAACTTAAAGTTTTCGATTATAATAACTTCGTCTTTTCAACGTATTAACATATATAATTTTCAATTCTCTAATACTTTATCATTTATAGTTCTATAAAATTAAATTTTTTTTTAATGCTTTGCTATTAGTTTATAATACTTGAACATTTTTTAGATACATCTCATTATTTCAAGTTGACAAGTGCTACTGAGCTTTGAGAGTATTTTTTCGTTACCGTCTGAAAATAGCTTGAAAGATTTTCATCTAATATACCGATAGTTGTAAGTGAATATAGAATATTTTTATAATATTCATATACGCGGCTACCGCGCCAGAGCGGCTCCCGCGCCACTTACCCACCGAGCACTACTTACCGTCCGTCGGTAAGGTAGGGTGCAAAGTCACCATGCCAGAGGCCCGGTAGAGGGCGCATTGAACATTTACTCCATCGATAAAATGCGTACGTATGTCATGTTGCAGGGGGCATGGGGCCCTCATGTGATGTTATGTTGTAAGTGAATATAGAATATTTTTATAATGTTCATATAGTGTTAGCGCGGCTACCGCGCCAGAGCGGCTCCCGCGCCACTTACCCACCGAGCACTACTTACCGTCCGTCGGTAAGGTAGGGTGCAAAGTCACCATGCGAGAGGCCCGGTAGAGGGCGCATTGAACATTTACTCCATCGATAAAATGCGTACGTATGTCATGTTGCAGGGGGCATGGGTCCCTCATATGATGTTCAGAGGGTATGCTGTATCCATTGTGAATATTTATGATGATATCAACACATTTTTATCCCATTCACTTACTACTTAAATCTTTTATAATCTTGTTGTCGGGGAAAGGATTGAGTGTTAGTAGAATATTTCGCGGCTACCGCGCCAGAGCGGCTCCCGCGCCACTTACCCACCGAGCACTACTTACCGTCCGTCGGTAAGATAGGGTGCAAAGTCACCATGCGAGAGGCCCGGTAGAGGGCGCATTGAACATTTACTCCATCGATAAAATGCGTACGTATGTCATGTTGCAGGGGGCATGGGGCCCTCATGTGATGTTATGTTGTAAGTGAATATAGAATATTTTTATAATATTCATATAGTGTTATTTGTTAATTATAAGTAGCCTTATATTTTATAAGTATATTTTATCTTAGTATATTCAATCAGTATATTTTATATTGTATAAGATTCTACAAAGATATTTTATAAGTTCATAGAAATTTTAAAAAGTTAATGATGAGCAATTCAATGAAATTTATATTAACAATATCAAATGACTATTTTTAAATTCAAAAGAAACTTTAAAATATTTAAACAAGTTAGTTTTTAAGGAAAATTTTCTATTATAAGAATAAATATTTCATAGAGGACATTGGGATGTGGAAACTTTAAGGGAAAATAAAAAAGATATGTAAGATTATTTCATATTTATTTAAAAAAGCTTTTTCATATTTATTTAAAAAAGCTTAAAAGTAATACATAGTAGAATACATCTTAATCTACGAGTATAAAAAGTTTCAAATTAATCTTTCTACTATAAAAATATATTTAGAAACTAGTGAACATCTTAATTAAAAAGTATTACAATTTAGCAAATAACTTTGAAAATTTAAAATTAAAGTTAAAGAGAAAATTATCTAAAAACTTATAATTATATAAATTCTAGAAGGCATCCACCTAAAGATTTGACGAAGACTTCTCTATTAACTAATTCTGACTCTATGTTGAGAAGCGCCTCTGGCTTCTCCAGTAATAAAGAATTAACTTTACTTGGAAGGAAAATGTCAAAACTACTGTCTAATTCAAGAACAATTTTTAAGCCGTATTTAGTGGATACCTTTTTTAATGAGGTTATCTTATACATTTTATTTAGCTCCAAGTCCCGTAGTCGTTTTGTGGGCAGGTATGATGGACTTCTCGCTGCTTCATTTATGAGGTCCATGACTGAAAAAAGAAATGATAAATTATTATTTATATTTTTTTTTATAGAATTACTTACTTGTTTATTCTGACGTATCAGAACTTTCAGGGGTTGAATATTGCTCTCTCAAGTCTTCCACCCAGCGGTATAAAGCGCAAACTATTTCAACTGAACAATTCTGTTTCCACCCGGGACAATGATTAATGCAGGCTAGCGGTCGTATAAATCCAGGAGTTCTTATAGATGGACAACCCAAATCCTCCAAGTTTCTTATATTATCGAAATAGGGTTGCAGCCAGTGTTTTTTGTGTTCACCTTTGACCCAAATTGTTAATAACGACCCCTGCGCTTTTTCTTTCAATTTGTCGAAAGCCGTTGACAGGTATGAATACGGCACCTCTCCGTGTTCCCAATGAATTCCGTGCAGATTGGATTGTAAATATCTATTTAAAATTTTTACATTCTAGTCTAAATCACTCCAATCACAGGGTGGTTGAAATGTCGCAACGTACGGCACCGGATTTAACGCATTAGGATCTATATAAGCAATTTCTTTAAATATAAAATTGCCGTTGTTATCTTTAAAACCTTGTGTATCTACAATTAGTTCCATGATAAGTTATATACTGGAAATGTAGATAACATTATTTGAATATTATTCAAGAAAAAAAGTAGAGTTAATATAATAGTGTTAAAAGTTAGAGTGAAAGATGTGATAATAACTTATTAATTCATAATACATGCAATGAAAAAATTAAAGTCCCTACGGAGAGATTGAAAAGTTAAAGTACAATAGCTGAGAAAATCTTAGAAAAAAAAAATATGAACTCATTATATGTGAAAAAGTTAAAGTAAGAGATGTGAAAATAAATTATAAATTCATGATACGTGCTATGTAAAAAATTAAAGTCCCTAAGAAGAGACTGTAAAGTTAAAGTTCAACAGCTGAGAATATCTTAGAAAAAAATATGAATTCATTAAAGTAAGAAATTTTAAAGTAACTTATAAATTCATGATACGTGCTGTGAAAAAATTAAAGTCCCTACAAAGAGACTGAAAAGTTAAAGTTTAATAGCTGAGAATGTCTTAGAAAAAATTAATAATTTATAAATTCACGATACGTGCTATGTAAAAAATTAAAGTTCCTAAGAAGAGACTGAAAAGTTAAAGTTCAACAGCTGAGAATATCTTAGAAAAAAAATATGAATTCATTAAAGTAAGAAATTTTAAAGTAACTTATAAATTCATGATACGTGTTATGAAAAAAATTAAAGTCCCTACAAAGAGACTGAAAAGTTAAAGTTTAATAGCTGAGAATGTCTTAGAAAAATTAATAATTTATAAATTCACGATACGTGCTATGTAAAAAATTAAAGTCCCCAAGAAGTGACTGAAAAGTTAAAGTTCAACAGCTGAGAATATCTTAGAAAAAAATATGAATTCATTAAAGTAAGAAATTTTAAAGTAACTTACAAATTCATGATACGTGTTATGAAAAAAATTAAAGTCACTACAGAGAGACTGAAAAGTTAAAGTTCAATAGCTGAGAATGTCTTAGAAAAATGAATAACTTATAAATTCGTGATACGTGCTATGTAAAAAATTAAAGTCCCTACGAGGAGACTGAAAAGTTAAAGTACAACAGCTGAGAATATCTCAGAAAAAATATGAATTCATTAAAGAAAGTGATTTGAAAATAACTTATAAATTCATGATACGTGCTGTGAAAAAAAATTAAAGTCCCTACAGAGAGACTGAAAAGTTAAAGTTCAATAGCTGAGAATGTCTTAGAAAAATGAATAACTTATAAATTCGTGATACGTGCTATGTAAAAAATTAAAGTCCCTACGAGGAGACTGAAAAGTTAAAGTACAACAGCTGAGAATATCTCAGAAAAAATATGAATTCATTAGAGAAAGTGATTTGAAAATAACTTATAAATTCATGATACGTGCTGTGAAAAAAAATTAAAGTCCCTACAGAGAGACTGAAAAGTTAAAGTTCAATAGCTGACAATATCTTAGAAAAAGGAATAACTTATAAATTCGTGATACGTGCTATGTAAAAAATTAAAGTCCCTACGAAGAGACTGAAAAGTTAAAGTTCAACAGCTGAGAATATCTTAGAAAAAATATGAATTCATTATACGTAAAAAGTTAAAGTATCTGAAAGTTTAAAATAGTAAGTATAAGATGCCTAAGGGACTTATAATATGAATAGTGTGAAAAAGTTTAAGTATGAGACGTGAAAATAACTTAGAATTAATTCGACAAATGAATTTACCTTTTATAACTGTAAGAAAAGTGTTGTATTAAGATTCAAGACTTTAAAACTTTTAAATTATAAGTCCTGAAAGAAGAAATTATTAAAGACCTGTAAGAATGCTATATTAAAAGTATTAGAGCTGAAATAAGAAAAAGAAACGAGTGGCTAGGACCCAGCTCGCCTATCCTTTATAGTAAGGAAATGTTTGAGAAGATTATGTAATGTCGCAGCTCCTAACGATAAGAATGATGCTGTAAATTTGATTACTCTCGAACGTATTGTACAAGCTGAAGTACAAAAAGTGTATCAGTCAACAGCACACTTAAGAACTGAGCTTAAAAATTTAGATGATATTGTTGACATCCATAGAGATGTAATAGATGATAAATTGAGAAAATTGGAATTTGAAATAGCAACCATACGTAAAAGTAACTCATAACCTTTGATGATGGAAAAAAAAAAATATATAGTAGAAGAATTACACAAACCTGCTCGTCGTAATTACACACGTCGAAAATATGATATACGAGATCTAGATGAAACATGGCAAGCTGATCTTGTGGAAATGATACCGTATGCACATAAAAACAAAGGTTACAAGTATCTTCTTACTGTCATTGATGTGTTTTCTAAGTTTGCTTGGACGGTACCAGTGAAAAGTAAAACTGGAAAAAATGTATCTGAAGCTATGAAATTTATATTAAAAAAAGGACGAATACCTAAAAATTTACAAACTAATCGAGGAAAAGAATTTTATAATAAAGAATTTGAAAGTTTAATGCTAAAATATAATATAAATCTATATTCATCCTATAGCAAACTCAAAGCCTCAATTTGTGAACGTTTTAATCGTACATTAAAAAACAAAATGTGGAAAAACTTTAGTTTACAAGGCAGTTATAAATGGATAGATATTTTGCAAGACCTAACTTTACAGTATAATAATACTAAGCACCGAACGATTGGTATGAAGCCCGCAGATGTTAATTCTACAACAGTTAATAAAGTTTATAATCGTTTATGCATTCATCAGAAAACCTCTAAACGTCCTTGTAGGCGTGCAAAATTTAAACTTGGTGATAAAGTTCGAATAAGTAAAAATAAAACTGTTTTCGAGAAAGGATATACACCAAACTGGTCTACAGAAATTTTTACAATAAATAAAGTATTACCTACATCACCATTTACATATCATTTGAAAGATTATCAAGATAAACCAATCGCTGGCGGATTCTATGAAGAAGAACTTATGAAGACTAAATATCCTGATATTTACTTAGTAGAAAAAATTATAAAAAACATGGCGATAAAATTTATGTAAAATGGTTAGGTTTTGATAAGTCTCATAATAGTTGGATAAAAAAAGTGATTTATGAATAAATAAAATTGTAAATAAGATGAACTAATTGTTTTTATTTAATACCTATTTCCTTACATTTTTTTACAAGAATTGGATGCAAAATTTCATTAACTTTATCAATTCTTCTCCTAAAACGTTCTCTGTCACGAGCAATTTGTTCCCATTCTCCACACCGAGCCTTATGATATGCAAACCTCCACGCATGCATTACATGAACAGTTAGCTTTTCATCAAAATGTACATTCTTTTTAACACGCATTGGACACCTAAAATAATAAATTTCTATATTACATATGTAGAATATTTACTATAAATTAATATATAAATTACTATTATACAAAAAAATATACTCACTTATTATTTATTTTATAATGACCCCATGCTAAAGTATCTATATTATTGTCTTGAACATATCTTTTATCATCATATGGACTTAAGGCAATCTTTAACTGCTTTATAGTTTCTACATTATGGAGTCGGGATCTTATGGAATACTGTTGTCGTTTTTTAATAGATAAATTTTGCAAACAATCTACAAAATCATCAAACTTTATAGTTTTTTTAACAACTGAAACCTTAATACCTTTTATTTTTTTCATATGATCTTGACCATAAAAGCGAGTACTGTACATTTTACTTCTTAAGCCAACGAATTCTGTAAGAATCTGACCATTACACTCATCTTTCATAAGACCAACAATTTTTTTATTTGCATGAGGCATATTAAAGATGTTTTCACTGGGATAGTCTGAAGTATCAAACTTTGAGAGATTCTTTTCCATATCAGCATAAAAATCATCACATTCAACAGCATAAATCAAGCTGTCTGTGTCTGTATAAAGAAGCTTACAATTTTCTTTATACATTTTTTTCATATAACTATAATGAAAATCATAAATCAGAGTTTTAGAAATGTCTAAAACTGAAAGTCCAACGTAAATTGGTTTATCTAACAAAACTTCAACTTTTTTAAGCTGGATAGCTACTAAATTTTCATCAAAAATACTAATACTATGAAAAAGGGGACTTGATATTTGTGCTTCTACGCCATACCTTCCAGCCCATTTAGTTGATAGCTTGACATCAACACGTTTTCTTACATTCTCCATAGTTTTACCATATACAGCATTATTCATCAATTTGAAAAAGTTTTTTTCAAAATCAGTTCTTGCTAACGCCCTCATATTACTATTTAAATTGATGTAAGACTTAAGCCATGGAGATTGTTTAAATTTCAATACTTTATGAATTTTAACAAGCTGAAGTCCATTTTTGACAGCTTGTTTAAGTGATCGATAGTGTATAACATAACTTTTTTTATACGAAAGTGTAGCCAAAAGTTTTTCCTGTTTTGATCCCGGTAGTTTTGCTTGCTCAGGACAAAAAGGTAAGTCGTTATGAATGTCATGTATTTCTGAAGGATATTCTAAATCTACTTCTAAAATGTACCCGTAAGGTGCATCATCATCTATGAAAAAATCTAAATTTTCACAGTCGTCTATCCACTCAAAGGAATCATAAGGGAGACATTGAGTCATTGCCCAACCATATAAATTATTAGCATCTAAATATATTAGATATGTATTTTCTTTATTTTTATCATAATTTTCAGTCATATATTTATGATTTGCAGCTGCGTAGCGATGAGAGCACTGACTTAATCCACCTCTTATACCTCTTTCTATGAATAAAATCATATCTATATCAGTTAATAATTTTAATTGTATGCCAGTATACTTTAGCATTGCATCCCATGCAAATCCTGGAGTAGTATAATAATGAGCTGGATCTAAACCATATACGTTTATACTTTGATCACGAAAATTTTCAAAAACATCAGCTAATAATAAAACATCTGTCTTCATATAAAGATCTGAATATTCTCCAAGGGTATGAATACTAAAGGTATTCCATACTTTTTGTGCATGTTCATAATCTTCATCAGATATGGTTGAACTATTTAGCACACTGAAAAATTTTGTTTTTTCAGGTAACTCAGTTTCATCCAACTTTTCCCACGAATCCAGGTACTCGTAAGGCAGAACGCCTTTCTTCGTTAAAAGACTGATTTTTTCTTTTTCTAAAGATGAAAACTCCTTTGAAACAATTTTATATTCACTTAAATATGAAGCTAATTTTTCTAAAGAAGATGGCATACATCTAAATGAATCTACAAAGCGAAATTTAATATCACTTTTCTCAACATGTTTTGTAAAAGAAATATACTTCTCCTTAGTCAATGGAAGTAAATCAACATCACCTTTCATATAATTCGATATATCATTAATTATAAAGTGAGCATCATAACCACTTAAGTTATGAAATATCACAGGAATCGTTCTTGAATCTTGATAATTCAAATTACAGTTAGCATGAGCAGGACCGCGATATTTTCCTGAGAGATGACAATGATCTCTTACCTTATCACTGTTTTCTAATAATTTGTTACAAATGTGACAAATTTTTGAATTGAAATAATTAATCATTTCTATCGGTGTTAAAATTGGCATAGATCGTGGGTTTGTATATAAATTAGTAATACGGTCATGTATTACCTTCAATTCACTAGCAAACCACATAGCTGGTTTAACCCCACGATAAAATCTATATTCAGATAAAGAGTCATCAAAACTGCACTTCAAATAATATCCTATACTAAACATTTCATGTTTTTGAAACGATAAAGTATTAGCCAAACCTTCATCTTCCTGGTTTTCTAGTACAGGCTTTAACAGACATTCACAATCTGCATATATTGTGAATGGTAATCTTTCTTTATAATTAAAATTTTTAAAATAGATGATATCTTTACCTTTTATAGGAAGTTTCACCTTGCAATCATTAATATTCTTACATATTCTTTCATGCTCTTTTAAATTATTTTCATTAAAGAAAAATTTAAACATCTATCACATATATATCGCTTCTTTTTTCTATGTGATAAACTTCCTCCTACTAGACGTGATAAATTTTTTATATATATGTAATGTGATTTCAGCTGTCCCTTAATTGTTTTTTCTAATAAAAGAAGATTTACATGATTTTCTTTTTTTTCATGTGTCAAATAAAAGGGAATCACATTTTTCTCATGCAATCCGAAGACATTAACCGATATTAAAGGGTTTTGTTTTTCAAACTTGAAAATTTTTTTTATCGTAACAGGGAATTCTATACCTGTCATATTTAAATTATTTTCATACTGAAGATAATTGCTAACCCTGTTAGGATGATTTTTACGGTTTACTGGATACAAAGCAGATAATATTGCCCATTTAAAGCATTGATTATCTTTGTTTTGAATATTAATGCAGGCATTTTTTTTATCTAAAAATGGTGGTAAAGGTAAATATGAATTACCACTGCGCAATGGATTGAACTTGTTCATATTAATTTGAATATTAATAATAGAATTTAAAGTCCATCCAGAATCTTTTTCTTGAAATTCTTCTACCTCAGCCAAAAGTTTATTTAAAACATGATTATCAAACCATTCACTTAAAGATGTACCTAAAACCACTTCAGCGGTTGGCGTATTGAAATGTTTCGTTTCAATACTTTCCTATGAATCTTCATTTACATCAGAAGAAAGTTTCTTGAATGAACAAGATAGTACAGTGTTAATTTTCATGGCACATCGAATATCTTTCAAAATTTTCTTCACTTGTTGGCAGAACAATACTGAGGCGTCCTTTAAAAAGGTTGATATATCTATATGTACAAGATTTGCAATTATACTAGTTCTCACCCTTTTATTAAAAGCACTTTCAATATCAATCCAACGAACTCGATGCTCGATTTCATCCGTTTTTAAATCTGGTACTATTCCATAACCAGTTTTTCCTATAGCATCAAGCTTTGCTTTGATACTCTCAATCCTTGCTATGGCGTATAAAATAGATTGTTTTTGAGCTGTTGTCAGCGTTCTTTTTCTCAATAATTCCCGAAGACTATCTAATGATAAAACACATTGTTCTACCCATTGTTCAATAACTTTGGAATCCATAGATTTATATATTAAAATATTTTCCACCTCTTCAAAAATTTTCACATGTTCCTGACAAAGATCTTTAAATTCATCCATTTTTTCAAATTAAAAAAAGACTTTTTTTTCGTAAGTGTATTCTGAAAATTAAAAAATTATGTTATCATTTTAAATAATTATTGATAAAAAAAAATGGTGAAGAGAAATTAAAATAATCAATGATTTTGTATAATATTAGATCAGCATTTGATAATATAGAAACAGTTTAGTTGTATTAGGCAGTTATAATTAGATAGTATTTTATAAGATTTAACTTACATTATAATAAAATTAAAGATTAAATGATTGGTATAAAGCCTTATGCAATACTTTTAAAATCTTAGCAGACGACGTGGCAGTGGGCCACAAGTGAGGGACGCGTGAGTGAGAGGTACATAGTGAGAATGTAGAGTGGGAGGGGGAGGGGGATACTATCTACTCGAAGAGTTCATATGTGCCCCCGTAGGGTATAAGAAATGATGCGTGGTAATTATTTTATTAAATATATTTTATTAAATATATTGAGAGAAGAGGCGTAATTGAATGCCTGAAACGTTGACAAGGTAGATCATTGAAATCATACAAAATTAATTAATAGTTTTAATACAATAATGATTATACCAAATTTAGTGTAAATATTATAAAAATTATTTATATACTATAAATAGTGAAATACTATAAAAAAATTATACATAAAATACTATATAAACTTAATTAAACTTAACTAACTCGCGAATTTCATTTTTTAATGTTCGCTTATCCGTTTTTCTCTTTTTTTAAGGAGAATTTCATTTTTTAATGTTTGCTTATCCGTTTTTCTCTTTTTTTTAGGGAGAATTTCATTTTTTAATGTTTGCCTATCCGTTTTAGGTTCTTCTATATTTAATATTTTTTTCATTTCTGCACGAACTTGATAGTCTATGGTAGGATTATGCGCAGGATTCGGAATTGTTATTAGCTTCGCGGGCGGTGGAGAATTCAATAAATTTAAATCGAATGATTGTGGACTGTATGGCTCTAACGGTGGCGTTGACCAGCTACCAAATTCAAACGTAAACGATTCTGGCGTATAGCTCTCCCTTAGCGGAGAAGGTGGTAAAGGTATTTCTTCTATGATATTGAATGACTCCGAGGGTTGATCTATTGGTGAAATTACTTCGGGTAGAGGTCTAACTATTGGAAGAAGTTTTTTAAATATATTGGATGTTTTTTCTTGCTCCTGGTTTTGGACTAGAAAAACATTTTCACTACTTTCCACATGGTTTTGTGATGAATTGAGCTGAAAATAAAAAATATATATTTATAATAAAATATATAGCATATGTATCATAAAAAAATATTATATTGCTTACCACTTCATTTCTGCGTATACTATACACTACAGGTGATTGCGGTGATTCTTCCTACAAATAAGCATACTTTTTTAATATAATTTAATTAGAAAAATTATGCATTACTTTATAAAAAGATAAAATATTACATTATAATAAAACACTGTTATGGTATCTATCAAATCATAAAATTTTTTCAAATACGATAAAATCTATGACTATAATTTTTAGGTAGTTTTGAAAAAATAAATAAAAAAATTATAAATTTACGTTAAAATGATAGAGAAAATTGCAATATTTTCATAAAAGCTACAATTTCGCAATTCGCTAAAATAATAATAATTTATTTTGAAACTAATAATAGTTTTTAAACTTACCTGATAGTCCTCACACTCATTCAAAACTTCATAACATAGCGTTGGTAGATTTCTTACAATTCTCGGGTCCTTTCTATGATCTTCTGCAAATGGACATATTTCAGGAAGATCTATAGTTTTTTCCTTTAACTTTTCCCACTCACATTTATGTTGTACACTATTTACAATGATTCTTCTGATTTCCGTCACATAGATCTCTGTACTTTTATACATTTTTAACTTTAAAAATTTTCCAAATCGGACGAAGTTGCTTGTGTGAACACTTCCTAAAGACTGAATCTTGTATATTATACGTAGCGAGAAAAGCAACGCTTTCAATATATAATGCCCTTTATAGAAAAAATTTGGATTTTGGAAAGATTTTCAATGGAGCACTTAGGGTCCTTTGTTTTATGAACGCTTCGAGAGTGACGCGCGGGTGGACGATATCGTTCACACATGTGCTGGCTCGCTAAACTGCCTTTCCGAAATTTTCTTGAATTTTACTTCTAAACTAATTCTTTATCGGTTGCTTCGCGAACTAACAATATTAATGATACTTTATTTAATCAATTGTTATTTGAATGAAGCCCTTTCATTTAGTCGAAAAGTATTACATATTTTTGGCTCATTTTTATTTTACAGAATAGTTTTACTTTATTGTTATGTATATAATAATACATAATAGAATGTACTGTTTCATTTATAATTATCAAAGTTAATTATAGTTTGCTAAGTTCTAGTATTATACATTTGAATAAAAAATTTTAAATAAAATAAACACTTAATTGAAAAGGAATATTTGTGAAATATTGAAAAAATTTAAGTGGAAAAAGAATAATGAACTTGAGAAAAAAAAAGGTTTAAATTAATTTATATTAACTTACCAATTCGTTTTGAACTTAACTAGTGAAAAGATAGACTTCTGCAGCAACTATCGGTATATTAGATGAAAATCTTTCAAGCTATTTTCAGACGGTAACGAAAAAATACTCTCAAAGCTCAGTAGCACTTGTCAACTTGAAATAATGAGATGTATCTACAAAATGTTCAAGTATTATAAACTAATAGCAAAGCATTAAAAAAATTTAATTTTATAGAACTATAAATGATAAAGTATTAGAGAATTGAAAATTATATATGTTAATACGTTGAAAAGACGAAGTTATTATAATCGAAAACTTTAAGTTACATTAATATAATGAAGAGAAAAACTGAATCATTATAAGTTAAACTATAGATCAATAAGCTGTAAGGATTGTATATTAATAAGCTGAAAATCAAAAGTAATTATATGAAATACTTACGTTTGGTAAGGAGACTAAGCCTCATGGGACTGACGCGCAGCCTTTTATCCACTGTCGGTATATAGGTGCGCATGCGCGACAGTTTAAAGATTGATAGATGGCAGTGCACCTGCACGGTATAGTTATTCATTTTAGATTAAAGAAGAAAGATCTATAGATGATCGTATGCACATGCGTGGTAACGTAAAAGATTCATAGATGAGTGAGGAAAGATTGGTAGGTGACGAACTGCGCATGACCGAGAAACTTTTAAGTTTGGGCTGATAAAAAGTATTTACAAACATTTCCTTACTATAAAGGTTAGGCGAGCTGGGTCCTAGCCACTCGTTTCTTTTTCTTATTTCAGCTCTAATACTTTTAATATAGCATTCTTACAGGTCTTTAATAATTTCTTCTTTCAGGACTTAAAATTTAAAAGTTTTAAAGTCTTGAATCTTAATACAACACTTTTCTTACAGTTATAAAAGGTAAATTCATTTATCGAATTAATTCTAAGTTATTTTCACGTCTCATACTTAAACTTTTTCACACTATTCATATTATAAGTCCCTTAGGCATCTTATACTTACTATTTTAAACTTTCAGATACTTTAACTTTTTACGTATAATGAATTCATATTTTTTCTAAGATATTCTCAGCTGTTGAACTTTAACTTTTCAGTCTCTTCGTAGGGACTTTAATTTTTTACATAGCACGTATCACGAATTTATAAGTTATTCCTTTTTCTAAGATATTCTCAGCTATTGAACTTTAACTTTTCAGTCTCTCTGTAGGGACTTTAATTTTTTTTCACAGCACGTATCATGAATTTATAAGTTATTTTCAAATCACTTTCTTTAATGAATTCATATTTTTTCTGAGATATTCTCAGCTGTTGTACTTTAACTTTTCAGTCTCCTCGTAGAGACTTTAATTTTTTACATAGCACGTATCACGAATTTATAAGTTATTCATTTTTCTAAGACATTCTCAGCTATTGAACTTTAACTTTTCAGTCTCTCTGTAGGGACTTTAATTTTTTTCATAACACGTATCATGAATTTATAAGTTACTTTAAAATTTCTTACTTTAATGAATTCATATTTTTTTCTAAGATATTCTCAGCTGTTGAACTTTAACTTTTCAGTCTCTTCTTAGGGACTTTAATTTTTTACATAGCACGTATCGTGAATTTATAAATTATTAATTTTTCTAAGACATTCTCAGCTATTAAACTTTAACTTTTCAGTCTCTTTGTAGGGACTTTAATTTTTTCATAACACGTATCATGAATTTATAAGTTACTTTAAAATTTCTTACTTTAATGAATTCATATTTTTTCTAAGATATTCTCAGCTGTTGAACTTTAACTTTTCAGTCTCTTCTTAGGAACTTTAATTTTTTACATAGCACGTATCGTGAATTTATAAATTATTAATTTTTTCTAAGACATTCTCAGCTATTAAACTTTAACTTTTCAGTCTCTTTGTAGGGACTTTAATTTTTTCACAGCACGTATCATGAATTTATAAGTTACTTTAAAATTTCTTACTTTAATGAATTCATATTTTTTTCTAAGATATTCTCAGCTGTTGAACTTTAACTTTTCAGTCTCTTCTTAGGGACTTTAATTTTTTACATAGCACGTAACATGAATTTATAATTTATTTTCACATCTCTTACTTTAACTTTTTCACATATAATGAGTTCATATTTTTTTTTTCTAAGATTTTCTCAGCTATTGTACTTTAACTTTTCAATCTCTCCGTAGGGACTTTAATTTTTTACATTGCATGTATTATAAATTAATAAGTTATTATCACATCTTTCACTCTAACTTTTAACACTATTATATTAACTCTACTTTTTTTCTTGAATAATATTCAAATAATGTTATCTACATTTCCAGTGTATAACTTATCATGGAAATAATTGTAGATACACAAGGTTTTAAAGATAACAACGGCAATTTTATATTTAAAGAAATTGCTTATATAGATCCTAATGCGTTAAATCCGGTGCCGTACGTTGCGACATTTCAACCACCCTGTGATTGGAGTGATTTAGACCAGAATGTAAAAATTTTAAATAGATATTTACAATCCAATCTGCACGGAATTCATTGGGAACACGGAGAGGTGCCGTATTCATACCTGTCAACGGCTTTCGACAAATTGAAAGAAAAAGCGCAGGGGTCGTTATTAACAATTTGGGTCAAAGGTGAACACAAAAAACACTGGCTGCAACCCTATTTCGATAATATAAGAAACTTGGAGGATTTGGGTTGTCCATCTATAAGAACTCCTGGATTTATACGACCGCTAGCCTGCATTAATCATTGTCCCGGGTGGAAACAGAATTGTTCAGTTGAAATAGTTTGCGCTTTATACCGCTGGGTGGAAGACTTGAGAGAGCAATATTCAACCCCTGAAAGTTCTGATACGTCAGAATAAATAAGTAAGTAATTCTATAAAAAAAAATATAAATAATAATTTATCATTTCTTTTTCAGTCATGGACCTCATAAATGAAGCAGCGAGAAGTCCATCATACCTGCCCACAAAACGACTACGGGACTTGGAGCTAAATAAACAGTATAAGATAACCTCATTAAAAAAGGTATCCACTAAATACGGCTTAAAAATTGTTCTTGAATTAGACAGTAGTTTTGACATTTTCCTTCCAAGTAAAGTTAATTCTTTATTACTGAAGAAGCCAGAGGCGCTTCTCAACATAGAGTCAGAATTAGTTAATAGAGAAGTCTTCGTCAAATCTTTAGGTGGATGCCTTCTAGAATTTATATAATTATAAGTTTTTAGATAACTTTCTCTTTAACTTTAATTTTAAATTTTCAAAGTTATTTGCTAAATTGTAATACTTTTTAATTAAGATGTTCACTAGTTTCTAAATATATTTTTATAGTAGAAAGATTAATTTGAAACTTTTTATACTCGTAGATTAAGATGTATTCTACTATGTATTACTTTTAAGCTTTTTTAAATAAACATGAAAAAGCTTTTTTAAATAAATATGAAATAATCTTACATATCTTTTTTATTTTCCCTTAAAGTTTCCACATCCCAATGTCCTCTATGAAATATTTATTCTTATAATAGAAAATTTTCCTTAAAAACTAACTTGTTTAAATATTTTAAAGTTTCTTTTGAATTTAAAAATAGTCATTTGATATTGTTAATATAAATTTCATTGAATTGCTCATCATTAACTTTTTAAAATTTCTATGAACTTATAAAATATCTTTGTAGAATCTTATACAATATAAAATATACTGATTGAATATACTAAGATAAAATATACTTATAAAATATAAGACTACTTATAATTAACAAATAACACTATATGAATATTATAAAAATATTCTATATTCACTTACAACATAACATCACATGAGGGCCCCATGCCCCCTGCAACGTGACATACGTACGCATTTTATCGATGGAGTAAATGTTCAATGCGCCCTCTACAACCGGGCCTCTCGCATGGTGACTTTGCACCCTACCTTACCGACGGACGGTAAGTAGTGCTCGGTGGGTAAGTGGCGCGGGAGCCGCTCTGGCGCGGTAGCCGCGCTGGCGCGGAATATAAGACTACTTATAATTAACAAATTTAAACACTATATGAATATTATAAAAATATTCTATCTTCACTTACAACATAACATCACATGAGGGCCCCATGCCCCCTGCAACATGACATACGTACGCATTTTATCGATGGAGTAAATGTTCAATGCGCCCTCTACCGGGCCTCTCGCATGGTGACTTTGCACCCTACCTTACCGACGGACGGTAAGTAGTGCTCGGTGGGTAAGTGGCGCGGTAGCCGCGCTGCCCCTACTACTAAACTTAAAAATGTTCAGTTAAACAGTGATTATGTATTACTTTTATTAGACGTCAAATCTTTGTTTACAAACATCCCGGTAGAACTGGTGTGCGAAAGTATTGACAGACGAGCACAATCGATCGTTTCAAATTGCACGATTCCACTAGATGAAATAAAAAAATGTGTACACTTTCTACATAACAACACTTTTTTCACGTTCAACAATGAATATTATAGACAGATTTTTGGAACGCCAATGGGCTCACCCATTT
Organism: Torymus aiolomorphi; assembly: GCA_036365515.1. Lineage (NCBI taxonomy): Eukaryota > Metazoa > Arthropoda > Insecta > Hymenoptera > Torymidae > Torymus > Torymus aiolomorphi. The sequence continues at coordinate 219,708,006 of CM070874.1, forward strand.
CGCCGTTATTTGCTGACATTGTAATGGATGATTTAGAAAAGTCGTGCGGAGAAAAATTAAAAAACATACATAATTGCACTCCTCTCTTTTACTATAGATACGTAGATGACACTATTATTTGTATAAAAAAAGAACATGTAGAGTGTGTTATTAAGGGGGTGTCAAACTCAATTCTGCGATTTGACCGACCCATAGGTCGGTAAGGTAGGCAGTACATACTATTGATGAAATATGACACAAGCGCCATCTCTGGAAAATCGTAATAGATTTTAACATAGATGGCGCTACATATTTCAAAAATATTAAAGATACGCGTTTTTTTATTACAAACAATTGTACATATTTCTTGTATACGTATTTCTTTTTATAATTAATTATGCGTATTTTGCGTATACGCATTTTTATTGTTAATAATAGTGCGTATTTCACATATATACGCATATTTATTGCAAATAATTCTGCGCATTTCGCTTATACGCATTTTATAATAAATAATTTGGTGTATTTCGCCTATACACATATTTTATTCTAAATAATTATGCGTATTTCGCTTATACGCACTTTTCAGTGTTATCAATTGTGAGCATTTCGCCTATACGCATTTTATAATAAATAATTTGGTGTATTTCGCCTATACACATGTTTTATTATAAATAATTATGCGTATTTCGCTTATACGCACTTTTCAGTGTTATTAATTGTGCGCATTTTGCCTATACGCATTTTATAATAAATAATTTTGTGTATTTCGCCTATACACATGTTTTATTATAAATAATTATGCGTATTTCGCTTATACGCACTTCTCAGTGTTATTAATCGTGTGCATTTTGCCTACACGCATTTTATAATAAATAATTTTGTGTATTTCGACTATACACATGTTCTATTATAAATAAATGTGCGCATTTCGCCTATACAAATTTCTTATAATAATGAGATGCAGATTCGTCACTTTATTATATAGTCTCAGTTATTATTGACATTTCAAAATTCAGGACGTCGCCTCGCATGATTGCAACTGTTTTCTTAAAAATGGTAGTGCGTTTCGTAGGTTTTTGTGTCCCGGTGAAGGGACAGATCGGATGCGAGGTCTAGGTGTTTAGATGGCCGATGATGGAGTCCGGGTTATGCGCTCCATAGGTTTTTGTACTCAGGTGTCGAGACAGCTCGATTACGAGGTCTAGCTGTTCCAGGTGGCCGGTGATAGAGTGTAAGTGATGCGCTCCGAAGATTTTTGTGTCCAGATGTCGGGACAGATCGTATGCGAGGTCTGAGCGTTCCAGGTGGACGATGATGGAGTTTACGTGATACGCTCCGTAGGTTTTTGTGTCCAGAGGCCAAGACAAATCGAATGCGAGGTCTAGGTGTTTCAGATGGCCGATGATGGAGTCCGGGTAGTGCGCTTCGTAGGTTTTTGAGTCTTGGTGTCGGGACAGCTCGAATACGAGGTCTAGCTGTTCCAGGCGGCTGATGATACGCTTCGTAGACTTCGGTGTCCAGGTGTTTTGACAGATCGGATGCGAGGTCTAGGTGTTCCAGGCGGCCGATGATGGAGTTCGGGTAGTACGCTCCGTAGGTTTTTGTGTCCAGGTGAAGGGACAGGTCGGATGCGAGGTCTAGGTGTTGCAGATGGCCGATGATGTAATCCGGGTGATGCGCTCTGAAGATTTTTGTGTCCAGGTGTCGGGACAGATCGGATGCGAGGTTTAGGCGTTCCAGGTAGCCGATGATGGAGTTTACGTGACGCGCTCCGTAGGTTTTTGTGTCCAGAGGCCAGGACAAATCGAATGCGAGGTCTAGGTGTTCCAGATGGTCGATGAGTCCGGGTAGTGCGCTCCGTAGGTTTTTGTGTCCAGGTGAAGGGACAGGTCGGATGCGAGGTCTAGGTGTTTAGATAGCCGATGATGGAGTCCAATTTAATATTATGATTTTCAAAATATTACCTGTATCTGAAATTTTGTGGCACTGTACTGCACTTTTTTGTACATATTCTGGATGTAGTTTACAAAATTTCTACCAAGAGATAGATTAGATTTGGTTTTTATTTTTTTGGTCGAGGGTTTAATTGTTCATTGAAATTTAAACAAATTTCAATGTTTTTATTTTTTTATTCAATCTAACCATAAAAAAAATGTCAATATGAAATCAAGTTATCTTTTGGTAGATTTTAAGTATTTGCTGCTAAAAATATATTGGATATTTCAGGTGAAGTCAGCAGCTCAAAATTTTAAAATCGCTCAAAACTCGTTTTCTTTTAGTTTTTTATGAACAAAAAATGTTTCTCAAATTTTAAATCGATATAAAAATAAAAAAACTATGCAACATTGAAAATTCAATTTTTTTGCAATTTTTGGTTAAAATCCATGTTTATTCATTTTTTAACTCAAAATCTTGAAACTTTTTGTATAGTACATTGATTGGCAAAAGGTTTGCATTTTTCTGTAGAATGTGCCAGTATTTATTTTATGACTCTTTTTGAAAGTCTCTGATTGGCTGCTTCTTAGTATACCTTCATCAAAGGATATTGAGGCTGCGGCCAAATATTCTTTATTCGACAAATTTTTTTGTATTCTTCTTCGAAAACCCTTCAAAATGCTTTTTTGATCAATACTGGCCGAGCAAAGGAAAAAAAAAGTGGATTTTTTGAAATATCAAGAAAAATCCATAATTTCAATTATTGATAACATGATTAATGAAACTGAACATTATTCATACATCTTATGGCATGGACCGTACCACTGAATTTTGTTAGAACATCAAGTAGAACATTATAAATATCTATTTTCAATAATATTAGGCTTACACAATAACCAATACCTAATTATGAATTAATAATAAATTAAGCTATAGAGGTTAATTACTATAAAGCTGTCAAAATGAAATCAGGCAACAGACTGATAATTTCATTCATAATTAGGTATCGCTTATTGTGTAAGCCTAATATTATTGAAAATAGATATTTCTAATGTTCTATTTGATGCTCTAACAAAATTCAGTGGTACGGTCCATGCCATAAGATGTATGAATAATATTCAGTTTCATTAATCATGTTATCAAAAATTGAAATTATGGATTTTTCTTGATATTTCAAAAAATTGTAACTTTTTTCCCTATGCTCGGCCAGTATTGATAAAAAGCATTTTGAAGGGTTTTTGAAGAAGAATACAAAAAAATTTGTCGAATAAAGAATATTTGGCCGCAGCCTCAATATCCTTTGATGAAGGTATACTAAGAAGCAGCCAATCAGAGACTTTCAAAAAGGGTCATAAAATAAATACTGGCACATTCTACAGAAAAATTCAAACCTTTTGCCAATCAATGTACTATACAAAAAGTTTCAAGATTTTCAGTTAAAAAATGAATAAACTTGGATTTTAACAAAAAATTGCAAAAAAATTGAATTTTCAATATTGCATAGCTTTTTTATTTTTGCAAATATCGACCTAAAATTTGAGGAACATTTTTTGTTCATAAAAACTAAAAGAAAACGAGTTTTGAGGGATTTTAAAATTTTGAGCTGCTGACTTCACGTGAAATATCCCATATACGTGAAACAACAGGAGGGTGTAACAAAATTTGAGACCAAGGGTTGAACTTCAAATGAACCTGAGTATGGTATATAAGTTGATCCGCATTTTAAAATATACACCTTCCATCATATAAACGCATAACTGCAAATTGAACATTTTAACAAAATTTGTATTATTAGAAGTATTGTCATTAATAATTACTTTGCATTATACTTGTCATGCTACTGAATGATTGGCAAAAGTAGAGCTACTATAATTTCATTGAGCTAGGCTCATAAGTTTCTTTAGCTTCTTTTCAAATTTTATGAGTTTTGTTGAAAAAAACGGAAAAGAATTAATTTTATGTCAAGACATCTAGTTTCTTATAAATAGATAACTAAATAAACTCATGTAATTGTAATTCTTTTCTGTTATAATTAAATATGTTCGCCCATACACCTTTCCTTATAACTAATAATTGTGCGTATTTCGTCTATACGCATTTTTGCATTATAAACAACTGTGCGTATTTCGTTTATACATATTTTTGATATTATAAATAATTGTGCGTATTTCGCTTGTACGAATTTTTTATTATAAATAATTGTGCGTATTTCGCCTATACGCATTTTTGTATGATAAATAATTGTGCGCATTTCGCATATACGCATTATTTATTATGAATAATTGTGCGTATTTCGCCTATACGCATTTTAATATTTACTATTTTTTTATTACAAACACATGTCAATTTGAACGTAATTACGTTCGAATAAGTATTTATTTATAATCACGATTTTTACTTATAGTATAAAATTACGTGATTAGTAATACTTTAAGTTTTGACATGTCCAACACCTATTAGCCAAAAACTACGGAGCGCACCACCTAAATATCGTCACCGGCTTCCCCGAAGACCTGGACCACGTATTAGATACGCCCTGATATCCAAACGCAAAAGACTACAAAGCGCACCACCTAGACCTCGTCATCGGCTACCCTGAACACATGCGTATTAGATGCGCCCTGATATTTTAATGCAAAAACCCTAGACTCCATCATCGGCTACCACAAAGACCTAAACCACGCATTTGATACGTTCCAACATCTAGAGACAAAAAACTACGGAGCGCACGACCTAGACATCATCATCGGCTACCCCGAACACTTTGCTACGTATTAGATGCGTCCTGGGATCTAAACGCAAAAAACTTCGGAGCGCATCACCTCGACTCCATCATTGACCACCTCAAAGACCTAGACGACGCATTCGATGCTTTCAATTATCGATAAGTAACACTTCCTTATAATAGTTGTCATTTCCGTATTAGCAGGTAGCAACCGTTACCGCTATAGTATTTCTCCCTTACAATTGAAGGTGGAAGCAATGTATACTAAAATCGTGTAACGCTGTTACGTCGGTATATGCCGCTGATCCAACGATCGTATAATTGTGTAATTGTTGTAGTATGAAAAGCAACATACCGTAAAAGTATGGGTCCCTTACTAAGATTGCTAAAACCACCTTACTTATATAGTAAAGGAACTCCTATACTCCACGAGTAAGCCGTTTTAACTGTAGCAGTAAGAGTTTTCTTTCCGTGTGCACCCGCAGAAAACTGTTACTTTTTGGGGAGATATAATTCGTACCTAAAAATCAGGTGTGCCCTAAATACTGACATTAGTCTAGGCACCAGGGGGGTTTCCGTGGCCGATGGATGTCCACGCCTCCACCAAACCTTTTCTTACGTATTTTTGTCTGCTGATTCTGAATTTCGAAGGTGGACAGTCGCCAGAATGTTAGTTTTTTGTTATTAACAATTTAATTGTTTAAACTGCGGCCAAATCAATATGATTAATTATAACTGAATCCTAACTGTCTAAAACTGTAGTAAATTGATCTAGAATTATGCACGTTTGCGCTCGAATTCGCGACTTATTGCACTAAATTTGCAATAATTCGGGTTCTAATCAAAATTTTTCAATTCTGAAAAAACGAGCATATTCTAGATCAATTTACTACAGTTTTAGGCAGTTAGGATTCAGTTATAATTAATCATATTGATTTGGCAGCAATTTAAACAATTAAATTGTTAATAACAAAAAACTAACAGTCTGGCGACGTTCCACCTTCGAAATTCAGAATCAGCAGTCAAAAATACGTAAGAAAAGCTTTGGCGGAAGTGTGGACATCCATCGGCCACGGAAACCCCCCTGGCGCCTAGACTACATCTCGAGTCTGTCGCGGGAGCGCAGACATTCAAGTATACCTTCGTCGTCCCTTCTCCGTCGTGTCCGCCTAGGTGATGTCCTCGGGAAGTGGTAGTTGCGTTGGCTGCCCTCGAGGAGAGTAGAATGATATGAAGACCTGTTGTTTTCTGCAGGAGCTCTTCGCCTAGAGCAAAACAAAATATATTAATAATGTTTTAGGCAGTAGGGATGAGGAGAGCAGTATCAAACTGCCAGGAACAGAGGAGTAGACAGATGGAAAGTTGGAGGCTAGGTTCGGCTATACTACAGGATAAAGTCCAAATCCGAAGTGAAGTACTTACTCGAGTGTCACGGAAGCGCGAACTACATTCAACTACGCCTTCGCCCTCCCTTCTCCGTTGTGTTCGCCTAGGTGATGTCCTCGGGAAGTGGTAGTTGCGTTGGCTGTCCTCGAGAAGAGTAGAATTATATGAAGACTTGTTGTCTTCTACAGGAGCTCTTTACCTAGGACAATACAAAATATATTAATAATGTATTAAGGAGTAGGGATGAGGATAGCAGTATCGAACTGCCAGGAACAGAGGAGTAGACCGATGGAAAGTTGGAGACTAGGTTCGGCTGTACTACAAGATACAGTCCAAATCCGAAGTGAAATACTTACTCGAGTCTGACACAGGAGATCAAACTATATTTATATACACCTTCGCTCTCACTTCTACGATATGTTTGTCTAGCTGATGTCTTCAAGACGTGGTAGTTGTGTTGGCTGCCCTGGAGGAGAGTAGAATTATATGAAGACGTGTTGTCTTCTGCAGGAGCTCTTCGCCTAGGGCAAAACGGAATATATTAATAAAGTGTTAAGCAGTATAGGAATGAGGATAGCAGTATCGACCTGCCAGAAACAGAGGAGTAGATAGATGGAAAGTTAAGATATCTGTAGAAAATGGAAAGGGTCTTTGGAATGAAAAGTCGAAAAAGTGCATGTGCATTTCCAACTAAGACCTCATCACCCTCGCTTAAAGTTTACCAGAATGTTAACACACAATCCAATACATGTTGAGGCATTGTATATTAAATTTTAGATCTTTTCAATCAGCCAGTGTACGGGAAATAACTTTTTTTCTTGAACATTTCTTAAAAAGAGCATACAAATTGCAATATCTCCACACTTGCTAATTATTTAGATTTGAAACTTGATAAACAATATCCCTCAGCATGTATTACATAGTGTGTGTAAAGTTTGAAATATTTGTAGAGAATGGAAAGGGATCTTTGAAATGAAAAGTCGAAAAAGCGCGTGTGCATTTCCAATGTAGACCTCCTCACCCTCGCTTAAAGTTTATGAGAATGTTTACACACAATCCAGTACATGCTGAGGCATTGTACATTAGGTTTCAGATCTACTCAATCAGCCAGTTTGGAGGAAATTACTTTTCTTTCTTAAAAATTTCCTGAAAAAGCACAAAAATTGCAATATCTCCAGACTTGCTAATTATGTAGATCTGAAACTTGATAAACCGTCCCTCAGCATGTATGCCATTATGTATGGAAAGTTTAAGATACTTGTAGGGAATGGAACGGGATCTTTGGAACGAATTGTCGAAAAGCCGCATGTGCATTTGCGACAAAAACCTCCTCACATTTTCTCATAGTTTACCAGAATGTTCTCACACAATGCAATGCATGCTGAGGCATTGCATATTGAGTTTCAGATATACTCCATCAGCCAGTTTGGAGGAAATGACTTTTCTTTCTTAAAAATTTCCTGAAAAAGCACAAAAATTGCAATATCTCCAGATTTGCTATTTATGTAGATCTGAAACTTGATAAGCTGTCCCTCAGCATATATTGCACGGTGTGTGTAAAGTTTAAGATATGTTGAGAGAATGGAAAGGGATCTTTGGACTGAAAAGTCGAAAAAGCGCAAGTGCATTTCCAACTTAAACCTCCTGACCATTGCTCAAAGCTTACCAGAATGTTAACACGCAATCCAATACATGTTAAGGCATTGTATATTAACTTTTAGATCTTTTCAATCAGCCAGTGTACGGGAAATAACTTTTTTTCTTGAACATTTCTTAAAAAGAGCATACAAATTGCAATATCTCCACACTTGCTAATTATTTAGATCTGAAAGTTGATAAACAATACCTCAGCATGTGTTACATAGTGTGTGTAAAGTTTGAAATATTTGTAGAGAATGGAAAGGGATCTTTGAAATGAAAAGTCGAAAAAGCGCGTGTGCATTTCCAATGTAGACCTCCTCACCCTCGCTTAAAGTGTGTGAGAATGTTTACACACAATCCAGTACATACTGAGGCATTGTATATTAGGTTTCAGATCTATTCAATCAGCCAGTTTGGAGGAAATTACTTTTCTTTCTTAAAAATTTCCTGAAAAAGCACAAAAATTGCAATATCTCCAGACTTACTAATTATGTAGATCTGAAACTTGATAAACTGTCCCTCAGCATGTATTCCATTATGTATCGAAAGTTTAAGATACTTGTAGGGAATGGAAAGGGATCTTTGGAACGAAATGTCAAAAAGCCGCATGTGCATTTGCGACAAAAACCTCCTCACTCTTTCTCATAGTTTACCAGAATGTTCTCACACAATGCAATGCATACTGAGGCACTGTATATTAAATTTAGATCTTTTCAATCAGCCAGTGTAGGGGAAATAACTTTTTTACTTGAACATTTCTTAAAAAGAGCATACAAATTGCAATATCTCCTCACTTGCTAATTATTTAGATCTTAAACTTGATAAACAGTCCCTCAGCATGTATTACATAGTGTGTGTAAAGTTTGAAATATTTGTAGAGAATGGAAAGGGATCTTTGAAATGAAAAGTCGAAAAAGCGCGTGTGCATTTCCAAGGTAGACCTCCTCATTCTCGTTTAAAGTTTATGAGAATGTTTACATACAATCCAGTACATGCTGAGGCATTGTATATTAGATTTCAGATCTACTCAATCAGCCAGTTTGGGGGAAATGACTTTTCTTGAAAATATTTTGAAAAATACACAGAAAATGCAGTATCTCCACACTTGCTGATTATTTAGATCTGTAATCTTTCGAATGAAAAGTCGAAAAAGCGCATCAAATCTATAGTTGGCCGTTGTTATTTATACGCCAGATTGCTAGATAGGTATACCTATATATACGTAAAACCTAACCTTCAATTTTCTTTAGCCGAAGAATTGACGCTTGATTAAAGAAAAAAATAGGCAAGGATTGACGCTTGACTAAAGAAATAATAGTCCCTTCCATCTCAGACTTTCAAAACAGTGATTTTTACACGTTTCTAAGTGGGTTATAACAGATCTGTCGTACAAATAACAACGCCGTAAAATAAATAAATTCTTGAATGACTTACTTTTCTGTCTTACGGCGGGGCCAAGTCCAAGCGGCACGGTCCGTTGGGTGTGCACGCACACGGTGCGGTACGGACGCTACGGTCTGCGAGGTGGGCGGCTGATGCGGCGCTCCAGGCTGCGCCGTCTGCGAGCGGTCCAGGCGGCAGGCACACCGATGACACGTCGATTAGCAATGGATAGAGGAGGGCACAGGTGGCGAAGGTGGCGGCGGAGGTGGTGGCGGCAACACGGGACCGCCTCCCGGAGGGCCTAGGCCCAGGCATCGGCGATGGACTGATGGCTCAGCTGTGCTGCAGCCAGCAGCGCATGCGCGTACACACACACGGGCAAGGCCGCGCCGCTGGCCGCTGCCGTCGCTGCCGTCGCCGACTCGCGAATCTCGCGATGCTACATATTACCCATATGGTACAATAATCTATTTTTTTTTTAATATTATGCATAATCATGGGTGCATTGCCCTCCGTAATGACATTATGAATCATTCTGCAAAGTTTCACGTCGATATTTTAAGGCATCTGAGAATGGCATTTGAACGAAATTTTCGTTCAAATGCCATTCTTAGACGCTTTTGAATATTGACTTGGCATTTTGCAGAATGATTAATAATGTAATTACGGAGGGCAATGCACTCATTATTTTTCATATATCGTTATATTTTTTTTTTTCTATTAAAAACAATATATTTTTTGCTCGGTCGGTAAAAATTGAGTTTGACACCCCCTTAACACTTTTAATGCGTATCACAATAATTTACAGTTTACATATGAATTAGAAAATAATAATAGAATAAACTTTTTGGGCATAACCATCATAAAAAAGAATAATAGATTAATTACAAATTGTTTTCAAAAATCAACGTCGTCCGGGAGAGTAATTAAATTTTCTTCAAATCATCCAGTACAGCAAAAGAAAAACATTGTCTACAACCTTGTCGATCGAGCAATACTATTGTCACATAAAAGATTCCACAAGGATAATTTGCGAAAAGTCCAAAGTATGTTACTGAACAATAATTATCCGTTAGAATTTATAAAAAGGAACATACACTACCGAAAAATATCTCTCAAACATAAACGCAAAAAAAGCAATGATAAATTCAAAAATCTTCCAAAAATTCAGCTGCCCTATTCCGTAGTCACCATTCATCAAAATTCTTTTTAACCATGAATTCGATTGGGAGGGCGCGGAAATTTTGGATAACGAAAGTAATTATAAAAAAAGATTAACGTCCGAAATGATGCATATCAAATGTCATAACAATAACATAAATAAGAAAGAAGACATTGTGACGTACACGACCAGTTCATAGTATACGCATCCATTCATGTTATATGCAAATTTTCCCATTCATAAACGCGAGATCAAAATATAAACAAACCAAAGGCACAAATGTATACAAACATGCGATTGCGTGCGCCAGCGAAAATTTTATTCATTTATTTATACATCGTCTCTGACGTCACCGTGTAAACATAAATATTGTCATGCGCAAGAGAGAAGACCAGACAATCGACTAGTATATAAAGGGCTCCGATTCTCGGAATCGGCACGCACTTGTGTCCGAGCTTGCCTTGAACACTGACCGATAAGCATTGCGCTTAGGTGAGTGATGCTGGCGACCCCCTTGCGCTCGTTAAACTTTGTAAATATTCTATTGTAATCTAATTTCATTTCCATACAAATAAACTCATTGAATATCATACTTATAGATATACTATTTGTCAAATCATATACCTAACCCTGGCATACTCAAGGAACTCTACCTTACCTACCTCCCACGGCACGATAGAAGGCCCTCTGCGCTGACTATTTACCCGGCAATCCTATCTCTCGGCACGATAGAAGGCCCTCTGCACCGACTATTTACCCGATTCCGACGCCGCACGGTAGCAGCCAATCAGCGCTAACTACTAACCTGCATAACCCACCTACCTTCTATCTGTATCTACGGCACGGACTCCGGCACACTGCGCGCCGGTATCTTACCCGAGAACAGAGGAAAAATTCCTAAATCGATATATGCTCGAGTCCAGTACATGAACTCTTAAAAATTATTATACTCTACCAAGTAACGACACCTAACTACATTTAAATAAACTCAAGTGTTAAAGTAAATACTCAAATCTGAGAGTTGTCATTACTTCGGTACGTTACAACTGGCGCCCGAACAGGGACTCGAGCAAACTAAAATCGTATAGCGGGAAATTTCAAAAAACAAAAAGGGTTATGATACCAGATCGGCATAATATCTTTTTGGAGAGTCGCATAGAAGCGCGGATTGTAGATATAACGACACGGGTCGATGAAGTCGAGGAAGCAGATCAACAGTATCACGCGGCGACTCAATATTTAATGGGCCAGATAAAAGAATTACGCGGTATCGTGAGTAAGCAAGGCCATGCTTTATTAACTATGTCAGAAGATCTTGCGGAAGCAAGGCAACGGGTAAATGAGCTTGACAGAGAAAACGAAAAATTGGGATTCACGGTAAAAGTTATCGCGAGTAAAATTTGCAAGAGCGAAAGAATGTTAAACATGAGGATGGATAGTATCGAAAACAAAATTCAGGATATATCCGATTCACTCAAAAAACTGTCGATCCGCGATAATTAATATATATGCTTTAAACAGGGAATAAAAATTCCAAGTAAAAATTAGTTTTTTACATAAATAAATAAATACGTTAGAGTCAAATTTCTATGTGGTAATTTCAATTAAAATTATTTAGATTCTTTTTTCTTATTACTGTCCACATTAAAGTTCCGTTCAATCATATATTCTATTAAAAGTTAAAATGGCGAAAGACCGCAAATCGGGAGTATTTATGCGCGAAATAAAAGACTCATTTAACGAGGAAGTAGAGAACGATAAGGAACGAAAACGTTTCGAATGGGAATGGGCGGTAACTGATGAATTACGATTGTTGGATGAACGGCAAAATGAGCTCTTAAATATGCTCGAAGGCCAAGACGAGGAAAATGACACGTCAAAATCGCCGAAATTAAGGGCAACGTTAGTCGCGATAATTCGAAATGAGATAAAAGAGAAATATGACGCATTAACACAGTCGGTCGAGAAAACTCGTATGGAAAAAAAAAAAGGGAACGCGCGGAATTAGTTACGGAAATAAATAAACTAAGAGGTCGGGTTCAGTTATTAGAAACCGAGAACGACAGTCTAATAGACAAGATATCCGCGCTGTCTCAAAACGATAATCAATCGGAAAATAACCGCGAACTAGACTCTAGGCTCGCAGAGTTAAAAAGAAATCTTTCACGAGAAGTTGATCAAATGAAATCGAACTTTGAGAAAGAAATTCTAGAATTGAAAAATGTGATTAAAGACTTAAAATCGCCGATGAAGAAAGGCAACTCTGGGAGCGAAGCGTCTCAAAAATAAAATTAGACATCCCCAAGTATCGAGGACTTGAGAATGAAAGGCCAGTTAAATTCTTGTCAGAGTTCGAAAAATATATAAATGTGGTTAAACCAAATTTCGATCAACTCTTATGCCTTATTTCTCAAGCACTCGAGGGTGATGCCAAGGATTGGTGGTACCTACAAGAGTCAGAAATCGACTCGTACGACCAATTTACAGAACGGTTTCGCGAACGATACTGGAGCGCGAATACACAAAGAACCGCGAAGCGAAAGATAGAATTCGGTCAGCACCAGCCGGGGGGCAAGCTTAATCGCGTTGAATACGCAACGAGTTTGTTCGGTTTAGGCAAAGAGCTAGATCTCGAGTATACAGAGACTGAGTTTGTTGTACGCATTAGCGAACATTTCGAAAGAAATATTCGGCACGCGGTTTTAGGACGGCAAGTCAAAGATAAAAATATGTTGTTGAAAATATTAGCTGATTATGACGGAGACGACCAACGTCACCGAAAACACGACAAAATGGGCCACAGCAAACCCAGTCCTCCTTCAGATACGGCTAACACGCAAAATAAATCGTATAACAAGCCATACCAGTGGCAATCGAAAAATGTGAACATAAACGAGTTACAAACAGCGACGCCGCCGGAAATAAAGGAGAAAACTCCGCCAAAAACGAATCAAACAAACGAGAAAAAGTCAGCACGAAAGCAGAGAAACGAACGGAATAAAGAATTAATCCGAAGCTACGACGAGGTTGACGTGAATAACATAAATTTAGAAAACATTAATACCGAAAATTCGGGAAACGCATAACAGTTGCTTGCTGCATGTCAAAAAGTAAACCGCAACAAGCAACTCAATCGGAGAATAAAAATTGTAATAAAGATATCTCTTCTATACTGGAGGACCCGCGAGAAAATCTTTTGTACGATGTAGAACCAGAAGGTCTAAATACGAAAGAAACGCGTTGTCCGGAGGTAAATATCAAAGTCGAAGACATAGAGGTAAAAGCCCTAATTGATACAGGAAGTGAGATCACTTGCATCTCCGAGGAATTTTATTACGCTAATGCAAAAGCATTCGGGACGCGACCTAAACTACCGATAAGTGGAAAATTCATAAAGGGAGCAACAGGCGCAAAGTCGTCGCGGATAAAACTCCAAGTTCTTCTAAACGTTGAAATTGCAAAATTAAAACTAGATATTATATTTATAGTAGTGCCAAAATTGGTCAAACCATGCATCATTGGATATGATACGCAAAAAGCTCTTAGTATGCTAATAGATACCGGCAAAGAAGAAATACTCTTAACCATTAACGATCAATATGTTCATTGTTCTTATAAGGAGACCATAATGTACTCAGAAGAGTATGCGTCTCTTAGAATCGAACGATCGTATGAGTCCGAATGCGGAAACGCTGACTCATACGATGATCTCATTGCTTATGATCTTTCTTACGAAGTCTCGATAGAAGAGATCGAAGAAAAGATCAAATTATGCAAAAATCTAAAAAATTCCCAAAGGGATAAACTTAAGTGCTTAATAGTACAATACAAAGAGGTATTTCAGAAACGCCCAGGTCTATTATCTAACTATGAGTATACGTTTAAAATAAAAGATGATGCACCCTTTTATTCAAAACCGTATCCCATCCCTATAAACTATAGAGATAAAGTTAAAATTGAAATCAACAAATGGCAAGAACTTGGAATAATTCGGCGTTCGACGAGTCCATATATAAACCCTCTCGTAGTTGTAATTAAAAAAGACGGATCCATCCGCCTATGCTTAGATGCACGTAAACTAAACGAAAAATTAGTAAATGATTATGAATCCCCTCCTGGTGTAGAGGAGATATTTTTAAGATGTAAAAACGTAAACTTTTTATCCAGCTTTGATTTAACGAGTAGTTTCCATCAAATAAAGCTTTCAGAAGAAAGTAGGAAATATACCGCGTTCATTTGCGAAAATAAAGTTTACGAATTCAATGTAGTACCATTCGGTATAAAAACAAGTAGCGCAGCGCTAATAAGAGGTCTAGACCTAGCCGTCGCGGGTCTCGAAGATTTTCTTATAACTTTTGTAGACGACTTACTATGTATTTCAAAAGATTTCGATAGTCATTTACAAAATATAAAATCATTATTTGAGAATTTACTAAAAAACAATCTGAGGATAAGTTTAAAAAAATCAAAGTTAGTACAGGAAGAAATAAAATTCCTGGGTCATATGTTAACACCTGAAGGAATAAAACCAGACCCAGAAAAAGTTAGAACAATCAAAAACTTTAAGAAACCTAGAAATGTTAGGGAACTGCAAGGATTTCTCGGGTTTGTGAATTTCTATACGAAATTCGCGAGAAATTACTCGGCTCTTACCGTTCCGCTTCTAAACTTGTTAAAACAGGGTAAGAAGTATGAATGGACAGGCGAACATGACAAAGCTTTCAATGACATTAAAAATATATTCGATGAGCATATCATATTATAATATGCGGACCCGCAACGTCCATTCATACTCACTACCGACGCGAGCGACTACGCGATAGCTGCAGTGCTATCGCAGGTAAACGATCAAAGCGAAGAACAAATTGTCACGTTCGTTAGCCGTACGCTGAAGGGGAGTGAATGCTCTTACTTTACAACTGAGAAAGAGATGTTAGCTATAGTTTGGGCTTTAACACGTTTAGATACGTACTTACGGGGGGCACCGAAAATCATCGTACGAACCGATCACGAAGCTCTCACTTTCCTCAAACATTGTAAATTTAATAATGCTAGACTACGGAGGTGGAGCCTTGCGATCCAAGACTTCTGCTTAGAACCGGTATACTTGCCGGGACGCAAGAACACCGTCGCCGATTACCTAAGCCGTCAGGTACACGACTATCCAGAGGAATCGGGTCGGCAAAATGAAATCATAATCGCTTCAATACTCATGCAAAAACCGAGTCGCGAATTGATAAATAGCTTTAAAAATTTGAAGACATTACAGAAAAATGACCCGTATATTAACAAATTAATTACGGAGATTCAAAATAACGAAGGAATACAAAAACGCTATGTGCTTAAAAATGGTTTAATGCAAAAAATTGCATTAAATAATAATAGAATCACATTACCCGAAAGCCTTCTGGATAGTTTGATACGGGAAACCCATGAAATACATGGCCACATTGGTGCTTCGAAAATATATAAAATGATAAATGAACATTTCTCGGCACCGAAATTAAAACAAAAAATTTATACAATACTTCGTACATGTGATACGTGCCAACGAACAAAATATTTAACATATAAACTTAATGAACACGTCCAACCAATATTAACAGAAAAACCCAATGACACGCTGTCAATAGACTTTTTTGGGCCTTTACCGACGTCAACGGGGGGCGTTAAATACCTGTTAACAACGGTAGACGTATTCAGTAAGTACGTGGTCATGTATCCTATAAAAAGGCAAACACTGCGACCGTGATCAGAAAAATCTTCGGTGATTACGTTAGCAACTACGGTAAACCGAAAGCGATACTTTCTGACCACGGGACACAGTTTACTTCAAGTAAATGGGAGAAAAAACTCAGAGAGGAAGGAATACAACCGGTATTCTCTTCCATCAGACACCCACAAAGTAACCCGGTCGAACGGGTACACCGAGAACTTGGGCGTTTTTTCCGAACGTTTGTAAGGGACCGACATACCAGCTGGGCTAGATACGTTGAGATTATACAAAACATTATTAACGTAACGCATCATGAGACCACGGGGTTTACACCGATGGAGCTCCATTTAAATATCAAGCCTACGCGGATATGGGAAAAGTGGTTGCCCATAATAGAGACAAATAAAGTCACGCATGAACAAAAAGTATTTCTTGCTCGCGAACGAGCGCATTCATTCTTAAAAAAGCGAGCGTTCCGAAAAAACGTCCAAACGCGACACTTTGAGTTTAAGGTAGACGATAGGGTTTTAGTAAAATCACTAAACGTATCAGATGCGGCGGAAAGAAAGATCGCGGAGTTCTTTCACGTATACGAGGGACCATACACGATTACGCAAAAAATCGGGCCCGATACGTATGTATTATTAGACGTAGAAACAAATAGGGAACGCGGAAAGTTTCATGTACAAAATTTAAAGCCTTACTTTTAAGTATTTATTGTTTACTAAGGGTCTCGGTGAAGGTAAACATACACCGAAACTCGTAGCAGAATAAATGTAAATAAGAATTTCAAGAAAAATTAAAATCGAGCCATATGATGTCAGTCGTTTGTCAAACATGCCCGAGCAAGGTACTGAACGGGAAAATTTCTCGAAACGCGATGCCGCGGTTCAAAGTGGTACAGTGGTGTGGCCCCCGTGGCACATTAAGTGCTCAGCGCGGAGAAGCGCATCAGGGAAGCCATGGCCAACAACGCACGGCGCATACCGGAGCGGACGAGCGGTACAGGCGAAACCGTACATGGTCAACCGGTCCACCCAAACCACCAGGGGGAGCAAGGTAGATCCACCACCAACTCCACCACCAACTCCACCACCAACTCCATCTACATCTCGGCACGTAGTAAAGGAGTATGTGCCGACGCCCATACGTCGTCCTCCAATTGACGAATACTTAAGATTACGTCAAATCGCCCGACGTATGCAGAACGTGCCACGCCCTATAAGCCCGTTGTCCCCGGAATTTTCGCCGGACCCACCACCAACGTCATCACCACCAGAGCCATCGCCGTCTTCAAAAAAAAAACGAAGAAATGAAACGTACCAGGGTGCTATCACTTTCTGATTTTTGTACATAGCGCAAATAAAAACTTAGTCAAAATTAAAGGTTTCTATTGTATTCATTTTCCGAACAGAACCATTTAATTTGGGGGGCAATGTGACGTACACGACCAGTTCATAGTATACGCATCCATTCATGTTATATGCAAATTTTCCCATTCATAAACGCGAGATCAAAATATAAACAAACCAAAGGCACAAATGTATACAAACATGCGATTGCGTGCGCCAGCGAAAATTTTATTCATTTATTTATACATCGTCTCTGACGTCACCGTGTAAACATAAATATTGTCATGCGCAAGAGAGAAGACCAGACAATCGACTAGTATATAAAGGGCTCCGATTCTCGGAATCGGCACGCACTTGTGTCCGAGCTTGCCTTGAACACTGACCGATAAGCATTGCGCTTAGGTGAGTGATGCTGGCGACCCCTTGCGCTCGTTAAACTTTGTAAATATTCTATTGTAATCTAATTTCATTTCCATACAAATAAACTCATTGAATATCATACTTATAGATATACTATTTGTCAAATCATATACCTAACCCTGGCATACTCAAGGAACTCTACCTTACCTACCTCCCACGGCACGATAGAAGGCCCTCTGCGCTGACTATTTACCCGGCAATCCTATCTCTCGGCACGATAGAAGGCCCTCTGCGCCGACTATTTACCCGATTCCGACGCAGCACGGTAGCAGCCAATCAGCGCTAACTACTAACCTGTATAACCCACCTACCTTCTATCTGTATCTACGGCACGGACTCCGGCACACTGCGCGCCGGTATCTTACCCGAGAACAGAGGAAAAATTCCTAAATCGATATATGCTCGAGTCCAGTACATGAACTCTTAAAAAATTATTATACTCTACCAAGTAACGACACCTAACTACATTTAAATAAACTCAAGTGTTAAAGTAAATACTCAAATCGGAGAGTTGTCATTACTTCGGTACGTTACAACATATTTACTCTTAATAAATCATATTTTCCGGTACTAAGGAGATTCAAATGCTAACGAACTGGTGTTATTGTTTTTGTTCCACTTGTATACTCATCTTAGCTGTGTATATAAGCGCGAATTTATATGTCTATTTCGTCGCATTTCCGATAAGTTAAAAATTCGGCGTAATAATGTCGTCCGTTTTGACTTGTTAACATGGGTTAACATACAACAAAAATTGTTAAGAGGTATTGTTGCGTTTGTTTTCTGTATACAAATTAGCATTGTCTATATATATATATATACACATTATAACTTTTTTAACAATAAAACTTTTTTAGCCTGAAGAGGTTGATGGATTAGTCAACGAAACGTTGCTCATAATACTTAAGAAATAAACTTGTTTTATTTCGTATATTACCCCCGCCTGATCGAGAAAAGTATAATTTCTACCATAAAACCATGGAGGGTGAAAAAATCTTCAATTTACATTAATTATGTATTAAGAAAACATATTGAAAATTATATATTTTATTCCATTTTTTCCACATCACCTTGGAGGTAAATAGAAAGATGCGTTTTATTTTTAAGTGGTATACCCAGTAGGCCTAATCTACTGTCTTTGTCACTATAAAATTTCAGAAAACATTAAAATTGTTACAATAAAAGTATATTTCTTTATAATATAATATATTGTAACGGCAGGCGCGTCTGTGTGTGTATGTGCACGAACACGGAGCTCGGATCGAGCCGATCCCCGACGCACGGTATACACACAGGTAGTTGACCGAAAACATAAACATACCGCGGCTTTGGAGAAGGCAAGGCCGATAATTGCGGCATGAGGATTCACAAATAGAGTCGGGCTTGTCCTGGTATTTCTCCGGGGGCTTGCGTGTGTGTGTGTAGTTGCTCGCACGTGTAGCTGTGCGAAAAGTACCGAGCGCAACTACGACACACAATGAGCCCCGAAATGAAAACTCGCGACAACCTTGCGCGAGGGGGAAGGAGAGCGAGAGAAAGAGCCCGGCAGTATCGCTTCTGCCGTAGCTAAGGCAGCTGCTCGTCACCCGTGCGTGAAGACTTGGAGAGTCAGAGTGTAGTGCACGAGAGGGAGAGAGAGAGACGCCGTAACGAGCGGTGCAATAGTGCAGCGAAGGAGAGAGAGACGCAGCACGGCGCCGAGAGCCGCCTTCCCTCGTGGTCGAGAGAGAGAGACAGAGAGAGAGAGAGCCACGCTCAACCGCGGCCGAGAGCGCAAGTGAGAGAGGAAGGGAGCATCGCGGCTGAAGCCAGCTACGGCCGAGCCGACTCGCGGGAGCGGGGGAGAGAGCGAGAGCCCCGCGGCCGAGAGAAGAGGGGAGAGAGAGAGAGAGAGACGCCGCAGCACACGGCAGCCGACGCCGCCGAGAGGGTCCGATCAAGTCCTGACTATAGGCGACGGAGGTAAGTCCTGGCCAGGCGATCGCGTGCCTCCCCCCGAGGACGACGAGCGTCCGGGGAGCGAGACCCGCGCGAGTGAGTGAGGCCGCCGACGCGCGCGCGAGAGTCGATCGCGCGCGGCGATCGGCCTACGTCGGCGCGAGCCGCTTTTGCGCGTACGTGTGTGCGACCACGCACACACATGCTTCGCGTGCGCGGGCGCAGCATCCGAATCGGCGCGTACCTAGAGTACGCGCCGCGCGTGTAAAGAGTGAACAGCCTCCAGAGGCAATAAAGATAATTCGTTGCTTTTACTTGTTCGCGTATTATTTCACGCATCCTACTTTCCATTCCATATTCGGTGGCACGGTGAAGAATACCGCCGGCCTCCGCGGTCGCGAGTACGTAGTACTCGCGTGATAACTGAGCAGCTGGGGCAGCACGCTCGAGAGAGAGCGCGACGACGAAGTCGCGCGTTGTAACGGAGCGAAAAGGCGCGGCTGCTGCTGAAAGCAGCCGAAGGCGAGCAACAGCACGGAGCTGACGGGCCGCTAATCATCGAGGCTTGGCACGAGTAAGTGCTCGCGCCTGTCAATTGCTGCGCCGTTCATCGGCAAGTCCGCGTTGAGATATAGCGCATCGAGGACAGCTTTTAGCCCGTTACAATATATTTCGTAAAATTAAATTTAATAATTAAATGATTTGAATTACCTGATAATAAGTTAAATTCTTCGAAATGTTTTATTCAATTTTTGAATTGTTTTTTTATTTTTTTTTTTTTATATTTTATTTTTTTTACCCCCCTCGCCCCCCCGCCCCCCTCAGACCCCCCTCGTGAGCCCCCTCAGGCCTTCCTCATTTAAATGATTACTTAAAAGTTTATTTTTTTCATGTATTTTTCATATGTTTTATTAATTAGGTAGTATATACAGGTGTAACGTTTAAGAGTAATTTTGAATTCTTAATTTCTGAAATAAAAGAGTAAATTATTGAGAAAATTACACTAATTATATATAAAAATATATTTTATGTTTATTTCATATATTATATAAAATTAATAATTTATATTTTTCATATGTTTTATTAATAGGGTAATATTTATAGATGTAACGCTTAAGAGTAGTTTTGAATTCTTAATTTCTAAAATAAAAGAGTAAATTATTAAGAAAATTACATTAATTATATATTAAGATATATTTTATTCTATTTTTTCCACATCACTTTGGAGGTAAAGAGAAAGATGCGTTTTATTTTTAAGTGGTATCCCCAGTAGGCCTAAGCCACTGTCTTTGTCACTATAAAATTTCAGAAAGCATTAAAATTGTTACAATAAAAGTATATTTTTTTATAATATAATATATATGTGGGAAAATTAAATTTAATAATTAAATGATTTGAATTACCTGATAATAAGTTAAATTCTTCGAAATGTTTTATTCAATTTTTGAATTGTTTTTTTATTTATTATTTTTTTTTATATTTAATATTTTCTGATATGCTATTTAAAATTTTTCAATGTTATTTGTATATTCCATTGTCCTAAATGAAAGAAAAAATATTGTTGTTTTAATTAACTAAAAATTAATTCAAAAAATTAATTAATTAATAATTATATAAAAATTTACCTAAAAAACGAAATTCAATTATTGTAAAGAAAGATTTTTAAATTCTTCTAAAATTTTGTCAAATTTAAGTTTTCCAATTTTGAGTTTTGTATTTTACTGATGATTTAGTTTTTTTAATTTATCTTTTTCAATAATTTTATCTGATTCTAGATTAATCATGTATTCCATATAATTTTGTTCATATTCTAAATAGTCTAAAACTAATAATTTATTATGTATTTATTATTATTATAGAATAACGAATAAATATATTGTTGTTTTTTATAATTTACTTTCGTTCTGTGTAGTCGACATATTCTAAAAAGAAAAATATTTGAAAATTAATTATCTAAAATTTCTTTCCAAACGATATTTATAATTTCTTCTTTATTTTCTGAATTATTTTCAATAAAAATTTTATCTAGGTTTTTACATCTTGATAATGCTACATATAATTGACCATGAGAAAATAATGGTCTTCTAATATATATTCCACACTATC
Source organism: Torymus aiolomorphi (assembly GCA_036365515.1). Taxonomy (NCBI): domain Eukaryota; kingdom Metazoa; phylum Arthropoda; class Insecta; order Hymenoptera; family Torymidae; genus Torymus; species Torymus aiolomorphi. The sequence continues at coordinate 219,729,752 of CM070874.1, forward strand.
AAAACTTTGACCTTGTGATTTATTAAGAGTCATAGTAAACGCTAATATTAAAGGAAATTATTTTCTATATAATATAAATGGTAATGATGAAGAGTTGCCAGTGTTTAATGTAGTTCGAGGAATAAAAACTATGTTTCCAGAGTTTTCACCTGTAGTTATTTCCGCTTCTATGTTGTATTTAAATAATTTAGTAATTTTTAATCGTGTTCCATTACATAATCCATCGTTAATACTTAAATTTCTTATTAACATTACAATAGTATTTATTTTAAGTTTTAATTTATATGGTGGTAGTCCTTCACGTATATTATTTAAAGTTTCAATCGGGTAATTAATATGGATGTTATCATCACATAAATCTAGATCTTTATGAGTAGCATAATCTAACCTATAATACGTATTTTCTTCAGTATTATAACGAAGTTCCAGGATAAAATACGGAGAAAATAAGAATCTCGATTCTCCGTATTCTATCGAACTCATTTGATTCTCATTCCCGCGAATACACGCATCTCGAGCGTTTGTTGACATCGCTCGAACGATGTATTCGCGATCTGCGCGGGGGCTGCGCGACTTTGGCGGTTGCAAAGTCGCGCTCGATTCATTTTTGAATCAGATTCTCTCGGGCTGTCAAACCGCGCGTGCACGAGTTAATTTGATCGTCCGCGAAGAAAACGGTATCGTGCGTCCTTACCGGTGCAGAGCAGCGCCCGTCCATGTACCGTCCACGGAGAGCAGCGCACGTGAACAATCCGAGCCACTCCTGGGGTCCGAAGCGTCCGTAGGTGCAGGCTGGATGTTAGGACTCGGCCTGAACACTCCGAAGTCGACCGGAGGATAAGGCCTGACGCAAGAGCGGATTCGTGAGCGAGCGACGAGAGGAGTGCACTCCTCTCCCGGTAAGACTCTTTATACTTCCCGCGCAGCGATTTATTTGTGTATTTTCGACTCGCAGCGGCGAGTGGCCGGTGGTGCGTTCACTGGCCCAGCGAAAATAGATACCTTGATCCGCCCGCGCCGAGCGGCGGATCCCGTCTTCTTGTCGGCGCGCAACGCGACGCGTTTTTGATGTAAATGATTATTTAGAATAGACCTTGTTATTGTGCTGTGAAATAATTGAGGCTATTCTTCATATATCGACCTTAACCTAACCTTCTCCCGGATACCGCCGCCTCCGCGGGAAAACGACTCCGCTGGTCGTTTTCATATCTGAACATAGCGGCCGCGCGCTTTACTCTTTGAGCGCGCGCTTTTAACTCAGCGATTCAATTAGTTGGAAAGCGAAGTTCGCGTGCGATATTCGCGTTATTTTTCTGTAAATTCTTTTTTTTTCACGCATCCTGTTACAATGGCGCCCTAACGTGTTGGGTTTAAGGAGAAGGTTAGCGGCCGGTACATTCGAGACCGGCCTATTGAAATCGCGTTTCGTTTAAATTCGCCTGCTCGCGAATCACTGCACCGGACTAATCAGCAGACGGCCAATGGCCATAAGCCGTTATAGCTGATAGGCGCAGTGATTTAAAGTCGCCAAGTCGTGGTGCCGGGCGTAAACAAACAGACAAGAAGACTCGCGGCGCGCATAGAAACATAAACACAAAACAGCAGATTGCTTGTTTTTGTAGGTGTTTATGTTTATGCTCGGGCAGTATTGTGTATACTCGTCCCGAGCCTTTTAAACTGCTGTAAAGCCAGGGCGAGAGCATTTAAACGACGATTGTAGTTGTTTTCGTCGTCATATGTGGCGAAATTAAATTCCTTTTTTTTTTGAGGCGAGATTTTAAGCGATTTTCACGCGATTTTTTTTGGAATAGTGTGACCGTGCCTGTGCGTGCAGCCGGTCGAAAGTGACAACACTTTCATTCCTTTTTTTTTTATTGCGGGATTTAGTCAAATCGGTATCTTCGCTAAAAATTTTTTTTGGAATTACCACGCTCTCTCCCTAGCTAGCTGCATCGAGATACGTCGTTCTCGAGCGGCATGGGACAATTGTGTGTGATAGTTAGGATTCTAACATTGTAATTTGCGTAACAGACGACCAATTCGAGAGAGAATCTCAGCAGTTAGTTGCGCACACAAAAAATTCGTCGTCAACTTTTTGTATAATCGGTCTAGCTTCAGAAGATGGAATCAGCAACCTCAGAAGAACTAGCCGAATCGATGGAGCAGTGGCGCAAAAATCTAGAGTTGAGCTTCCAAGCTGTAATAGAAGCAAATATAGCTCTAGATTTAAGAAGTACTAGATGTATCGAGGGGGATTCTAGGCTAATCACTCAATGGCTGATGGAAATTACAACCCGGCCCATTTCACACAAGAAATAAGTGGAAGTGCAATTGAGCAGTTCACAAGGAGACTCGAATTGAGGAATAAGTACGTCAACGGAACGATACTCAACGCAAGTAGAGCTCCAAGAGATGAACTACAACGCAGATCCCTCGACCCACAGCCTGTTTCAGCAATTGACTTCGAATAAAGCAGTCGACAACAACTTGCTGAGATCCATGAACACAAATGTATTGCAGATCATGGATCAAAGAGCAGGCAGTCCTCCCGACGTAAGAAACGCGGCTCTCACGTTACTATGGAGCCCTTAAACTCAGGCGGGAGGATTGAGTGAGGTCCAGATGCAACTAAAGTGCAGCAAAGCCTGGGGGAGGGGAGATTCCCCGTTCTCCTCCCAGTCCGAAGGATCCGAGAACGCGAGTCTCGGGGAATGCAGACCGCTCATGGATTTCGGATAGCTGTGCCGCAACTTTACCATCGCCAGCAATTTCAGCGTCCATCCATGAAATCGACGTCGGAGTAAGCACAGCCTGGGGGAGGGGAGATCCTCCAAGCTTCCCTCTATTCGCGAAGTCTGATACTCCACGTCGCTTGGCGTATACAGACTGCCTGAAGGCACCGAACGGCTGTGCTGAATACTCACAAGCTCAAAACGACGGAGTAAATACAGCCTGGGGGAGGGAAGATTCTCCAAGCTCCCCCTGTCCGGAACGTCCGATATAAGCCGCTTGGAGAATATATCGGAGGCGGACGGCTGTGTTACCGTCTCTCAGACTCCTGAAGACGAAGAACAGCCAAGCCTTCCAAGGAACAGCGAGAGAAAGATCGACAATCTGGTGACGGCACAACTGGCGGACAGCACGTCGATTATCTCGCAACTCTTTGACGCATCAATGCAAACAGAAATTGAGCGTCGTTGCGAGTGTAAGTGTAATAGGACTCGCAAATTGGAGGAGGAGAAATTTAGACGCTTAAGCGAAGAAGTGAGACGGCTGCACGACGAGCTACACCAGCTGCGAGTGCAAATGTCGTCGCTTCATGATTGAGCTGCGTCTAACAAGATCCGAGTTGCAGGCGCAACCAAGCGCTCTGCCAAGTCGTGACCTCGATCGGGCCAAGGAACTAGGGACAACCTCAAGTCGTTCCAAAGCCCGCAAAAGTCCAGCTCGACAGGGAAAAAGGAGGCGTATGCATCGGCCACGCAACATCCTCTAAGGTCACCCAAAGGAGACCAACACAAGAAACCCTCGAGCGGACCCGGTTCGAACGAAGAGGTGGGTTAGAATCCGTGGACAACGGTAATTTCTCGACGCCGCAAACGGCGGTCAACTAAGCCAAACTTGGCCACTCGAGAATACCGCTCATCAAGGTCGAGGAACACGCTCGGATCATATAACTCCTCACCACCGAGTCCAACAAGAAAATTGTGTTGGACGTGCCAGTCATCGACGCATATTCACTGGGCCTGCCTGGAGTGGCAACAGCGCCCGAAGAGGACAAGAAGACGAGACGACCTCCAAAACGCCCTTCCCAAGAGGAGCGAAGGCGGTTGTCGACCGGAGCCTCAGCGCCATGAAAGGCGACAGCCTCCGGTCCGTCAAGCATCATATGACGAGTCCCGACCACCGTTGAAGTTCAGCAGACTCACGGTGAAGAGGAACCCACCGTGCGCATGCGTACGATCCCTCGACGTGTATCAAGTAGTTGCCGTTTTGATGCAAGTGGTAACCAGCGCGTATCCGGGCCTGTCGCTCAGCTCGTCAACGCCGCCGTTGACGTAAAGTCTTGCTGAATGAGGGCCCCGGTATCGAATTGCTTCTCTCCCGCTACGCAACGGCTGGGAGAGGGGTATAACGGAGTTCCAGCATAAAATACGGAGAAAATAAGAATCTCGATTCTCCGTATTCTATCGAACTCGTTTGACTCTCGTTCCCGCGAATTCAGCCATCTCGAGCGTTTGTTGAAATCGCTCGAACGATGTATTCGCGATCTGCGCGGGGGGCTGCGCGACTTTGGCGGTTGCAAAGTCGCGCTCGATTCATTTTTGAATCAGATTCTCTCGTGCTGTCAAACCGCGCGTACGCGAGTTAATTTGATCATCTACGAAGAAAACGGTATCGTGCGTCCTCACCGGTGCAGAGCAGCGCCCGTACACGTAGCGACCACGAAGAGCAGCGCACGTGAGCAATCCGAGCCACTCCTGGGGTCCGAAGCGTCTATAGGGGAACGCTGGACGTTAGAACTCGGCGTGAACACTCCGAAGTCGACCGGAGGATAAGGCCTGACGCAGGAGCGGATTCCTGAGGGAGCGACGAGAGGAGTGCAATCCTCTCCCGGTAAGCCTCTTTGTACTTCCCGCGTAGCGATTTATTTGAGTATTTTCGACTCGCAGCGGCGAGTGGCCGGTGGTGCGTTCACCGGCCCAGCGAAAATAGATACCTTGATCCGCCCGCGTTTTTTATGTAAATGATTATTTAGAATAGACCTTGTTATTGTGCTGTGAAATAATTGAGGCTATTCTTCATTTATCGACCTTAACCTAACCTTCTCCCTGATACCCCCGCCTCCGCGGGAAAACGACTCCGCTGGTCGTTTTCATATCTGAGCATCGCGGCTGCGCGCTTTACTCTTTGAGCGCGCGCTTTTAACTCAGCGATCCAATTAGTTCGATAGCGAAGTTCGCGTGCGATCTTCGCGTTGTTTTCGGGATTCCAGGAGCAGATCCCCGGGCAAGTCATTTTAGTCTGACACCCGCGGCACCGTGTTCTAGGGCATCGCTGGCCTGTGGCTTTTTGGGATCTTACCCCGCAAGCCATCCCGTTACAGTATTTAAAAGTTTTTAAATTTTATTATTTAAAATATTTGCATCTTCATTATGTGATGTTAGTATAAATCTATTTATTGATATACTACAATTTATATTTTCATATATTTTAAAACAAACATCGTTTGTTTTAAAACTATCAGGTATAACAAATGAATTAAATTTACCTTCTCCAATATCTAATAAAAATGAAGCAAACATTATATCTTTTGAACGAATATTTGTTTTCAAATACATTATATTAAATAATGACCAAAGATTTGAATATTTTATTGTTTCTTGAATTATTGTGCTTCTACAACCATTTTTAACAACAGGGAGAATTTGTCTAAAATCACCTCCTAAATTAATAATGTTGCTCCTAATGGTAGATTATTATTACAAACATCTTGTAAAGTTTTATCAACAATTTCTAAAGCTTTACGTGGAATCATTGACGCTTCATCCCAAATAATCGCAAAAACTTCACGAAATTTTTTTTTATCTGATTCAAATTTTAAAAATGCACTTTCAATATTGTTTAAATCTAAAGGTAATCTAAAAGTTCTATGACTGGTCATACCTTTTGATAATAGTATAGATGCTATACCAGTCCAAGCCATTGATATAATTTTTTGTTCTGTTGACAAAAAATAATAAATTAAAGTTTTATATAAAAACGTTTTACCTGAACCTCCAGGACCATCAATAAAGTTAATTTTATGTTCATTATTTAATATTTGTGTAAAAATTGTTTTTTGATCTGTGTTTAATTGGCTATAGTAATTATTAAACATTTGTTTACAGAATAAAATATTTTCTTTATTATTTTCATTATTTGTATCGAAAATTTCATCAGGGTCAGGTAATCCAAAATCTTTACAAGACATTTCTTCAACTTTTAAAATTTCGTTTATATGATGAAGAGCTCGGTTATTTTTATTATTGTCAAAATCTTCTGTAAAATATTTATTAAATTCTGTCCAAATAGTATTACCATTAATGTTATCTGTTATTAAAAACCAAGTAAAAAATTTACGCAATTGAACAGGTAACATTATATATAACATTATATACAAGCTTCTTCAAAAATTTTGTCAATCTGTAAATCATCTTCGATTAGACCCATTTGTATTGCTCTTTCTTTGTAAGTATTATATGTTTTATTTTCAAATGTACGTAATTCTTCAAAAGATGTTGCGCCTTTAACACGATTTAAAATTAATTTTAAATGAAATCTTTCAATATCTCTTGGAGATACTACATTTAAACGTCCTATAGCAACAAGTTTAGTTCTCATTGACGTTTTATCCAAGTTTTATTCTTAAAATTATAATATTTTGGTATATTAACGTATTTAATATTTTTTGCAATTTTATCTTTTTTATTTAATTCAAACCACGAAGTTAATGTAGTTTTCCAGTTATCTAAAGCTTTTTCCTCTTTATTTTCTTCGAAAATTATATTTTGTTTATTATCGGTGTGAATTGCTAAACGTATTACGGTGTGACTTCTACCACATAAAGGAAATTCTTGTAATCTCCATCCTGCTTCCATGGGAATCAAATATCTACCATCTTATTATGTTTGAGATCGTCAACTTCTTCGTGAGCTTCACATATCTGTGGTTGCATCCCTTTTATGACCCCGAAAACCTATGAGTAACAATTTTCATCGACATTCTTAAAGATTTAAATCTTGGATACAATTCATTATGGACTAGGCTTACTGGGGATACCACTTAAAAATAAAACGCATCTTTCTATTTACCTCCAAGGTGATGTGGAAAAAATGGAATAAAATATATCTAAATATATAATTAATGTAATTTTCTTAATAATTTACTCTTTTATTTCAGAAAATAAGAATTCAAAACTACTCTTAAGCGTTACATCTATAAATATGACCCTATTAATAAAACATATGAAAAATATAAATTATTAATTTTATATAATATACAAAATATACATAAAATATATTTTTATATATAATTAATGTAATTTTCTCAATAATTTACTCTTTTATTTCAGAAATTAAGAATTCAAAATTACTCTTAAACGTTACATCTGTATATACTACCTTATTAATAAAACATATGAAAAATACATGAAAAAAATAAACTTTTAAGTGGACATTTAAATGAGAGGGGTCTGAGGGGGGTCTGAGGGGTTTGCGAGGTTGGTCTGAGGGGGGTGTGAGGGAGGTGCGTAGGGGGAGGCGAGGGGGGAGGGGCGAGGGGAGGCTCTACCATACTCAAAATAACGCATAAAAAATCACAATTTTACGTTATTTTGAGGAGGGGCTGAGAGGGGCTGAGGGGGGTCTGAGGGGGGGGGGCGAGGAGGGGCGAGGGAGGTCTGCGTGACACAAATAACGCTTACGACTATATATATATGCATATATTGTATTTTGTTTGAACTACATTTTACTTTTTTTATAGCTCATTTTGACCTCAGAAGCCACTAGGTGCAAGACCGCCTTAAAGTACAATATACCTCGTTATAAAAATTTCAGAAATATTCGAAAAATATAACATTGTGAATTGACTATAGATAATATTGCAACAATATCATTGCAATACGAACTAGCAATGAATAAAACGGTGAAATTACAAAATATTCAGGATATATTTCTCTGTCACAACGTCTGAATTACTCTCTTCTATATATCGCAGCAATATTCTCGTAAGCTTCATTAGCGATATATCGCTCTAGAATATTAAATAATATTACAGGAATAGGTCCAATCAGGATATGCCGTAGAAATCGACGGCTGAGAGAAAGAAGAACGTATCTCTGCGCGCGGACGAAGAACGACGTCGTTCTTCATTTTCGCGGCGAGATACGTCGTTCTTCATCCTCGCCCCGAGATACGTCGTTCTTCGTCCTCGCGCCGAGATACGTCGTTCTTTACCCGCGCGCTTAGATACGTTCTTCTTCCTCTCAGCCGTCGAAATACTCCAGGGACATAACTGAAAGATTTCAAAATGATACATTACATCGTAATATTTTGAAGATATGTCTCTGTAACGAAGTCGTGAAATCCCTTTTGTCTCTATCTCTGCAATATTTTCGTGTCATTGCTAAGCGATATATCAAACTGAAATATTAAGTAATATTAAAGGAATATATCTCATCAGGATATGACGATGAAATACACGAGAAACATAACTGAAAGGTTGCAAAATGATCCCTCACATCGTAATATTTCGGAGATATTTCTCTGTTACAGAGTATCAATATCCTTTTGTGGCAGTCGCAGCAATATTTTCATCACCTTGATTGGCGATATATAACGCTACAATATTGATTAATATTACAGGGATGGATCTAATGTACATATCAGATATGAATATTAGAAAGAAATATCAGGCAGATTTCAAAATGATATCTCATATCGTAATATTTTTGAGATATTTCTTTGTTACAGAGTATAAATATCCCTTTTGTATCTATCGCAGCAATATTTTCGTGACCATGATTAGTGATATATCACGCTGCAATATTAAAACATATTTCAGGAATAGGTTCAATCAGGACATGGCGTAGAAATAGTCCAGAAACATAAATGAAAGAATTCAAAATGATACATTACATCGTAATATTTCGGAGATATTTCTTTGTAACTGAGTATCAATCTCCCTTTTGTGTCTATCGCAGCAATATTCTTATGACTATGATTATTGATATATCACGCTACAATATTAAGTAATATTACCGGAATAGGTCTAATCAGGATATGGCTGTAGAAATTCTCCAGGGATATAACTGAAAGTTTGCAAAATGATTCATTACATCGTAGTATTTCGTTGATATTTCTCTGTTACTTAGTATCAGTATCTCTTTTGTATCTATCACCGTAATATTTTCGCGATGGTCGATATATCATGCTGCAATATTAAGTAATATTACAGAATACGTCCAGTGAGAATTTCTCGTTGATATTTCTCTGTTACTTAGTATCAGTATCTCTTTTGTATCTATCACCGTAATATTTTCGCGATGAGCGATATATCATGCTGCAATATTAAGTAATATTACAGAATACGTCCAGTGAGAATATGCCGTAGAAATACTCCAGGGACATAACTGAATGATTTCAAAATGATACCTCTTATCATAATATTTCGGAGATATTTCTCTGTTACCGAGTGGCAATATTCCTTTTGTTTCTATCGCAGCAATATTTTTGTGGCCGAGATTAGCGATATATCACGCTGCAATATTAAATAATATTACAAAAATAGGTCCAATCAGGGATGTCGTGTAGAAATACTCGAAGGATATAAATGAACGATTTCAAAATGATATCTCTCGTCAATATTTTGGAGATATTTCTCTGTTACCGAGTGGCAATATCCGTTTTGTTTCTATCGCTGCAATATTAAATAATATTACAGAAATAGGTCCAATCAGGGATGTCGCATAGAAATACTCCAGGGATATAAATGAAAGATTTCAAAGTAATACCTCACATCGTAATATTTCGGAGATATTTCTCTGTAACTCAGTATCAATATCCCTTTTGTGTCTATCACAGCAATATTCTGGTGACTATGATTAGCGATATATCACACTGCAATATTAAATAATGTTACAGAAATAGGTCTAATCAGGATGGACATAAGAATACTCCAGAGTCATAAATGAATGATTTCGAAATGATACATCACATCGTAATATTTCGTAGATATTTTTCCGTTACTGAGTCTCAAAAAAATCGACCGTCTATATTGCTGCAATATTACTGACATTATTTTATCATATATTACAATAGAATTTTAGGAATATTACCGAGATATTGACAACTGATGCATGCTAACATTACGTCATATTGCATACACAAACATCACATCCTAATATTTCGGAGATATTTCTCTCACATCTCCGGTCCCGAATAAAAAGGCTTTATCTCGCAGTCCGGTTGGAAAAAACTTTATCTCGCAATCCGGTTGGAAAAGACTTTATCTCGCAGACAGGCTGGAAAGGACTTTATCTCGCAATCCGGTTGAAAAAGACTTTATCTCGCAGTCCAGCTGGAAAAAGTTTTATCTCTCTGTCCGGTTGGAAAAGGCTTTATCTTACACGCAATTTGCGCGTGAAAGCCTATCAAACCGCAAATTGCGTGTGACATAGGGTCTTTTCCAACCGGATTGCGAGATAAAGTCTTTTCCAACCGGACAGAGAGATAAAACTTTTTCCAGCTGGACTGCGAGATAAAGTCTTTTTCAACCGGATTGCGAGATAAATTATCTTCGTACATTTTAATTTGCTTGTCGATGTTTTCATTAAATGTATCTTTCAATAGATCCTTAACAAATATAACTTGAGTTACTGCGTCGGATAACGCAATATATTCCGCAAATGTTGAATTTTTTGTTACTATTTTTTGTTTTTGAGCTTTCCAATAAACTACATTTCCATATACTCTAATAATAAATCCTGTTGTGGATTTTCGATCGACATGATCTCATGCAAAATCTGAATCAACCATGCAGTCAAGCTGTTCAATTTTATTTTTGTTAGTAAAAGTTAATTTTAAATCTTTTGTTTTATATGAGTATTTTAGTACTCTTAATGCATATTTAAAATGTGTGGAATCATAACAATTTTGATATCTACTTAAGTAGTTTACACTAAATGCTATGTCAGGTCTTGTGCCTGTGCTTATGTATAAAAGTTCTCCAATTATATTTCGATATTTTTTGTTTTCGTCAATTTCTGTTGCTTGATCAAGCTTCAAATTGGTTTCCATTGGAGTGTTATATGTTTTCGAGTTTTGTAGATTATATTTTATAGCCAATGATTCTATATATTTTTGTTGACATAAAGTCATAATACCTTCTTTTTTATCATGTTCAATCTCTATCCTATATAGGAGTTTTGTAGATTATATTTTATAGCCAATGATTCTATATATTTTTGTTGACATAAAGTCATAATACCTTCTTTTTTATCATGTTCAATCTCTATCCTATATAGGATAGAGATTGAACATGATAAAAAAGAAGGTATTATGACTTTATGTCAACAAAAATATATAGAATCATTGGCTATAAAATATAATCTACAAAACTCGAAAACATATAACACTCCAATGGAAACCAATTTGAAGCTTGATCAAGCAACAGAAATTGACGAAAACAAAAAATATCGAAATATAATCGGAGAACTTTTATACATAAGCACAGGCACAAGACCTGACATAGCATTTAGTGTAAACTACTTAAGTAGATATCAAAATTGTTATGATTCCACACATTTTAAATATGCATTAAGAGTATCTAAATCCTATATAGGATAGAGATTGAACATGATAAAAAAGAAGGTATTATGACTTTATGTCAACAAAAATATATAGAATCATTGGCTATAAAATATAATCTACAAAACTCGAAAACATATAACACTCCAATGGAAACCAATTTAAAGCTTGATCAAGCAACAGAAATTGACGAAAACAAAAAATATCGAAATATAATCGGAGAACTTTTATACATAAGCACAGGCACAAGACCTGACATAGCATTTAGTGTAAACTACTTAAGTAGATATCAAAATTGTTATGATTCCACACATTTTAAATATGCATTAAGAGTACTAAAATACTCATATAAAACAAAAGATTTAAAATTAACTTTTACTAACAAAAATAAAATTGAACAGCTTGACTGCATGGTTGATTCAGATTTTGCATGAGATCATGTCGATCGAAAATCCACAACAGGATTTATTATTAGAGTATATGGAAATGTAGTTTATTGGAAAGCTCAAAAACAAAAAATAGTAACAAAAAATTCAACATTTGCGGAATATATTGCGTTATCCGACGCAGTAACTCAAGTTATATTTGTTAAGGATCTATTGAAAGATACATTTAATGAAAACATCGACAAGCAAATTAAAATGTACGAAGATAATTCAGGCGCAGTAGCTATAGGTAAATTTGGAAACTTTACAAAAAACTCTAAGCACATTGAAGTGTAACATCACTATGTAAATGAAAATTAAGAGAAAGGCGTGATCGATATTATTAAAATGGAAAATGATAAAAATATTGCGGATATACTAACAAAAAGTTTATGTAAGTAAATGCAATACAAATGTAAGGAGGCATGTTGGAATAATGATACATTTGTATTACATAAAGTAAATATAGTATGTGGCACGCGAGCTCTAATAGGCCGAGATTCTGAAATAGAAAGTTTAAATAAAAATAATACTTGGATCATTGTTGATAAACCTAAAGACAAGAAAATTATTGATGTTAAATGGGTCTATAAAAGAAAAAGTGATAACTCATATAAAGCGCGTTTAGTAGTAAGAGGCTTTCAACAAAGAGAGACTTTGGAAAATTTATACTCACCTGTAGGAAAAATGCAAACTTTGAAAATTCCATTAAGTTACTGTTGTTTAAATGATTCGTACATAGAACAAATGGATGTCGAGACAGCATTTTTAAACGGTCCAGTAAAGTCTGAGGTGTATATACATGAACCAAAAGGTTATGAAACTGGCGAAAATAAAGTATGTAAATTAATAAAAGCGTTGTATGGTCTTAAAGAAAGTCCTAGAACCTCGTACGAAACATTACATGAGTATTTAGAAAAATTAAATTTTATACGAAGTAGATACGATTACTGTCTATATGTAAATAATTCAAGCTATGATACTATATATATTTTGGTATTTGTAGACGATATTATAATTTTTTGCAAAAATTATGATAAAATTAAAAATATAAAAATAAAACTAATGGAAAAATTTACAATGAAAGATATGGGAAAGTTGAAATTATATATATAATTTTTTGCAAAAATTATGATAAAATTAAAAATATAAAAATAAAACTAATGGAAAAATTTACAATGAAAGATATGGGAAAGTTGAAATTATATATATAATTTCAACTTTCCCATATCTTTCATTGTAAATTTTTCCATTAGTTTTATTTTTATATTTTTAATTTTATCATAATTTTTGCAAAAAATTATAATATCGTCTACAAATACCAAAATATATATAGTATCATAGCTTGAATTATTTACATATAGACAGTAATCGTATCTACTTCGTATAAAATTTAATTTTTCTAAATACTCATGTAATGTTTCGTACGAGGTTCTAGGACTTTCTTTAAGACCATACAACGCTTTTATTAATTTACATACTTTATTTTCGCCAGTTTCATAACCTTTTGGTTCATGTATATACACCTCAGACTTTACTGGACCGTTTAAAAATGCTGTCTCGACATCCATTTGTTCTATGTACGAATCATTTAAACAACAGTAACTTAATGGAATTTTCAAAGTTTGCATTTTTCCTACAGGTGAGTATACATTTTCCAAAGTCTCTCTTTGTTGAAAGCCTCTTACTACTAAACGCGCTTTATATAAGTTATCACTTTTTCTTTTATAGACCCATTTAACATCAATAATTTTCTTGTCTTTAGGTTTATCAACAATGATCCAAGTATTATTTTTATTTAAACTTTCTATTTCAGAATTCATTGCTTTTTGCCAATTTTTATAATCTTTGGACTCTAGCGCCTCCTCAAATGTATTCGGTACATTTGCGTTAACATAATTTACATAAATAAAATGTGTTACCGGATCACCGTACCTGTGAACGGGACTTTTCTTTCTTTTAGACGTCATTTTTACTGATAAATGTTCGTAATCATTGTTTATTTCATGTTCAATAATTGTATCATTGTTGTTTACAATATTTTCAATTTCGTTTGTAGTTTCATTTGTATTTTCATTACTTTCGTTATCGATTATTTCATTTGTTTGATCTTCTTTTCTGTCTAAATCTAAATTTAATTCAATAATTTCATCATTATTAACTTTCTCTAAATAAATTAATTCTGTACCTTCTTCAACTATATCTACGTGTCTTGCATTAATTATTTTATTATCAATTAGCACTCGATAGCTATCATGATTATAACCTACTAATTTTCCTATGTTGGATTTATCATCCCATTTACTATTTCTTTTTACTTCTGGATTTCTAACAAAGACTAAACTACCATAAATTTTTAAATTTTTTACATTTGGTTTCTTGCAAAAGAATATTTCAAAAGGAGTTTTATTTTCTACTGAGTTGGCTATTCTAAGATTCGTTGAATAAGACCCCGTTTTCATTATTTTTCTCCTTTATAGCCTGTGGTTTTATGTGGACCATTAAGATCTGTGTGAATTATTTCTAAAATTTCATTTGCACGGTTTCTCTTATTTTGAAATGGTACATTAGCCATTTTGCTTTCTATACAATTTGCGCATTTCATTACATTATTTTCTAGCTTTTCTGGTAAACCTTCAAGTAGCTTTTCATGGACTAATTTATCTAAGTATGGAAAATTGATATGACCTAAAACTCTGTGCCATTTTTCTTTATTCGTTAGTTTCACAGTATTTGCAAAAATATCTTTATCACAAATTTTATAAATAAAGCTTTTCATTACATATAAATCATTTACTTTATCAGCTACTGCTACTAATTTTCTATTTTTATCATAAATTTTTGCGTTTTGATCTCTAGATATAATAGTATTATTTTTGGTTATGAAAAACTTAATAAATTTTTATTTATTCTATTAACATAATAAACATTTTTTTAAATAATTTCATTTTCACCGTAATAAGTTTTAAAATAAGTTCTTATATTGCCTATCTTAGTAGCTTCTAAATTTTTTCCATCTGGCATTTTTACATCCATCGGTCTTGATAGTACAACAAATTTTTCAAAATATTTTTCACTATTTATTATATGGTCAGTGCAACCACTGTCCAATAGCCAGTTTATTTGATTTGTATTTATTTTATTTTCGGCGTCTACCTGATTTGCCTCTGTGTGTTTAACCTCTGCTAACCACGTCCTCGCATATGTATCATCGTTGATTTGACTTGTTGTTTCTTCGCCTTATTGATTTGTTGCTCTGCCTCGTCCTCTGCCGCGGTGAATTCCCCTTGAGTTGCCTCGCTGTTGGCCTCGAAATCCCTGCTGGCCTCTGCCTCTATTGTAGGACTGACTTTGATTTGTCTCCTCGCCCATATTTTGATTTTGATGTGTCTGCGAAGGTCTCCAACAGTCCTTTGTATGATGACCTAGTCTGCCGCAGTTATGACAATTTCCTCTTACTTTTGTATTAAACGTACTTGCGTTTCTTTTATTTTCAGTTTCTGATTTCGACATATTTTTCTCAAGAATCTTCGATTTCACGTAGTCCACCGTTCTATCTTTTTCGGGGACTAAATCAATAAAATTACCAATATAGCTATAATTAGGTGGTAACGCTTTAATCAAATATCTCATTTTTTCTTGCTCGCTTAAAGATCCGGCTTTGAGTTTATTACAATTTTTCTCAAAATCCACGAAAAAATCTTCTACTAATTCATAATTTTTTAATTTTACATCTTCCAGCTTTCCTCTACATACAATTTGTAAAGCTGTAGATTTTGTGGAGTACATACTTTTAAATTTCTCCATAATCTCGAACGTAGTTTTACAGTCTCGAATATATTCTAACTGCTTGTCTGATATTGAACTTACCACAATTGTTTTTGCTTTTAAATCGCTTTTATTCCAGGTAGCTTCAGTGTCACCTTGAGTTCTCTCTCTAATGGCTTGATCCTTACATTCTTTGTATTCGAGAATATTTAATATTCTAAATTCCCAACTTGAATAATTACTGCCATCAAACACTGGAATGTGCACGTCGTCAATCTTCACTTGTTTAGCCATTTCAAATTCTATTTCGATTCTTTTTCTTTGTTTAACTCGAAATTTTCACTGTTCACCTTTTGTTCCTCTTCACTTTTTTTCTGATCAAGCTCACAATCAACTGACTTCTCGTCCTCTTCACTCTTCATGGGTTTTTTTTTTGGTTCCTGCTTGTCTTACGTCACCAAAAGGTAGACGTACGGCAAGAGGAAAGGAACACTCCCGCGCGAAATAACGAAGTCACGAAACCATGGACTGCTACCATGTTGGTTAACTAATAATAATTGAGAGGTACGATGAAATGAGAGAGAGAGATGTTTCTTAACAATAGTATTTAATAAAGAAAAGGATTTTACAACTGCGGAGCCTCATGCTCTACGCTCGTATGCACGTGTTTCCCGTGCGACGGTCACACTCAGTCTCTTTGCTTTTATGTGAGGTTCGCTCGCGCTCGCTTCTTGCGGCGAACCAGGGAGGGGGTATATATGTGTGCGTATATGTATGTGTCGCGCGTCTCGGCCTATTTGAGCTCGCGTGCCACATACTATATTTACTTTATGTAATACAAATGTATCATTACTCCAACAATTTCATATATTGCTGTAACATAACAATGATATCATATGCAATATTTCTGTGATAAAAAAATCGCGGACATTAAATATTGCCACAATATCACAGGAGTATTACTGCGATAAATTACATTAATATTTCAATATAAGAATGTAATATCTTCGCAATATTTCTGAAATATTACGTGCTATGTGGGTAGCCATCCACTCGTACAGCTGTCTTCACTCGGTCTAAAAAGACTCATTTTACGCCGTAGGTACATAATATATTGGTAATGTACTATTTGGTATATACTATTAGGTATTCGTATAAGTTTTATGAGATATATAACAAAAATATACTCAAGAAATTACCACAGAATCGAAAAATCGTCTGTTTGTAAGTCTTTCTTCGACGATTTCCATGTTTTTTCATTAGATCCGATAAAGTGGAGTCGATACTAGCATTACCAGAACTAGCAATGTTCTGTGATGCTTCCAAGCGAGATACTCTTTGATCAACCCGATCCATTTTTTTTTAAATATTATTAACTTCTCTTAAAACTTTTCTAGATATAGCTGCAATAATAAATATTCATGAAAATAACTGAATTTTTAAAAATGAAATAATATAGATTAAATACAAAAAATTCAGTGTCCAAAAATATAATATTGCACGTGCACAAAAATAATTGTGTTCGTGTAAAAGATTTTTTAAATCGTGTATGTTTAGTTTTAATTTATGTAACGCATAACGGTAAGTTGTCTGATTAAAATAAAAAGTAAATTAGATTTCTTTACTTTTTATGAAAAAATAAACTATAATGTTTTTGTAACTTCTAATATAATATATTTTTGAGAGATTTTATCGATGCGGTTCTATGAAAATATACGTTAAGTACCACTTACAATCTCAATTACACAAATAAAGTTAGTATTATAAAAGGGTTCGACTGAATTTTAACCGGATGTAAAAGTCATGATTAGGAATCTGCAATACCGGCTTCGATATTTTCTTTATTAAAAAAAAAAATTTTCGAAAAAATCGCTTTGTGGTGTCCCCGATAATGCGGTAAAGAATGTCTGATTTGAATTTCAAGTTATTTTATTCAAAACTTGTGGGGGCAAACATTGATAAATTTTACATTTGTGCTTAATATTTACAAATTTTTCAAATCATTTTTCTCCTAGATTTATGAATGGAATGATTTGAAATTTCAATCAGATGTTCTTTGCACCATAATGGAATAGATACCACAAAGCATTTTTCTCGAAAATTTGTTTTGGTTTTTAAATAATTAAGAAAATATCGATATTGGTATTGCAGATTCCAAAACCACGACTTTTACATCCCTTTAAGAGTACAAATGAAAACCATGATTAACTGACCAAAAACAGCAAGATGAGCCTCTTCTTGATTTTGCGGGATCCAATTTTCTACGTCTTTTATTATTTTGACATCATCTGTAATAAACTTTTACTTAGTATAATTTCTCAAATAACGCGAATTGTTTCTTTAATATATTTCCATAATATTTTTTGATTCCAAATATTACAGAAATATTTTTTAAATTCTGGTTAACCTCGTAAAAATGTTGAAATGTATGAAAATCTCAGAGAATGAGAAAGTGAAAGTACGCAAAAATTTATGAATTTTTTGTGCCAGACTGTGTAAAAGCTAGCAAATACGTATGTATACTCGACCAAAATTAATTCTTGTGGAACATCCCTAAAACAACGTGTAGTAAACGTACCGATAACCTCGAAAATGTTAAGTAAATGCTAATGAAAAAGATGAAGTAAAGACAAGAAAAGACAAAATCGAATATATTTTTTGAAAATTTTGAAAATGCTTTACAAGAATTAATATCAGTCAAGTGTACAAGTGTCACTTTTAGGATAAGTATTTAGCATTACTTGTTGCATTAATAATTAATTCGTTGCTGGATGACGAATTCTCCGAGACTTTACTTTTGCTTGAAGAAGCAGTAACATCGTCCACTTTTGGGATATCTTTTGAGGAATCTACAATATTAACTTCTTCAGTATTGCTTGGGGAAAAATGTTCTTCATCCTTATTATCTGTGATAAACAGATTTGCTGGAGGTTCAAATGTTTTATCAGGGTTTTCCAGAGAATTTTCTTCCGAATTTTCCTCTGCACATTCTACATCTGAATCATCGTCGCTTTTGTGTAGATATTCAATTCTTTTCCTCTTTTTAGAGAATTCAAAACTTGTAAAATCTCTTTTTGCTCTTGTAGATCTCGTCCGTTCCAATTTTTCAGTATCACTTGGATCTGACACATTGTCAACATAATTCATATCAGTCTCTGCCTTATTATAATCATTTATAGAAACATATTTTATTATAACATTCATTTAATTAGATAAATATTTTTTTAAATTATAATAAATGAATAAAGAAATATTAAAAAAAAATTTGTTAAATACTCAAGAAGAAACTAAATATCTTTGATAAATTTTTCTTTTAAACGAATTGATCAATTCGAGATTTTAAATAATGAAAAGAAAATTAATAAAAATCCGCGACAATAGCGCCATCTATTGTTTTCTTATAACGCTTCAAGATTCTTTTAACTTAGTCCAAAATAAATTATTAGTATAAATTGAAAATTATTTACAATTCGATTTAATAAATCTAATAACTGGGTACGTTTCCCATTGATCATCAGGCTCAGTATCATTTATTACAGCCTTTCGAATTTTATAACTTTCTTTGAATGGCGGCCACAACATTTGTTTTAAATCATCATCGAGCCATTTAGATGGAATGACTCGTATTCCACCCTCATCTTCAATTATGGCAAATTTCTTCATTGTTCTACAGGTCAATCAAATATGCAAATAAAATAAATATTTCATTAAAAAGATTATTACTATTACAAAGAAGAACTTCGTTCCAATAAATGATTATATCGAGATATTGATTTATTAAATTATACATACTTTATAACTTATTCTAAGGTATGAATAATGGGTACAGCTATGAAACCTTTTGTACATATCATTTTGAATATTTTTCCTACTATCATATCACAATGCCAATTTAGAATATACTCAGATTCAATTGCGTAACAAATACCTATAGTAGAGCTATGAAAACTTTTAAAAAAATATAAATCATTTTCTTTGATACACCTTTTGCCAACAATGTAGGAACTATTTTTATTTTTAACGATGTTAAGAACGTTAACAACAGTTCCATCTTTAAGAAGTACACAATTATTGCGACTATCATTAATGATAATGTTCCAAGAATTAAATGTCAAAATTTTGTACTGGTACTCAAAATCTTCATTGTTTGTAAGAACACTATGATAATGATGTCTTTCAAAATTTATTTCATTCTTTGTAACACAATTATGATTCAAATCATGTACAGATTCATATTCAGTGAGCCTTCTACAAATTTGCTGCAAAGGTTTACCACTTTTTCTTAAAAGTTTTTTCAAAGAACGCATATAATTTTCAAATGGAAATGCAGTAAAGGATTGTAGAGGTCCATACTTTCGCACATCATTTGCTAAATGCAACAAATTATGAACATTGTGAGTTATATTTTCTTTGCCATAAATCGTTTGAAAATTGTCAATAAAATAAATCAATAATGACTCTGCAAAATTAACATTTGTTTCGTCAGAAACTAATTTTTTGTTGGTAAGAATGGATATACTTATGTGAAACATTAAAAAATTATTCTAAATTTCTAATGGCAAAACATCCTTTAATATGAAAGGGCCAAAATACAACAAAAAATGGCGAAATTCCGTAGCTTTCCATAGTTTCCAATATTCCAATGATCTTGAACGTCTATTAAAATCATTTGGTAATATATATTTCATATTTTCTAGGCTTTCAGATATTTTTTGTATTTTAGCAACGGATAATTTATATCGTTTATTCTTGCGTCCTTTATTTCCTAGCCAATGTTGTATTAATTGTCTTGTAACCCCTAAATAAACAAGATGCATAGAATCTAATGGAACATTAGAGACCAATCCGACTTCAGGTAACTGATTTAAAATTGTTTCTCCGTGCTGATAATCTTCTGCATACTCAAGGTTTCGAAATTTTTTATCAGTTCTTAACCACTCCTTGCAGTATAACTTTAAGGATTCCAAATTTGGTACTGGAAAGTACACTGCTCCATAATACTCTCCTTCAATTGTGCATTTACTGCAACTGAAATAACCACTTGGATATTTCGTATTTAGTATGAAAGATTTTGCTGGACTATCGCATATAAACCCATGAATACAGATTTCAACAATTTTCCCATTGTATATGTACCCATTTATTATTAACTGTTTTGATTCTTGTACTAACTGTTCCAAAAATTCGTCTCGATCTTCAGGTTTTTTTGGACCAAAATAAATTCCATCTACGTATACATTTGGTAATTCTGAATCTTTACACAATATAGGCCACATACCTTTTTCTGATGATTTTCCAGTTATTGGAGCACCATCAATATTTATAAAAAATCTGATCTTATTACATGGAAGATTGTAAGCAATCCGAATATTAATTATACTTTTTATAACATTGCCCAACCCCACATGACAATATTCACCATGTGCCATACTTGCTACTACAGTTGATTTAGGTGTTGCTAATATAGTGCGGGGATCTTTTGGAAATTTTGTATCAGTATATGTATTTAATATCGACAACAATGCTTTAAGAGAAATATGGGAGATTTTGAATGCTTTTGCCCATTCTGAAATTGCATCATAAAATTTTGTATCTTCAAATGTATAATAATCGAACAAATCATCTTCAACATGTTCAGAATTTCTATCGCAATTACTGTCGTTATCTGGTATACTTTCAACTTCACTATCGCTGTAACGATAACTTGAATAACTACTATCACTCTTCATATCATTATCTTCAAAACTCACTTGAGTATCATTGTCATTATCATATGATTCTCTATTTTCGACATCACTTTCCTGGATAAGAGAACTTTCATTAGCTCTGTCTTCTCTAACAAATTTGTATAATTTTGAACATTTTGCATTTCATCAGCAATTTTGGATACATTTGTAATATTATTAACATTATAATTCAATGGTTCTACTGTTTCGTTATCTGCTGGTGTATAGTTCTCATTAGTTAAAGTACATTCCACTCCAACATCATTTAGATCAAGTGCACTTTGTACTCTAGCTAGTCGCCTAATATGGCGCGAACTTCCAGGTATTTCACCTTTTCTTAACCTTGGCATATTACTGTAAAGGTTGTAAATGGTATTTAAAAAAAAAAGTAAACAAAATTTAACAACGTAATGTTAGTAAACATGGTAGTAATAATGTATTTTCCCAATAAGGTGACTGCATCAATATGTGAAAACGCATCAGTAAATGAATACCTCTCAACATTTTGTATGTTTGATATACCTTCAATACATGAACAACGGCGTAAAAGATAAAAAAAATAATAAAAAATAACAAACAATAGCGAAAATTGCATCAAGTTTTTGTAAAAAAAAAAAATAAAAAAAATTGACAATACTGTCATCTGTGGAAAATTTTTAGATTTTAGTCATTAAATAATATCTATTTTTTGAGGCTTTAACAGCGTCTTGTCCCCTTAAGGTTGTATTGGTTGTAAGGTCCCTGCCAAAAGTTAGTTTTTCACATTAATACTGCGATAAATAATTATGTGAAACAATTGATTAATTTTTAGTTCTCGCAATCAATGTATTATTGCACTTAGAATATTGAGTTTTAAAAATAAAAAATCAAAGCAAAATTGTGAACTTGGCACTATACTTTTTAAAAATCGTCATTAAGCTGAAATTAGTGCATTTTGACTCATTTTGACGATTTAAAAAGGAAAGTGCCAATTTTACAATTTTGCTTTGATTTTTTATTTTTGAAACTCAATATTCTAATTACAATAATACATTGATCGCGAGAACTAAAAATTGATCAATTGTTTTACATAATTATCTATCGCAGTTTTAATGTGAAAAACTAACTTTTGACAGGGACCTTACGGCCAATACAACCTTAAATAGACACAGCCAAATATAGTGTTAATTAAAATATAAATACACTAGCTTGTCCTCTCAAATGGATGTAGTATCCGTCGAAGTCTGTACTCCTGATGAAGGACTATATTTGTAGCCACGAAGGCAGACGTAGGGCCAGTGATGGTCCGTCGAGGCTGTACGTTTTCTGATGAAGTACTGTATGCGCAGCCACGAAGGCAGAGGTACCAAGTGGGATCACTATTGTTCCGTCAAAGTTGTATACTCCTTCTAAGGAAGAACTGTATATCACAGGCATGAAGGCCGAGGTACCAAGCAGAATCTGAAAAAACGATACCACAATATTAAAAACTAACATGGTCATGTAGACACACGTTCGTGCAACTGAGCACCTTAAAAAATATACACTTATTGGTCTACTTCGCGTCAACTGTGTGGACCAAAAATTTTAAATTACTGAATCTTTGAAAAATAGTTATAAATGATTAGCAAAACAGGTAGACAAATTTTTGGAATCCGAGATAAAAAGGCTCTGATGTTATTCAAAGGTAAAAAATTCATAAGAATTAGAAAAATGTCGAAAAATGGAAAAATAGCAATTTTTCAAAATGCAATAACATCAAAGCCTTTTAATCTTGGACTTCAAAAATTTGTTATACTATGCTAATCATTTATAATTGACTTGAAACAACCCATATGTATTAAAAAAATTTATTATTTTTCCATCTATATCTCACTTGTGCTTGCAAATTATAAGATGCTATAATACTAATCGTACAATGTAGAAAGTATTTTGTATGCACCAGCCGCAAAAGCACAGATACCAACAAGGACCTGAACAAGGATCCGAAAAATAAAAATATATTCATAAAAACTCAATCAAAATTAACACAAAGTCATATATATATACTCGTGTAATTTATAGTAGTACGCAAGAATATGTAAGTATTTAAAAAAATACATGTATTTACCACCATAACAAATATATTTCACAGAAAACTGAATTTTCTAATATGTTTTAAAGAAAAAGAAAAAAAATGTTTAAAGAAAACCCTTATAATGATCGAATCACAGATGTATATTATGGCTCAACAAAATATACACACCTCTCACTTCTCCTTACGCAAACCAGAAGTTGTTGCAATGTTGATCGTAGAAACTGTCAGTGCTGAGCATAAAATGTGCGAAGCATGTAATTACTTCTTATGAAGGTTAACGTAGAGCCACCAACGAGGACCTGAAAAACCATTCAATAATATGTCATGAAAAAGTCAATAAAAAATAAAAATGATATCATATATCCTTGTTCGTGCAACAAGAATGTAAGATCTTCCCACCATAAGAAATATGAGGCGTTTCACGTCAAATGTCCCAGCGCGCCGCGCGAGCGCCAAATCGTGCTATATCTAGCTCATGTTTACGATACTAAAACGTACTTAAAAAAATTTTATGATAAGCATTTCCGACGTATTTTTTCCTCAGCTTTCCAATGGTGTAGGCAGTTTTCCCGAAATTTTCCATTTTCGCCTTCAAAAAGTATAAAACGTGTTATATCTTAAAAAGTGTATTTTTAATATTTTTTTTGACCCTCTAGATCGAAAGTTGAACATTTTTTACGTAGGAAAGTATAGTTTCCAAAGAGTGCCCGAAAGGTTTTCTGCGAGAAATAGAATACGAAAGAGTAGACGCATCACCTTTCCGGCGCGCGGGACTACGCGGTACAGCGCGCGGGTTGCGCTCGCCTCGTTGCCTAATAATAATCTTTTATAATCTTTAATTCTTTACCTGTTTTTTTTTATTCTTCAATAACGCATGGAGTAATATTTTATTAATTATTTCATAAAAAAATAAAATTTCAAAATTAACAGCAATATGTGCAAACTCTTGTACGAACGTTTGTTTTTCAGTGTAGATAATTTTTTTGTTTTTTTTTTACGTGCTATATCTCGTAAAGTATATTTTTAGTATTTTGTTTTACCCATAATATTGAAAGCTATCCTTTTTTAGGTAGGAAAGGATATTTCCCAAAAAGAGTCCAAGATGTTTTATGCTATGCAAATAAAAGCGAAAGATTATATGCATGGCAGGGCGAAAGCATATTCTACGCTACGCGCGGTGCAGCGCGGTTTGCCGTGCGACACGGAATCATTTATTTTTCATTCGGTAGGTGGCGTCCACACTTTTTACTCTGTATGCAAATTGTCATGTCAAAAGTATATAATTACCATAACTTTTTATCTTTTTCCTCCTCGAATATTTTAAAATTTGTCGTTGATAGCAAAGAAAAAGCTTGCTATTTCTGTTATAAACGATTAAAATCGATTCACATTGGAAATTGAAATGTATAAATCCTTTAAATAAAAATGATCACTCTGCATTTAAGAATTTGACTGATTTTCCAACACTTTTAAGAAGTGCATTTCCTTTAGTACCTGAAAATGCTAAAATATGTTTAACCTGTTGACGCCAAATTTATAATCAGAAATCAAATTTACCTCAAACTGATGCTAATAAAGCTAAAATAGTGTGCGATGATGGATATCATAAAGCTGGTGTTGCAGTTCTCCAACAAATTAAGAAAAAATTTTCAGAGTTAACAAATAAGCAAGAAAGAATTCAGCTATTAACTCTTGCACCGGAATTTTGGTCTCGTCAGAACTTGATGCGAGAATTCAATTGCAGTGAACGGGAGACTCGTGAAGCGAAAGATTTGGTAGCAAATAGCGGAATATTTTCAATACCTGCTAAGAAACGTGGCAAACTACTTCCAGCTGATACTGTAAATTCTGAGAGAGATGATATAAGTTGAATCATGCCGGGTTCAAAAGATTATCTATCTATTAAACAGAGTAATGGCAAAAGAGAACATATTAAAAAAAGATTACTGCTTGATAATCAAATGAATTGTATAATTTATATAAAAAAGAAAATGAGTACGTTAACATTGGTTTTATGAAATTTACAGAATTGAGGCCACCATATTGTGTTTTATCTGGGAGTAGCGGTACACATAATGTATGCGTGTGTGGGCATCACGAAAATGTAAAGCACATGCTAAGTGCTATGGACATAGAAAATTTAACTAAAGACACCCAATTGCCCCTGAAAAACTATCACGATTGCATCCAAGCAATTGTGTGTAATGATTCACACGATAGATGTTATTTGGGTGACTGTTTGGATTGCCCCAATACGTCTATATTACGAAAACATTTACTTAAATGTTTTGATGAAAATGATATTTTTCAAATCGAGTATCAATCGTGGTTTCAAACAGATAGGTGTACAATAGCTTCCAAAACTGTAAATGTGTACGAATTTATGGACATACTGGGGGAAAAATTAAGGAAATTAAAAACTCACGATTTGTTTGCTAAGAAACAATCACTTTTTGTAAATAACGTAAAAAGCAATCTTCAAGAAGGAGAATTTCTCGTGTGTTGCGATTTTGCAGAAAATTATGCTTTCGTTATACAAAATTCTACATAATCCTTCCACTGGAATAACAAAGCAACACTTTTTACGGTTGTAGTGTACTATAAACAAAACGATGAACTCAAACATGTAAGCATTGCTGTGATTTCCGACAACTTAAATCATGATACTATAGCCGTTTATGAATATAAAAAAATAGTAACAGTCAAGAAAGAATTATTTGACTGATGGAGCAGGTCAGCATTTTAAAAATAAATTCAATTTTCAAAATCTTCTTTTTCACGAGAAGGATTTTGGAGTTACAGCTGAGTGGCATTTTCATGCCACAGCACATGGCAAAGGTGCGTGCGATGGTATAGGCGCAAACCTAAAAAGAGGTGCAAAACGAGCGAGTTTACAAGTTTCTTCTAGTAATCATATTTTAACGCCAGAAGAGCTGTATAACTGGGCTAAAGATTACTGCAAAGAAACGAAAGTTTTTTATAGCAGTAAAGAATCGTATGAAGAAACGGGTTTGAAAATAAAACCAAGACTGAACAAGGCTAAATCTATACCAGGCACGTTACTGTATCATTCCAATAGATGAAAGTACATTGAAGCTCACAGAAATCTCTCTTAGTTCTGAGTATAAAATCTTCCCTAAGAAAGCTGTGAAACCAAAAACAAAAAAATTATCTACACTGAAAAACAAACGTTAATTTAAAAATTTTATTTTTTTATGAAATAATTAATAAAATATTATTCCATGCGTTATCAAAGAATAAAAAAAACAGGTAAAGAATTAAAGATTATAAAAGATTATTGTTAGGCAACGAGGCAAGTGCAGCCCGCGCGCTGTACCGCGTAGTCCCGCGCGCCGGAAAGGCGATGCGTCTACTCTTTCGCATTCTATTTCTCGCAGAAAACCTTTCGGACACTCTTTGGAAACTATACTTTCCTACGTAAAAAATGCTCAACTTTCGATCTAGAGGGTCAGAAAAATATTAAAAATACACTTTTTAAGATATAACACGTTTTATACTTTTTGAAGGCGAAAATGGAAAATTTCGGGAAAACTGCCTACACCATTGGAAAGCTGAGGAAAAAATACGTCGGAAATGCTTATCATAAAATTTTTTTAAGTACGTTTTAGTATCGTAAACATGAGCTAGATATAGCACGATTTGGCGCTCGCGCGGCGCGCTGGGACATTTGACGTGAAACGCCGCAGATATTTCACAGAAGTAAATTTTCTTATGTTTAAAAGAAAAACAAAGAAAATGACACAGGAAGATGTATAGTTCAATGAAATATACATACCTCTCACTTGTTCTTGCGAACCAGATATTACACTATTGATTGTAAAAGCAGTCAGTGCTAGGCATATAATACTGAAGATGTTCTCTTGATACTATAATACTGAATTCGTTTTGCGTTCTCTTCTAGTGCGGCGCGGGAGCGCAAAATCATGGTATTTGTAACTCGTATTTAAGCTACTAACATAAACCTAAAAAAATATTTAATAAGCGTAACCGATGTATTTTTTCCTCAACTTTACAATGGCGTAGGCAGTTGTTCCACAATTTCCAATTTTTACCTCACAAAATCATAGAACATATAATATTTCGGAATGTGTATTTATAATATTTTTTTGTAGGTGTAAAAATAAGCATTTATATATTTTACATAAAAAAAGACATTTCTCAGAGAGTGTCAAGCTGATTCCTTTTAGAAACATACCGCGAAAGCGTAGACGCAACGCTGCTTCAGCTCGCGTAACTACCAAGGCCCACCGCGCTGCACTGGGAGAGTTGACGCGAAACGCCTCACATAGAAACAATTACAATTAAATGTATTTTAAAATAGATTATGTCATTTCAGAGGCTGTGCAAAATAAACGTCAGGTGAACGACAAGGTCATCGCTGACTACATCAGCGATTGGTTAGCGCAAGCTAAACAAAAAGCTATCAAGAGAAAACACGTGTAAGATAATAAGGATTTCAATATAATCTTAACTCTTTAAAAATTAAGTTCAACTAAAACTTTCTAGACAAGTGAGTGATTCTTCAAATAGAAAAAAGAAAATAAAAAATAACTCCGGAAACCTTTTTTTAAATGAAAAATCAAGATCGTTTGAAATTTTGTTATCTATCTAGTATTTGAGCTGTAGAACAAGAATTGATAGGTAGCTTACTCATTAATGGAACGTTCTTTTTTAAAAAGTTAACTTGTAAAAAAGTCGACAGAGTTACATAATTATGGTTAGATCAGACTGAAAGATTAATGGTATAGTTATCTAGAATAAGCATAATAAATTTCATCTTGCGAAAATTCAAAATTTATTTATCAATAACGGTGTGTGTATATATATCTTCCTACACTATATAGTTGTCCGCATTTTTTGCTTACGACCTAGCCGCTCCCCATCCGTTCCCACTCCCGCTTACCAAAATAACGTTAAAATGTCTCTAGAAACCGTAGTTTTTCATGGGGCCGCTCCCCATCCGCTCCCATCAATTATTGGTCGTAGCCGCTCCCCTTCTGCTCCCCTTTCCCCTCCTTATCCCCTACTCATCCGCTCCCCCAGCCGCTCCCCTTTTTACTCCTCAAAAGTGACAATTTTAAGCTGCACCCCCCCTCCCCTTCCCCCCCACCCCCCGCTCCACATACGCTTCCTATCAGCTTCTTTTTACAATAGATCGTAGCTGTTTCTTCTTTTCCATTTCTTTTTCCTACTTAGAATCTGACTCAGATTCTGCTTGGTTCACAATGGCTTAATTAACTCACGTATCTAGACACGAGGACGAAGATCGCCATATCTCGGTGCGAAGACGAACTACGACGTATCACGGCGCGAGGGCGAAGAACAACGTAACTCGGTTCGAGAACAAAGAACGACGAATCTCGGCGCGAGGACGAAGAACGATATATCTCGCCGCGAGTATGGGGAACGACGTATCTCGCCGCAAGGATGAAGACTGACATATCTAGGCGCGAGGAACGACGTATCTCAGCTCAATTCTCAATTTTAATCCCCCCCCCCCCTCACGCCACCATCAACTGCTGCCCCTTAGCTCCTCTAAAAACGCAGTGGAAATCCGTCTCTATCTAACAATTTTAGTATCTTCAAAGCCTCTTCAATGCCCGGCCTCACCCCCCCGCAACAATTTCCCCCCCACATTCCCCCTCACTGGCCTAGCGCCCTCAATAGCCCCCGCAATACAGGCGTAAAAACAGAATCAGAGAGACAGAGGCGTAAAGACAGACGCGCAGAGACAGAGACGTTGAGGCAGAGATGAGAGGAGAGAAGTAGAGACAAAGACGTGGGACAGAGACGTAGAGACGGAGAGAAACGGACATAGACAGACAGAGACCTAGAGACAGACACGTAGAGACAGAGTCAGAGAGACAGAGACGTAGTGACAGAAACGTAGAGACAGGGACGTATAGATCGACGCGCGGAGACAGAGGGATCGAGACAGAGACGTAGAGATAGATACGGAGAGACATAGACGTAGAGACAGAGACGTAGAGGCAGATGTGGAGACAGAGACGCAGACAGAGCCGTAAAAACAAGGATGTCGGTCCATAGAAGTAGATACAGCGACGGAGAGACAGAAACATAGAGACAGAAAAGTAGAGACGGAGACGTGGAGTCAGAGACGTAGAGGTCTGCGCGTAGAGACTGCGATGAAGAGACAGATTCGTAGAGACAGACACGTAGAGACAGAGACGTGGAGACGGAGATGTAGAGACGGAGACGTATAGGTCGGCGCGTAGAGATAGACATAGAGACAGAGACGTAAAGAAATAGACGGAGGGACAGAGACATAGGGACAATAATATTTAATAATATTAATAATATAATATTTAATAATATTTAATTTTTTATAAGAAGAATATTTAATATACATTATAAAAATTATTTTCAGGAACCCTGAAGATTCCACTCAAGAAGACGAATAGATTTAATTGTTCATCATTTTGTAATGTAATGTTTTAATAATCTTCTAAATTTATATATAAATAAAACAAACGTCACACATTACTTAAAACAATCAATAAAGTTTTATTAACATCAATCCAAATACGTTATTCATTCTGATTTTACATTCAACGACAGAACGACATATTAATGTTTCCGTACTGTCTAGCAATTAAGTAGCCTGAGCTATGAACATATTGAAATATGCGATACAAACTATGGTGTAAGGATACGTAGGCCAAATAATACATTCATATCTTTCAAAGTTTTGCTCTCGTGGTGAGGCTGACTGCAGGGCCCTTGGCTTGTCCTCAGTCACACACACACGCAAACTTCGCTCAGGATTTAAAGCAAATGTCTCGCCGAGCTTCGCGAAATCAAGAATAGCCACGAAATCGGGAAATAGTAACCGGCAGGAGCCGTGAATAAAGAAGTACCATCAATATGAATCACTTTAGTAATAATTTAGTTATAAGATGCGGGTCCTCGATTTGGCTAAAACAGTAGGAGGTACTTCTTTATGACAAATAATGAGTCACGCGTCTCGGGGCTTTTCTGAATGGGCGTTTGTTCCGACATTCAAGCTATTTTGTGTCTAAAATTAACATTTTTGGATAAAAATGAGGTCTCTTTGGTTATAGCTTTTTAAATATTCCGGTCACGTAAATGGACTAAAAATTGGGATGATAAAACTTGGTCAATCCACAGCTTGTGTAAATTGACAAACACGAGCGGTAGGCTGGCCAATTTTACTCCCATGGAACGTATACTATTGTTCACGATAACCGGGACGAAAATACCACATTCGCGTTTTTGAGCCGGGAGAGAAAGTGGCACTTTCGGCCAGGGTATGGTAAAAATATGTATTTAACATTTCTATCATATTGATAAATATTGTTCTAACATTACTGCAATATTACTAAATCGAAAGAAAAAATTGCAGAAAATTTCCTACGTACTCAACATTACCCTCGTATTAATTATTCTTGTGCAAACATTGCTGCAATATTGATAAATCGAAAGGGAAAATTGCAGACCATTTAATATGTATTTAACATTTCTATAGTATTGGTAAATCGTGTGCAAATATTACTGCAATATTACTAAATCGGAAGGAAAAATTGCAAAAAATATCTTATGCACTCAACGTTTCCCTCGTATTAATTATTCTTGTGCAATCATTCCTGCAATATTGATAAATCAAAAGGGAAAATTGCAGAACATTTAATATGTATTTAACATTTCTATAATATTGGTAAATCTTGTGCAAATATTACTGCAATATTACTAAATCGAAAGGAAAAATGGCAGAAAATTTCTTATATACTCAATATTTCCCTCGTATTAATTATTCTTGTGCAAACATTCCTGCAATATTGATAAATGGAAGGGGAAAATTGCAGACCATTTAATATGTATTTAACATTTCTATAATATCGGTAAATTTTGTGCAAATATTACTGCAATATTATTGAATCAAAAGGAAAAATGGCATAAAATTTCTTATATACTCAACATTTCTCTCGTATTAGTTATTCTTGTGAAAACATTCCTGCAATATTGATAAATGGAAGGGGAAAATTGCAGACCATTTAATATGTATTTAACATTTCTATAATATTGGTAAATCTTGTGCAAATATTACTGCAATATTACTAAATCGAAAGAAAAAATTGCAGAAAATTTCCTACGTTCTCAACATTTCCCTCGTATTAATTATTCTTGTGCAAACATTGCTGCAATATTGATAAATCGAAAGGGAAAATTGCAGACCATTTAATATGTATGTAACATTTCTATAGTATTGGTAAATCTTGTGTAAATATTACTGCAATATTACTAAATCGAAAGGAAAAATAGCAGAAAATTTTTTATATACTTAACATTTCTCTCGTATTAATTATTCTTGTGCAAACATTCCTGCAATATTGATAAATCGAAGGGAAAAATGGCAGACCATTTAATATGTATTTAACATTTCTATAGTATTGGTAAATCTTGTGCAAATATTACTGTAATATTACTAATAGAAAGAAAAAATTGCAGAAAATTTCTTCTGTACTCAACATTTCTCTCGTATTAATTATTATTGTGCAAACATTCCTGCAATATTTCTAAATCGAAAGGGATAATTGCTGAAAAGATAATATAAAGTAAACATTCCTCTCTTGTAAACTAATCTTGTGAAAACGTTGCTGCAATATTGTTCAACGGGAAGGAACAATTATAGATAATTTAATATTTCTTAATTGACTGTGAAATCGACAAAACATAATAACATAGTCAATGGTCCTCAAGAGTTAATAAATATTGTACGAATATTGCTGCAATACTGCTTAATCGAGAGCAATATTTGCAAAGCTTAATTTTATATTCGTATAGTATTAATAAAGATTGTACGAATATTCCTACAATATTACAATAATGAAGACCTTACCTAATCATTTTAGAAAAGGAATGGAAAAACGGTCCTTTTGGTTTGCAGGAATATTACCTCAGCGTCACTTCCATGTTTATTAACGTTGAGGGAATATTAGCGAAAATTGCGAAAATGGCAAATAAATATTGAGGGAATATTCCTCAAATATTGAGTGCTATAGGGGTAGGGTCGGAAACGAAAAGGGTATATACGTAATAACAATGTGACATCGACAAACAAAACTGACTTGGAACGGAATGTTACAAGGTTATCTTTAGAACTATTCTAGTACATTCAATTTGAAAGATCTTTAAAAATTGGTATTGATTGTGAGACCTTCAATTGATCAAAGGAAAAATTACGTCATTGATTTATTAAGACAAATAATATTTTATTCTCAATATGTTAAAAGTTTTACGTGAATTATTTTGTTCTATCTTATCGGTAAAACGTTTATTAATAAAGTTAAATAACAAACATTTCTTTGAAAAGAATTAATTATACTGCGACGCAAGCTTTTGACGAAGCAATGTTAGAATTGCTTAGAATTGCCGTATTGGGATTAGTAATAATACCTTCGTTGTATCTATTTTAACATAATCAATAAAGAACAGTAAAGATATATTTTCTCCTCGCCTGGTAAGTATTTCTTAACATGGGATAAATAGCATATTATTCACGAAGGGAATAAAGTGGGCTGTGTGCTCCCTGCGCGAGAGTTGTCGCACGAGCGAAGCAAGGGCGACAAACGCGCAGATTCATACAACCCACTATATTCCCGAGTGCAATATACAACTTTTTAACACAACTATCATAAAGTTCCTACTCGTTTCCCGCCAAAAAGGGAAAAAATGCTGCAAATTGATTCCGTAACCTTACTCTCGTTGCCAGCGCAACGCGCTGTTTTTTGCCCGAGCCGAATAGGCCAGTCAAATTAGTTTTTTCATGAAACCTAATTGTAGGCCGACCTTATCAAGCGGGTTATGATTGGGGAGGTCATGAGGAACAATAACCCGGTGAATGAGTATAAAAATTTACATGGGAAATGTTTTTAATTAACAATTGAATGCTCGGAAAAACAGTTTTTCGACTGCTACAAAAAAACTACTGACTTTACAGAAAAAAGTTCAAAGTAAACTTTGTAGATAGTAAAAAGGTCTATCAAACGCAATTTACAGATTTAAATTTAGTTAATTTGTTTAACTGCAAATCGCAAAAAACCGCTTAAAAAGGCCATTTTTACGATTGTTTATTACTCTGTTAAAAATGTCGCTAGGTGTTTGATAACTCGTTTAAGTATAACTCTTATAGCACTTAATAAGCAGTTAAAATTTTAGCTAAAAATATTTAATAGTTTTTGCATAATTCCATTTATTTATTAGATTTTGGTCATTTTTGCGTGATTTTTTCCAAGCTGTGGGACGTCGTACGAGGATGCAGTAAACGGATTTTGAAAGTTTAACATCTCTACTTTCACAAACAATAAATAGCTAAGCGATTTTTTCAAATTTGATTGTTTAAAATCGCAAAATAAAAAGAAGTCATTTTTTTGTTATAAATAAAAGCAATTGCGGCTCGACTATTGGTCGCAGATAATCGGCAGTAGGCTCGTTGGAAAGCTGGAATTTTTTCACAAATTTTAAGGCATCTACGAACTCTCTAAGTGCTCTGGGAGCCGAGGTAATTTTTTTTTTTGTAAAAATCGCTGTGTCTTCAATTATTAATATTAAGAAACGAGACAGGGACGAAAAATCGAATTAATAGTTGTACTAACAGAAAAAAAATATTTCGTCACATTTATTGCAAAATTACATTGTTATAAATAATCACGAAGGCGCGGGTCTAAATTGGAGAAGGCTACAAGTGTCACGCGCAAAAACTGAGCGTAGGAACTCCAAATCCGACGCGCTCGAAATTTTTTTCATATCTCAGTATATAATTGACGTAAACTCTTCATTTTTTTTTTATTTGGGGTAGCTCGCCAAAATATTAACCTACAGCCTACTCATTTCCCAGAAAAAGTTTATTTAACAATACTTAATTAACAACAATTATTTTTATTAACTTTTTTCTGTTTTTTTCATAAATAAATAATTAAATACATATAATTTTATGCAATGGTACATATTATTAATTAATTAAACATACTTTTGTATTTCTCTGTGTATGTGAGTTTATGTGTGTGTGAGTAGATTTGAATTTTTCCGCGCTTTCATGTGTTCGGAAACGCATGTTCCGAAAGGCATCGGGGTGAAACCTTTCGTTAGACGCTTCGACACTTGTGCGCATGTCTCCGCCGGGGAGCGTTACTATACTTTCTCTTTTGACCATTGTGCCAGTGACGCCAGCCACCGAGTATAGAAGCATAAGCAGTATCGAATACAATTTTGGTATAACATACAGTGTATATTACAGTTTAATAAACAGTTGATAAGTGACATTTATTGAATCCTCGTAAGTGAATATATACAGTATTCTGATTTATATTGTAATTATCAAATATATTTATAAGTTATATATTACAGTTGCATTTGCTGTTTTTAAACGAAAATCCGGATTGTTTGGGATATAGTACCACAGCTATAAGAGAAAGACTTTATGAACTAGTGTTATCGCACCGTTGGTAAGTACATAAATGTTGTAATTGCTATTCATAGTGTTATTACGAAATCGGTAAATAATTTATTTGAAATTAGTGTTACGTGCAGATATACGTACGAATATAAAAGAGCGAAATAAGCCAGCCGTTCGATTAATAGAAGTCCGATTGGTACGGTGGCTTGATGGTAGCCTTTCTGACTTGTGCGTCGGCGGCTCCGGTTCGATCCCAGGGTCCGTCAATTTTTTATTCCTAAAAGTTGCTATAGCCCACTCGTAATTTTAGCAAAAATAATATTACTAGTTTAAAATAATTTTTATGAAAATTTTTTTGAAAAATATTTATTTTGGCATAGTGTAAACGGATGTCTAAATTATAATTTTTTTTTTTTTTTTAATATTTATAGTCAAATACAGTTTAATTATGAATACATTTTTAAAATCAGATTTATTGATATATTTTTTTGTTAATTATATGTTATAGTTAATTAAGTTTCAATAATTACAAAATTTATTGATACAATACATTATTTTTGTGCAGGTTGAAGTTTTCTTGAAAATGGAAACTGACGGCGCGAACATCTGTTTGCTGTGTGACAAACTAGTCAACCCCGAGCAGGCTCGAGTTCTCAAAGAGAAGGCTATAGCAACCTTAATTGATGCAAGTTTAAAGAGGAAGGACAACAAACATAAAAAACTCCAAAAGTGTCAAGCATTAACAATTCATACCAATTGTCATAGTAATTATGTTAAACAGTCAAGTATAAAAGCTGCCCAAAAACAAGCAAGTATTTTAAAAGTAACTGCGAGACAAAATACTATTGCTCTATAGCAGTTTGATTTTAGAAAATATTGTATTTTTTGCGGGGAAGAAGCGTCGCACGAGTACAATGCTAAAAGGGAAAAATATCCTAACGCGAATCTTTCGAAAGTCAAAATTGTTAGTAGCGACACTTTAAAGGGCAATATTCTAGAAAAAATTACTTCACGCCAGAACGATGAAACTTTACGAGATAACCTTCGAGAAGAATATACAGTTTTAAAAAAACTTATTGAAAACGTAGATTTGGTAGAACGGGGCGCCCGTTACCATGATTTTTGCATACGAAAATTTTCAATTTTTAGACGGTCTCATAAAACCGGTCGACCTATGCGTAAAGATACATCTGACGTAATGGACTATATTGTCTCTTATTTATGCGAGTTTAGTGATGAGGAGTGTCAATTTTCCATTGCAAGTATTTTAAGCGAATACAAAGAAGAAGAAGAAGAACTTCCTTGCAAACTAGACACAATTCGCAATAAACTAGTAGAATATTTTGGTGACGCAATTTCCGTTTATAAAGTAAAAAAAGATTTAGTTGTTTGTTTCGCGTTTGTAAGAAATAAGATTCTTTCTGCGGAATGGTACAACAATAAAAACTCAGATGTTAAAGCCGAACGCAAATGGATTATTGATACAGCAGCGGAATTGCTTCTTGAAGATATAGCATCGAAGTATTATGATTCAGTTAATTATCCTGCGCCTGATCATTT
The DNA here is from genome assembly GCA_036365515.1 of Torymus aiolomorphi. Lineage (NCBI taxonomy): Eukaryota > Metazoa > Arthropoda > Insecta > Hymenoptera > Torymidae > Torymus > Torymus aiolomorphi. Next base: position 219,766,090 of record CM070874.1, read on the forward strand.
TTTTGATAACATCAAAGATGACATACCACCGACGTTACAATCGTTTTTCGATATTTTGATGAGAAGTGACAAAAGAAAAAATGAAATGTGGGATAAAAGAGTCATGACACTTTGTCATATTATTATATCCTCCGTAAGACCTCGGTCATTTTTATCCCCGATTTTATTGGGTTTGTCATCTATGATGTATAAAAAGCATGCATCGAAAAATCTCATAGATTCATTGGCTTATCTTGGATTATGTGCTTCCTATTATAAAACGCAGCTTTTTGAATCTTCTATAGTTTGTCAGCCTGAAACTTATGACTCCGGTGCAGCTTATTTTCAGTTTGTATACGATAATGCCGACCACAACACGTGCACAATAGATGGTCGGAATACTTTCCATGCGATGGGTGGTATTATCTGTGCAACTCCTGCCTCCGAAATATCAACAAATACTAAAATAGAACGCTTAGCTCGTATTCCTTCGGCTAATAAGGTAGGCGCTTTTGGTTTCGTCCCTCTTCAAAACTTTCAAAGAGGAGTGCACGCGGGGCTTAAAAATATTGTGATTGAAGATGTAACTATAAACAATCCAATAACGCAAAATCATGTAGAGCCGACAGATTTATTATGGTTTTATGGGAATTACATACGGCGAGAAAACTTGAGCGGTTGGAACAGTTTTATGGAGCAATGTACACAGGTAAAACCTTTCAACATATCGAAAATAATTCCGGTCCCGTTCGTAAACGCCCCGCCCAGTAGTTATGACACAATTTTTACAGTTTTAATCGAAGCTAACGAAAAGTGTATAGCCCAAAATCAAAAACATGTTTTTGTAACCTTTGATCAACCGCTTTATCAAAAAGCTCGTGAAATTGTAGAATGCTGTAAGGGAACTCCAAATGAAATAAAAATTAATAAAATCGTTGTGAGGCTTGGAGGATTTCATATGCTCATGTCATATCTTGGCGCAGTCGGATATGTGATGGACGGCAGTGGATTAAAAGATACTTTTTGCCAGTTGTACGCTGAAGTTTCAGCTGAAAAAGCATTAAGTGGCCACGCGTATTCCAGAGCAATCAGAGGACACATTTTAATCCAAAATGCTTTATCACATATCATTTTTTCTACTATGAATCTATCGGAATCAGAAGTATTCGTTCTAAAGAATTTGCTCGAGTATGTAGGAAAATCGGAATTTCACACGTTGCTTGAACAAAATGATATTGAAGAAATAAGAAAAAAATTTGTAGATAAATTAAATTTGATTAAAGAGAAGGGACCAACAGCCGAATTATGGATTCAGTATTTTAAAATGATAGATATTGCAAAACAATTTATTCAAGCAGAAAGAAGTGGTGACTGGAACATGCACCTCGAGTGTGTACAGAAAATGTTGCCTTATTTCCACGCTAGCGGTCATAATTTGTACGCCAAAAGTGCCCACTTATATTTACAAGATATGTACAATCTTGAAAATATAATGGACGTAATAGAGTTTGATAAATTCAGTCGTTTAGGCTACTTTACTATTAGGCGAGTGGACAAATATCGATCCGGAATGTGGTCTGATATGATCATTGAACAAATGTTGATGCGGCCAATGAAAGTGAGTGGCGACTTAACACATGGACGCGGCATAACTGACAGTACATTATGTAAGTGGGTTTTATCAACGATCGTTTTAATCCAAGTTACAGATACAGTGGAGAAATTCTGTAATATTACTTACGCAACGTCTGATCAACATGTCGACGCAAGTAATTCTCGTATTAATAGAGATTTGAAAGACTTTAACAAGTTAACAGAATTTTTTCAGAATCACAATCCATTTCCTGTAATGCACAATATAATATCGATTAGTAGTGGAATAGTAGGTGGCGATAAAATAAACTGCCACAAAGCATACGAGGTAGGTTTAGAATGTATTAAGAAAATTGTCGGCGGGAACTTTGGATCGATCAAATTGAAAAAAAGACAAGGTATTATCTTTGAAGACAGTCACTTCATCGATAAAGATAGACAATGAAGTAGTAGCGATCGATCCTACATTGTTATTTCAAAGAATATCGCTAAATGTTGAAAGCAAATCAGACATGCGAAAATTCTTACAATATGAGCTTGCTCCTTATCCGCTCCCACTTTTTGGCGAGGGTGGTATGCGGAAAGGACGCAAGTCTTCTTTCTACGACAATTTTAGTAAAATAACAGAGCTTCTACGAAATGAGCAGGATTACTATGTAATCGATGGCGGCTTTCTTCTGCATAAAGTTCGTTGGGATACGAATAATTCCATCGAATTTATAGTACAGCACTACGTTAATTACGCTATCAATAATTATAGTAGAAACTGTACTATAGTTTTCGATGGTTATCCCGACGGACTTAGCACAAAAAGTACAAAGGCCGCTGAGAGGTCACGGAGAGAAAATAAAAATTTGGGCCGTGAAATTGAATTTAATAGACAAACTGTTATTTCAATTTCACAGGACAAATTTTTAAGTCAAAACAAAAATAAAAAAAATTTAATAACATTATTGTGCGAACAGTTCAAAAAAGAAAATTGCACCACTTTAGACGCCGAGGAGGATGCAGATTTTCTTATAGTGACCACGGCGGAAAAATGCCGCCTTACGTGGAGAACGTGGATCGTTGGAGAAGACATAGATTTACTGGTAATATTAAACAAACACAAACCGTATAACACCATCTACTTTTTAAAACCCGGCAAAGGAAATATACAGGACAGTATTTGCGATAGCAATAGTTTTAAACATGAAAAATTACAGTATTTGCTCACGTTCCTTCACGCGTTCACAGGATGTGATACTACGTCTTGCTTTTTTAAGCAAAGCAAAAATAAAATTATCAATATTTTATTAAACGACAACGCTCTCCAACAACTGGCTCAACGCTTTTATGATCCCAATGCGACGCCTGAAGCTTTAGCTGCAAGTGCATATGAAATTGTTAGCCGATTATATGGAACCAAAAAAGATAAAAAAAGTTTACATGAGCAGCGATATCTAAACTTCCAAAAGTCTGCGTTAAAAGGTTCCGCAAAACTTGAAAATTTGCTGCCTACTGAAGGTGCCACAATGCAGCATGCATTTCGCACATATCTTCAAATGCAGCAGTGGGAAGGTTTCACAAAAAATCCGACGGATTGGGGTTGGAAAGAGCGACTTGATGTTTTACACCCCGTTCCCACACTAGAGTCGCTCATCCCAGACGAAGTACTGCGGAAAATTAGCTGTAGATATGAAATGGGGTGCAAGAAAAAGACATGCAGCTACCGAAAGTATGGCTTGCGATGCTCAAATATATGCTCATCATGCCATGGTGAAACCTGCACAAATGTGGAAGAAATGGTTATTGATATGGCAGATATCATGCATGATGATGCAGAATATGATGAGCAATTCGAAACCGAATGCGAAGTCCCGCCAAGTACACAAGAAACAAATGATGAAGAAGATCAAGAAGATGAAGAAGAAAAAGAAGAAGAAGAAGAAGACGAAGATGAAGATGAAGAAGAAGAAATAGAAGAACATAATCAAGAACTGAATGAGTCAGTATCACGCCCAACAAAGGCAAAAAAACGTAAAATAACCATTTAAGTGTTAAATCTGCAATAAATGATTTTTTCAAAACAAATACATTATTTTTTATTATCTCATTAATTAGTAGTAGACACCCCAGCATTTATCCATAAATAATTCATCTTTATTTATGAAAAAAAAACAGAAAACAGTTAATAAAAATAATTGTTGTTAATTAAGTATTGTTAAATAAACTTTTTCTGGGAAATGAGTAGGCTGTAGGTTAATATTTTGGCGAGCTACCCCAAATAAAAAAAAAATGAAGAGTTTACGTCAATTATATACTGAGATATGAAAAAAATTTCGAGCGCGTCGGATTTGGAGTTCCTACGCTCAGTTTTTGCGCGTGACACTTGTAGCCTTCTCCAATTTAGACCCGCGCCTTCGTGATTATTTATAACAATGTAATTTTGCAATAAATGTGACGAAATATTTTTTTTCTGTTAGTACAACTATTAGTTCGATTTTTCGTCTCTGTCTCGTTTCTTAATATTAATAATTGAAGACACAGCGATTTTTACAAAAAAAAAAATTACCTCGGCTCCCAGAGCACTTAGAGAGTTCGTAGATGCCTTAAAATTTGTGAAAAAATGCCAGCTTTCCAACGAACCTACTGCCGATTATCTGCGACCAATAGTCGAGCCGCAATTGCTTTTATTTATAACAAAAAAATGACTTCTTTTTATTTTGCGATTTTAGACAATTAAATTTGAAAAAATCGCTTAGCTATTCATTGTTTGTGAAAGTAGAGATGTTAAACTTTCAAAATCCGTTTACTGCATCCTCGTATGACGTCCCACGGCTTAGGAAAAATCACGCAAAAATAACCAAAATCTAATAAATAAATGGAATTATGCAAAAACTATTAAATATTTTTAGCTAAAATTTTAACTGCTTATTAAGTGCTATAAGAGCTATACTTAAACGAGTTATCAAGCACCTAGCGATATTTTTAACAGAGTAATAAACAATCGTAAAAATGGCCTTTTTAAGCGGTTTTTTGCGATTTGCAGTTAAACAAATTAACTAAATTTAAATCTGTAAATTGCGTTTGATAGACCTTTTTACTATCTACAAAGTTTACTTTGAACTTTTTTCTGTAAAGTCAGTAGTTTTTTTGAAGCAGTCGAAAAACTGTTTTTCCGAGCATTCAATTGTTAATTAAAAACATTTCCCATGAAAATTTTTATACTCATTCACCGGGTTTTTGTTCCTGATGACCTCCCAATCATAACCCGCTTGATAAGGTCGGCTTACAATTAGGTTTCAAAACAGGCAAAAAAAAAGACTAATTTAGTCAAATTAGTTCTAGGCCAGTCGGCCTAGAAGGCGAGGGCACATTTGCGTGGCGTTGGGAACTAGACTGGGGTACTTTTTTCCCGCTGCGGCGGGAATAAAGTACGCACTTTATGATGGGGTGTGTTAAAAATAAAATTATTTATATTTTGTTTTTCGTTAAAATTAGAATCTAAAAATTATTTCAAATAAGGTAAAGGAGGGAGTACTGGGACAAAACCTATTTTGGGACCAGAAGTGGGACAGCAGTAAAAAACTACGATGAACGGTTAAGGTGATAAAAGCATTACTTCATTAGTATTCTTTATGATGTTAGCTACGTAGTCACTTCATTATTGCGTTGATTTACTTCTTAAACTAATGTATAACAAGATTCAAACTTTTTGAGGTTATGTTTGAGCTGTACGCATAGCGAAAACTTTATCCCACTATAGGTACCTCTTAATTCCCATATCGTAGTAGTGGGACACGTTTAAAAAGTATTGTCCCACAACTGCGTCAAATGGGCATCCCACTACCGGTCATAAATAAGTTACCGTGTCCCACTACACTAGTCGATAGTTATTTTCTTTTAATGAGATTCTTTTAATACACCAACAACGGAAGAAAGCATCTTTTTTTCTTAAAATAAACCTTGAGACACGAGCTACCTGCTGAGGTAATTAGTTTTTATGTATTGTGCTTAGTTTTGGTAATAGAAAAGATTATAAAAAAAGTATGGTCAAAACTGTCCCACTACTACCTACTTTACCTTATGTAAAGTTTATTTTTAATTTTTACTTTTAGAATCAAGAAAATGAAAATGTCGAAGTCGATTTGGAAGAGGAGTTATATAGTAGTGATGATGAATAATTAATTCAGTTTTTAAGACAAGAAGTTATGAAAAATAATCGCATTAAAGATTTATTAAATAGCGATGAATTTTTCGAATCCATTTCAATGACAGTTTATAGAAGTCCAGCTGAATTACTTTTAATTGCTCTAAAATTATCTCTAACTCATAATTTTACGTTTACAGCATTATCACAATTATTGCAATTTGTCAATCGAATATTTGCAAACAAGTATTACTCGATACGCGATATACGATAGATAAATTATTCAACTCAGGTAACATTACAGTAAGATTACATGGTGTTTGCCTAATATGCCAGCAATATTTAGGTACCTTTGATAATTTAAATAATCATACTGCCTGTGACAATTGTGGTATAGATGTTGAAATTAATAATCCATCTGACCCATGTTTTTTTGCGATGATTAATCCTTTTGAAGGGATTCGTAATTATTTGCAAACTTATGAAAATCACTACAATTATGTTATGAGAGAAAGATTACACTAAAAAGATCATATTAAAGATATATATGACGGTAAATTACACCGAACATTTGTGAAAAACTTACCCGAATCTGATCGATATACATATGTGACCGTAATATTTAATACGGATGGTGCACCCGTATTTAAATGCTCGAAATATTCAATTTGGCCGATCTATTTAATGCTTAACGAAATACCAGTTGAAGCAAGATATCAGAATTTAATTGTTGCAAGATTGTGGTTTGGCAGAGATAAACCAGACATAAGTATATTTTTAAAGATGTTCACAGAATCTATGAATATTTTGTCAACGGAGGGTATAATATGTTCAATAAATAGAGAACAGCAGTGCATCAAATTGTATGTTCTACTTTCATGCTTGGACACGATAGTTCGTGCTCCCATAAATCGAACCATTCAATTCAACGGACATTTCGGCTGTGTCTAGTGCGAACATCCAGGTGAATATTTTGACGGATCTATGAGGTACCCATTTCGTCTTCCCCGACCAGTAGATAGAGATGAAAAATCGGCCATCGCATATAGAACAAGCTATAGAAAATTCAACAACTGTGTTCGGTATCAAAAGTGTATCACCACTACTAAATCTAAACGGATTTGATATTATATCTGGGTTTGTGCCGATTATATGTACTGCCTGTTAGCTGGAGTTGCTGAGAAGTTTACTGAATATATTTTTAATTCACTTCCGAATGAGGAAAAAGCGATTCTAGAATATTTAATTTCACAAATTAAAGCACCTCATCAGGTAATTCGTTTGACGAGAACTCTGAAAGATCGAAAGGAGTGGAAAGCTCGTGAGTGGGAAAACTGGGTGCTATTATATTATAGTATACCGCTGATGAGTGCAGTAGTTAAAAATAAAAAAATTATACACCATTGGTCATTATTTGTCAGAGCTTTACACATTTTTTTAAAGGCAGATATAATGTACTCAGAATTAAATGTTGCTAATGAATTATTTAATCAATTCGTATTTGAAGCAGAAACACACTATTCGATGACAGCAATGATGTATAATGTACATCAAATGCTGCATATCGCTAAAAGCGTTTATGACTGGGGTCCACTTTGGGCCCATTCCGCATTTGCTTTTGAAAATGCAAATCGTAATTTACTGTCTGCTATTAAATCTGCTAAAAGCGTTATTCTACAGATTATTCGACACATTAATTTAAAACAAAATGAAAATATTTTAGAAGAAGCAGTATATCCTCAGTCTTCTGCAATCGTAAAAAGGTTCTGTCAAGCAATCGAGTCGTCTAAAATTCAAAGAGTTACAAAGTCATCAAATGTAACATATTTAGGCGTCGGGACATTGATTTATCTTTGTTAAGGAAATTTGATATAGCTGATAATCATAAAGCATATTCAAGGATTGTAATGAAAGGGTGTTTCTTTGCATCTTCAACAAAAATTAACAAAAGATCTTGTAATTATTTTGCACAACTTCGTAATAAACAGTTCATAAAAATGAAATATTTTATATTAGATATAACAAGAAAAAGCGAAATAACTTTGTGTCAGATTATAAAAACAAGACCTAATCAATATTGTACTGAATTAAATGAAGTATTGCAAATATCTAATGAAATAAGTGTTGTTTCCACATTTGATATTGATAAGATAAGTGTTTATGTCGAAACTGAAAACAAAAGTTTGTCACGGGGTGGATTTTCGGGCTAAGGCACGTTTCACCTGCGTACCTTAGCGGTTCAATTCCGTATCTCTCGGTTCAACTCCCGGAGATTGAGTAGCCAGATTAGGTAACAGACGCTACAACGTCGTGCAATGTTAACCTAACCTGGTGACTTACCGTGCAACACGCAAGTCGAAGACTTGCGCTTTGTTTCTCACCAGTGACTCGAACTCTCCTCTCGTTCACTGGTTCGTGTGCCGGCTGCTCAGATGAAACGATAAGTTTTCTCTTACGTAACCACCGCGGAGGCGGCGGACAGCGGGGAATGACTAAGGTCGTGAAATAATAACTCGAGCAGTTAAAGTTAATAATAAAAGACTATTGTTTATTAAATAAAAGATGATGAAGTTAAATGATGATTAAATGTCTGTATAATAAAATGATTACGTTAAAACATGGTTAGATTCTACCTAACGGTGCGCCAGCACATATAATCAGACGTCAGCTGTCTCGGAGGCTGACGTCACGCTCGCGGTAATATACGCCGCGCACACGCGGTATTATACGCCGCGCGTACACAGTATTCTACGTCACGCAGTCATTGCGAATACGTGAGTGATGAGAGCGGTCGCGCTTGCTGCGCGACACACACACACACTTAACCTAGCGCGAGAGAGATCAGGCTACTACGCTGTATCGTCTGCGCACTTCTTACGCGCATTTGCCACTTACGAACTGCCGGCAAGCCAAACCTTGTCGGTGACTTTCTACAAATTAAGTCGCGGACCTGTGCTCTCTGCGCTCGCTCTCTCCGCACAATTACGCCTAATCGAAGCCGCTGTCCAGGTGCGACGAACCTGGACGAGCGGTTACACGTAATTACTCGCGGCGCGGATGATACGTGCACGCTTACCGTTATTTTAGGTTACATTGATACGGTGTGGCCTAGGTTTCTCGCGAGCATCCTCGCTGCTAGGCTGACTTCATTGTATCGCCTCTCGTGATACTCTCTGCTGCTTTTGTGCCAGGCGAACATGCTTACTGCACTAGGATGTTGCTGGTTCGGGAGTACGACAGGTAGTTCTAGCCTATCGCACTATCTCTGAGCTCTCCTCGTGTTTCCGTCGAAAGTACGGTATAACACATTTCGCGGATCACGATAGTGGCCTCGGGATGCATCACGTATGCACTCCTGAGGTTACAACTACCAAACACTTCACAATTATCGCGAAAAACGCGATATCACCGCGAACTCACTATCGCGCGCGTCTGTGTCCGAACGATAACAACAACATTGATGCCGGTCGCGTCTGTGCCGGTACCTTCGTCATGCTCTCGATACAGCTCCAACACTGCATCGAGGCGCCATCTAACGTTCGTTACTACGAACATGTATATTGCCGATTTATTATCGACGTCGGTACGGCAGGTCGTGACAAGTTATATAATTGCTGTACCGAATTTATATTTTTATTAGAATACGAAATGAAAATAATAAAAAAGAATAAATATTATTATAATGAACTAAGCCTGCCTTTTATAATGACCCTTTCCATACTTTATTTAAATTCTTCTGAACTTTTTTAGTTACAAATATGTCTTGACAATTTTTGTTTAAAAAAATTCACTTTGCCTAAGAGATTTATAAATATGTCTTAAACAATTTAATTAGAATCGCATGCTAATAACCACGTGTCGCGTGCTAAATCATATGCCGAACCGCATGCGGTGACGTATGGTGAATCATATGACACGGTATGTGTGATATTATGTGCGCAAGCATGTGCCGGATCACGTGCCGGAATCCCAATAATATTACTTTGCTAAGTCATATGACGGGGTACATGCCGAATCACATGCCAGATCACGTGCCAAAATCTTCGATAATAGCATGTGTTTCATCATATGATTAGTCATGTGTTACGGCATGTGTTTCGGCATGTGTTTCGGCATATATTTCGGTATGTGCTTCTTCATATGGTTCTTCAAGTGCTTTGGCATATGTTTTGGCACGCAACGTGGCACATAATCTGGGATATGATTGAGCATGTGATTTTGCATGTAGTTTGGCATGTGATTATTTTCAGTAGGAATATACATAACGACAGACCCAAATAATGCACTAGATCAGCTGATACTCAAAATTAAAAAATGCATATATGAATCTGAGTCAACTAATAACAATAAAAAAATAAAATCTACACCCAGAAAATGCTGGATAACCAAAGCCATAATTACATCATGTGAAACAAAAGAAAAATTATACAACATATGGAAGAAAGACCCACATACATCAAAAAAAGATGCTTACAAGAATTATGTAAAAATACTAAACCAAACTATAAAAGAAGCAGAAAATGGCTATGATAAAAAACAAATAGAAAAGAACCAAAATAACCAAAAGAATCTTTGGAAGATAATTAATAAAAAACTTGGAAAAGAAACCAATACTAATAACAACATAAACTACCTAAAAAATAACAATATAAAAATCACTGACTCAACTCAAATAGCTGAAAAGATGAATGAATACTTTTGTAATATAGGAAGAAAAATGAGCGAGAAGATAGCAACTACTCAAAATGAAAATTTACAAATGCCACCCATGAATCCCGAAACCGTGTATCTATTCCCAACTAACCAAATAGAAATGAATGACATTATCACAAGTTTAAAGAGCAAAAGAGGAAGTATAGATGAAATAGATACACAAGTTATAAAAACACTAAAACAACACGTCAGCAAACAACTTGTAGACATCTACAACACATACATAGAACATGGTGTCTGGCCACATGCACTAAAAATAGCAGAAGTCATTCCGATATACAAAGGAAAAGAAAAGTATTTACCAAACAACTATAGACCAATATCTCTTATCTCCAATATCGCAAAAATATTTGAAAAACTATTACACAAACGGTTACTAAGCTTTCTAGATAAAAACAAAATTATATCACAGAAACAACTCGGCTTCAGAAAAAATAAAAGTACTAAAGATGCACTAAGTACTATAACAAGCTTAATATACAATCAAATAAATCAAAGTGAACCTATAGCAGCCACCTTTCTTGATCTTGCCAAGGCATTTGACACAGTGGATCATAAGATACTTCTCAATAAACTATACAACTATGGAATAAGAGGTAAAGTTTACAAACTACTAAAAAGCTACTTAGATAACAAAAAGTAAAAGTAAACAATTCAAATAGCAAATTCGATGCAATACAAATGGGAGTCCCCCAAGGAACAATATTAGGACCATTATTATTTATTATCTACATAAATGACATGTTTCAAACTATAGCAGAACTTTCAATATTGGCTTTTGCTGATGACACTGCAATAATTGTAAAAGGAAAATCATGGCTAGACATAGAAATAAAAATGAACCTTGTCACGAGGTGGATTTTCGGGCTAAGGCACGTTTCACCTGCGTACCTTAGCGGTTCAATTCCGTATCTCTCGGTTCAACTCCCGGAGATGTAATAGCCAGATTAGGTAACAGACGCTACAACGTCGTGCAATGTTAACCTAATCTGGTTACTTACAGTGCAACACGCAAGTCCAAGACTCGCGCTTTATTTCTCACCAGTGACTCGAACTCCTCTCCTGGTCACTGGTTCGTGTGCCGACTGCTCAGATGAAACGAAACGTATCCTCTTACGTAACGACCGCGAGGCGGCGGGGAACGGGGAATGACTAAGGTCGCGAAATAACAACTCGAGTGGTTAAAGTTAATAATAAAAGACTATTGTTTATTAAATAAAAGAAGTTGTGGTGTGATAATGAATCAGAAATATAAAAGAAGTGAATTTTGGTTTGCGTATTCCCTATCTAAACGGTGCGCCAGCAATTTATCGCTGACGTCAGCTGCCTCGGAGACTGACGTCAAGCTCGTGGTAATTTACGCCGCGCACGTAAGGTATAATACGCCTCACGTGTGCGGTACTCTACGCGCGCACTCACCGAGTAAAGCGACGAAGTGTGAGAGCAGTTGCGATCGCCGCGCGACGCACACACGTATAAGTGTGAGAGAGAGACACGTGTAGACGG